>CM074491.1:7073483-7577957 GCA_037389245.1 Oryzias sinensis
ATATATATATATATATATATATATAAAAGATGGTGCAGGGGTGTGTAGGCCACGCATACATTGTGCTTTAATTACGATAACATTCACAAACTGCTTCTTCAGCGTAATAAACTGTCACAGGAAGATGACTAGAAACAAAGACACTGAAACATTTATTTTCTTCTAAATAATCCAGCACTCTAGCTCATCTCAAAAACATGCATCAAACACTGAGAAATGTGTTTTCTGTGATCCATTTTACTTGGTACACCCCCACAGGGAATGTCCCAAGTATGGCAGATAAGTTGGGGGATAACACCTTTAAGACAAACATAATGTCGAAAGTACGACTGAGGTTTCCAGATGGAGTTTTTTCTATATTATTGTTTACAATCTTCTGGCAGATCTGAACTGAAGGTCTGAATCTCACAAAGCATAACAGAATAATATTTTTAAAATAAAATACACAATCTAGACTGGAACACTTGCAGAACAACACAACCCTCACATGTCAACCCTGAGAATTTCCTGGATTTTTATTTTTATTTTACAAGGCTACCAGCTGCAGATATATCAGAGTTTGCAAGGCTAAATAGTAGACACATCCACTGGCTTACTTTAAGTACAGATCTCAGTTTTGGCCAGAGGCACACTTAGCAACCTTCACCTCTGCACCACAGCATTTGCAGCACAGGAAGGATGGTGTGTTTTTGTGTCTCAGATAGAATATGGTAAAATATAAATGAGAAGAGGGTTAGCAATACCTCTACCTTAAAGGTTTAAGTCCTTTCCCAAATGTACCACACATTGTTACATGCCCTTGTTACTCTAGTTTGGCCAGATAATTATTTTAGTTATATTTATTTTGTCTTTATTGTGTTATTGGTGTTATTTAAAGCATTTTGTTGCACTTTATCTTTTATATTATATTATTTTTCACAACATATTTACTATCGACAGCAGACTTAGCTGGAGGAGCCACAGTACTGCTGTGTACAAGAAGGCCTGCAGCAGACTCTACTTCCTAAGAAAGCTGAGGTCCTTCAATGTGTGCAGCAAGATGCTGGGGATCTTCTACCAGTCTGTGGTAGCCAGCACCTTGTTCTCCTCTGTGGTCTGCTGGGGAAGCAGCATTGCAGTCAGTGACGCCAACAGACTGAACAAGCTCATCAGGAAGGAGGGTTCCATCATTGGCTGCAAATAGGACACATTTGAACCAGTGTTGGAGAGGAGGTCACTGAACAGACTCCTTTCAATCATGGACAACCCAGAGCATCCTCTCCACCCTGTTCTGGACAAACAGCGGAGCTCCTTCTCTAGAAGGCTCAGACAGCTCTGCTCCAAAACTGCCCAGTACCAGAAATCCTTCATACCCAATGCAATAACCCTGTACAACAACTCACTATGCAAAAGGTAACCTTTGCACATTTTTTTTCTCTTCTTCTCTTATTTGCACATTTCTTTTGCACATCTCTTTACCTGTGCACTATTTTGTATATAGCTTTTTAAATTATACCACATTTTCCTAGTTCTTATTTTGTTTTTATTTTATATTATTCTTAGTCTTTTTTTCCCCTGTCAGTTGTTAGGGGTAACAAACAAATTTTCCATGTGTGGGATCAATAAAGTATTTCTGATTCTAATTCTGATTCTGATATTAAACCGAAGCAAACATTTTATTTTTTTAGGATTGTTCCTGTACAGGTTGGCCTGATGCTCCGCCTCTTTTCTGTGTTTCTCCGTAGAGCTGTCACAGCTGCCTGTACATCAGGACATTGATTCAGTGTTTATAGACCCACTCTGATAATCGTTTCAGCTATTTTCAAAGCATTATGGTTATGCTAAATTAAAAAAAAAACTGTCATTTTCTGGGTCATAGTTTCTGCAGAGCGGCAGTAGTCCATTAGAAATTCAACTAAGAGTTGTGGGTGGGACCGTTGCCTCGGTGCAACCCGACGCCCTCTTCCCCTCCCCATTGCTGAGAGCTTGGATCAAGTTGCCTTCGTAGAGGTATTTTCTACATTACAAATAAGATCTTCTTTATACAGCATTTTTGTGTTTGCTCCTGTTTCACAATGATTTGAATAATGAAATACTCAGAAATGCAATTTTCCGCTTAAGTTTTTATATAATAATAATAAAAAAACTATTTAAAAAAATTCTTCTTCTCATACTTGCGCAGCTCGAAGTGCTTAATAAGTCCCTCATCATCAGAAAATCCCACAAGAACATGTTAAAGGCACTAAAAACACAGTTTTCATTTGAGTGGATCTTAAATAACTCACAAAGACTTCACAGTGATTCAGTCATTACTGATTTGTTACAACTTGAACCAGACTGAGGTAACTATTTTCAAATGGGTATCTTGCATTTTTTTCTCATTACTTTTAGCTTATCTAACTTTCGTGTTGTTGTTTCTCTTTCGGCTTTTCCTATCAGGGCTCGCCACAGCGAACAAGTCGCATGGTAAACTTGGCAATGTTTTACGCCGGATGCCCTTCCTGACGCAACCCTCTCAATGCAACCGGGCTTGGGACCGGCACAGAAGTAGAGAAGGGAACAGGGAGCAGCCCGGAGTTGAACCCTGGTTTCACGGACGAAAGGCACCGCAAACCAGCACGAGCTAAACCGGCTCCCTGCATATCTAACTTTTGTGTAAATTGTACATTTAGGTTGTTTGTGGAGAATGAGATCACATCCAGCAGAAAATCCTGCAAATAACCACAGAGGTTCTTCATTATCAGTTGCAGCAGGTATTTTCTGCAGAGAGCGAAAGGCAAAGTAGATTTGAGTTGGACAGGTGCCCTGAAAAGGGGCACGGTTCTCTCTGGCTGACAAAGATGTAAATAAGGAATTGTTGACTAACGAGTTTTCAATCCTTTAAGACACTCCTGCTCATCGTGAATGCTGGATAACTATTCTTTATCTTATGCAGAATCAAGCTCTCTTCAGCTGCCACCCTCCTATTAGTCAGATGAGACTCTTTATCGCATGACTTGCTTATTTATCAGTGCCGTTGTACCAGAGAAAGATAGGAGAAACCATGCGGAGGTTCTCCTTTAGTCTGCAGTTAAAGTGCGTTCCACATAATTGATAATATGCACACACATCCACAAACTTGTCTTCCTGTGTATCCAAGACACAAAAAAAAAACAGGAACGCCCAGATTCCACTTTAAAGACTCTGAGACTGCAGCTTTATCGAGCTATCAAGGCCTTGCTGATTTACTTTCAGTTATAAAAAAAAACAAGGCAGCTCTTCAAAGTCTACTTTGCTTTTCAAAGCAGGGACAAAGGCCGAGGCCCAGAGGCCTTTCTGAAGCGCAGATGGAGCACAGGCTCTTTCTGTTCCTGTTCAAACCTGCAGGCTCTAATAGATTTCAAGCAAACACAAAATCTGGCTTTCTATTATAACCCAGGACTCGTGTTTCATCTGAACACACACTCTTGTGTATTCGAGTTAACCTCACACGCTGTGAGTTTTTCTTCTCATTCTATTGGTGTGGGTTTATGTGTCATTCCAACTAAACAGCAAAAAGATCAGAACACAGCTGAAATGTTCAACAAAATAGAAAGATTATTGCAAGATTGAAGACAAAACACATCTAGAATGTTTAAATGAAACTAAAACAAAACAGAAAGCCTTTCCCCAGAAAGCTTTTATTACTAACATTTTATCTGAAGGAGTGCCAGATCAGTCAGCTGATGGATGAGTGAACAAATGAGGCGACATCCTTGGAAAACAATGACATCACATCCTGTTCTTATCTGTTTGTGCAATCAGGAAAAGGAAGGTTGATGGGAAACGTCCTCCAAAGGCAAACTAATCTCTAATAATGTGGTTTTGAACAGCTTGGACCGGTTTGGGTCTGGGTAAACACATCCAGGGACCGGGTGTCTGGAAACGTGAGAGCAGACCTTCCTTCAGCTGCAGCTGAACATTACATAAGGACTCTGGCAAGCAAGCAGATGGGTTTGGTTTTTCTGACCTTACGCTTCGACAGTCAAACTTTGAAGATCTAAAGTGGTGTTGACTGTACAGCTGAGGAAGCAAACAGGATGGGAACAAATACCATTCTGCAATGAGGTGCTCTGTCTGAACGCTTCACTGGGTAATCTTATGCACAGACAGGCGGGGCAGGAATAAGTCACACACCCAACCACAGGCCAGGAATTTTAATTACTGTAGGCAGGCTGGATGATCAGTTCTTTCAATAGCACAGAGAACACAGATGTTTTATAAGGTCTTCCTTTATGTTTTGCCCATAGATACTAGATTAAAAAGGGTTGTGGCTGCCATGATTTGTTCAAAGGGTAATAAACTCGACCATTTGTTTGTTAGCTTCTTGGTAATCTCTGGTTAAGGTTGTAAATATAAAAATGACTGATTATGACTTTATTTTATATTTTATCTAAGATCTTTATTATTGCTCTCGGATACCACGTTCACACCGGGCTGCGTTCAAGTGTCCACTTCCAATTAAAAGTCTATGTACACACATATATGTGCGTTTTGAGCTTCATGTAAAGCTATGAATAGGTCTGTTTTTGGGATCTATGTGCAAAATGTGTGTTGAACGTCCGTTGAAAGTTAAATCAGTTGAACTTTGACCAATCAGGGACCAAAATTTAGATGTGACATATGGGTGGCGTCCGTTTAAGTTCACGGAAGTGCCAAGTGTTTAAAAAATGATCATGAAGGAGAAATTAATAATTGGAATATAGCTGTGAAAGAAAAAAGCTGGAGCAAGATTCGTTAGATTTGCACCACATCAACATTTCGCATCAACTGTAGGTACATGCACTGGTATCCTAAAAGCGCGTTAAAGAACCTGCGTTCAGCGCATTGTTGAATGTGCGACACGTGCCTGGTTTGAACATGGCATCAGTCATACAGCAGAGCTGCCTTACCCTGGTTCGTCAAATCAACCATCCTGCTTGGTTCACACTTAACCCTGCTCTACTTGATTACCTGGATCAGGTGTGTTCAGTCAGTAAGTCTGAAATTCCACGATTCAGCCAAACAACATGCAGCCAGGTCGACTGGAAAACCAACAAGGTGGTAGATTTTACCCAGCATGCTGGGTAGACCTTCTGCAGACATTCTCTCAAAGGTGCAGAGACACCACAACTTTCAGTTAGCGGGTCTGAGTGCGATCACACTCATCCTGAGAGAGCAGAAGTGTTTGATCATTGGAGGGTTTGATTTTCTGCTGTCACACAATCCTTTTCAGAGGTTATGATAGTTGGCTGGCTGATCAGTCAAAACCCTTTTAAATGCAACCTCAACTGTTTTTTTTTTATGAGTCACACACCATATCATAGAATAGACATTATAAAATGGGGCATTTTCACCCAACTCATATTTCCCTTACACTTAGTAAATTGACTAAGTAATTAAAAGAGAAAACTTTAAAAAGAAGAGTTTTGTTTTAGTTTTTAACAAGAAAGTCAAGAAACTTTTGTGTTACGAAGAGTTGAAAGTAGGCTGTCACTATCCACTCCCCTTTTTTACTCAAAAGACAGTATTTGCGTGAGTCAAATCAATTTCACAATGATCTAGTCCACATAGAAATCTGAACTTTTTTTAAAGCCTTAGTCACATGCACAAGTACAGGAAGGTTGACGCATTAGCGGTGCTGCAGGTTTCTGAGTGGTTCCAGTAAAGGGTCGTAAAGTCCCACTCCAGTCATCTTTTGATCTATTTTATAAGGTGTTCCCAGTGGTCTTCTAATTATGAATATGTAATTTTTAGCCAACATCAAAAAGCCTGTCATAATCTAAGACATAGTTTCTGCAGAGTGGCAGGTGTTCATCAAGCTCTTTCTGTTCCTGTTCAAACCTGCAGGCTCAAATAGCTTTAAAGAAAAAGCATAATTTGGCTTATATTGCAATCAAGGACTCGTGTTACATCTGAAGACATACTCTTGTGTATTCAAGTTAACCTCACGCACAGTTTTTTTTCTACTCATCCTATTGGTGTCGGTTTGTGTGTCATTCCAACTACTCAGAAAGCTTTTTCACTGGCACTTCATCTCCAGGAGCACCAGGATGGATGGGCCAACAAATGCAAGAAACGACATCCTTGGAAAAAAACTGGTCAGAGTACAGGGAGGTTGACGCATAAGGGGTGCTGCAGGTTTCTGAGTGGTTCCGGACCAGTGGAAGGTTGTACTTGATGGTTTTATGACTGTAAAACAGGTGATTGAATGAAACACCCTACAGGATACTGAATGGCTTATAGGTGGGGAGGATGATTTCACAAGTATTTGGCTTTGAACACAGTTTTAAACAGCTAAGTCATTCTTGCAGGTTTCAGGTGTATTTGACTGAAGTTTAATAAATAAATAAAAACTCTGTTTTATCACCTGGATTAAAATGATTTTTCTTTTTTAAGAATAGGTCCATGAAGACTTGACAGATTTTATGCAGCTGACCAAAGTACATGAGAGGGCCCAACCTTCCATGGGTGTCCTGAAATGTTTTGGTCTTTACGGGATCGTTTCAATCAACACCCCACGCGGTTTTCTGTGATGAAACTTAAGTTTGTTTTTTACGGAGGTTTTAAAGACCAAAGGGGATTTTTTCTGAGTTGAAAACATGAATTGTTGTGGGATATCATATTTCCCCAGCTTGGCTCTTGGGTTCAGAGTGAAACTTGTGTGGGAGTACTCAATACTATCCGCTCTGGGCTTCTCTAAGCCATAATATGAAACCAGGACTTTTTTTTTTCTTTAAGAGTGTGGGCAAGAGAAAATGTGAAGGAAGGCGCAAAGCAAGAAGTGTTTTTCTCAGACTTCAAAGTCAGAGCTTTAATTCAGACAGATGCCTGTGTGGGTTGCAGAAATTGGCTGAGGTCACACCAAAAGCACTTCAGGTGTCAGATGTTTGTTTTTTTCTCTTAATTTTCCAGGTGAAGCGGGGAAATTTTGGAGTGGAGGCTTATTAAAAAAATGATGCATTTCTGGTAGGATTTGAAACCGTGACAGAAAAGTAACAGACTTAGAACGACGGCACCGCAGAAAGGCAGCTGTTCGTAAGCGAAGACCCTTGCTGCAGAAGCACGTTTAACCTCAGCTGGATGCTACAGAGTGTGCTTGACACGTGGCTTGCTTACATGACACTGCTATGAAAATGGAAACCCGTGTGGGTCATCATTGTTTCCGGGTTTCCAAAGAATATCATCCGATGTGTAAACATTGTCTGAGTATGTTTTATCATTGATGCAAAAACCAGTCTGGAAGCAGTAACTCTACCAACTTCTTCTTTTAAGTCCCTGTAAGACTCACAGAACCTTCAAACTGAAACCCAACACTACTCCTGCAGTCCTTTCTCTCCTGCAGTGGAGCCTCCTTAAGGCACATCAAAGGACCCTCTGCATTCCAGCACACTGAGCTCACGGTTTTCTGGGCTGCCTCTGAATTCCAGACATCACTGAAATCTAAAAGACTTCTACCGGTACTCATCGGGTAAATGCGGTCCTGAGGCCCAACTGCAGGCTCTAAAAAGCTATAGTTAAACCACCAATGAAAATGATCTGCACAAGGACAATGGAGCAAACAAACCTGTGAGGCTCGAGTTTGTTTTGGTAACAAAGACCAAAATTGCTGCAGGATTAATTTGGAAATTATGATAAAGTACAGAAAAACACGGAGCATGAAATTGTGTTTAAGACTGACAAATGTTTGTCGGGGTTTTTTTTAACAAAGACATGGAGACACACTCATTTTGAACTGTGTTTCTCCTTGCTGCTGTCCTTGACCAGACAAACTCACTATCTCCATTTGCAATCCCCACATTTTCTCATGGGAATGTTCTCTCGAGACTGCTTTGTGCCTGTCTCACGCCTCTCACCTTTCATTTCCACAACATGAGACAGCTTCAGTCAACATTACACACAACCCCAACCCGATTGCTTCACATCTCTTGTCATTTGCATATATATAAATATCTTAATATTATAAATATGCAAGTTTCCCTCTCTAATGAAAAAAAAAACTAAAGTAAATGAGTTTCAGAAAAAAAGAAAAGAGACAGTTTTTCATGAGTTACACACTCAGCTCATAGAAATTCACCTCCAAACGACATTTGTGAGTTCAATCCCTTTGACTCCCTTTTTAGATGGATTTCTAAAGCCTCTGTGAATAAAAAAAGAGAAGTGTCAGTGACTTGCTGAGGGGCTCTCCTATGGCAGGACGATTCCTCAGAGACACCTAAAATGCTGCGCGCTGCACCTTCAGAAGCAAACGCAGCAAGAGCTGTCGTTTGTTCGCACAAAGGTCAGATATCATATCAGATTAACCAGTCAGCAACAACAGAAATCCAAAATCCACCTTGCTGTCACAAAATAAACTGAATGACAAATAAAAAACGAACAGAAAAACATTTTAAATTGAACAAATTCCCCTTGAGAGGAGGGTGGGGGTTCACAGAGGTGAAAGCAATTATTCACCCAGCAGTTGTGCGTTGGAGGATGTAGTTTATAGTTTATTTCCGGTAAAACACTTTACAGTAAATACATGAACGGCTTCCTGCATGTGGGGGTAGCTTTCTGTGAGACCACCCACGCATTTGATTGACTATGTAATTCAGGAAAAGAGTAAAGTTAGTAGAAACGTAAACAAGGTGATCAAAGGTTTTGAAATAAAACCAACTGAGGTTTGTCTGCTGCTATACAGCTTCACTTAGCAATTGTTTAAAAAAAAAAGGTTTTTAATGGAAGCTCTGGCATAGAAGTGTGGATTTTATATGTAAAGTAACATCTTACTACATCTTACTAAAGAGATGCGAGATATCATTAATCTGCTGGGGGTAGTAATATTTGATGTCTGCATCAAGGTCGAGTCCCAACCTCTTCTTCCTGTTTGAAGCCACTTTAAAAATGAAAGTAACAGTAGCCAGTTCCGTTAATAGAAAACCATGTTAGCAGACTTATGACAAAATTCTATTTGCACATGGATTCAACATACAAGATAAAAAATAAAAAATTAAATAAAAAACGTGTGAATCTTTGACTTGCCTCATTATATACATTGTAGCGGCGGGATGGCTCAGTTGGCTGCGTGTAGGACTAATGCATGAGAAACCAGGGCTTGGTTCCTTGGACAAGACCGTTCACGCTACTTTCTAACTAAGTTGCCACAAATCTGGGTCTCCCTGTGCTCGTCCCCAGCCCGGGTAAAATACAGAGTAGTGTCAGGAAGGGGATCCAGTGTAAAGATCTTTGCCAACAACCTGTACGAATCAGTGAAAGCTGATTCGCTGTGGAAACCAATGAAGGGATATGCCGAAAAGTGATGAACAATATTATAAACATTTTATTTAAAATCAATAAGGAGCACTATGGTTTGTAGGTAGCTGCTGAATATTTAGCTTTTGACCTACCCCAGTGGGCATGTTCCAACCACTGTCAGGCCGATTTGATCCGATTGTTTGAACGTTTCTAGGAATGTCAGGGATTCTGTGATCTTTATGCGAACCCGGATGTCAAACCTGCCTTTCTTGTAACCAAAGAATTCACAGGACAAAGAATTGATTTACCAAAATAAAGGAATCTTGGAATATCTTGTCAAAATGTCAGTGTTTCAGAAAAGTAAAATGAAAAATCACGAGCAACTGTGTCAGTGACGGTGCTCATTCATCTTGGTGACATTGTAGGGAAACTTTGGTGCATTTTAAATAAGGAAGATCTACCTCATCTTCAGGTATACTGGGTTTGCTGATTCACCATTCTACACACCACTCATCAATTAATCTTCACTCAGAGCCAAAAGCTAAAGTGTTCACTTCCCTCACAGCCAATTGGCTATTCGATTCGGCCCGATTCGTCTGGCCTTCACCGCCATCAGCGTCTGGGCTCTGGGGTCTCTCCACATGCTCAGAGTTCTGCCCAGAGCCCAACTGCCAAAAGACTACTGACTGTTCACGTTGCACTATTAAATCTTTCAATCACACTCTCAATATCTCTCTTATTGATATAAAGTTAGTAAATGTTTCACCAGTCAGACTGCTGCAGCCACTTGGATGAGAGGTGAGAAATTTTAACATAGAACATTTTTAGTCCTGTTGCCATGACTCAACGACAAGACACCAGCAACTGTCAATGGTGGAAAACAGGAAAAACTGTGCCAATTGTTTTAATGGCAGGTGATGACTAAACTTCTCATGTACTCCTTCTTCTTGACTTCCTTGTTCCTTAAACATTGAGCTAAAAATAATCAATATAATTAAAGTTCAGCCTAGATTACAAAAGGGGTTTATACAAATACACACCTTGTGTGTCAGAAGATTCATAACTCCCTGTTGCAACAGTAAAATAGGCCCAACACAAGAGGCCTTCAGCTCTCATCGGTTTCCTCAGCTGTTGGACAGGACAAGTTTAGAAAAAAATAATTTAGTTAAGAAAATTTAAGTAAACTCAACGAAGGAAGAAGAAACCTTAAGCTTGTAGCACCAGCTGAATGTTCCCAGAAATAATATTCAGCATTATTTGGGTTGATCCCAACTAAATTCCGAAAATCCTTCAAAAGAGTTCAATCTACTTTGGAATATTTGTTCCATGCAGGTTGTGGCAGCAAGAGGAGTGTAAACAACTGCAGAGATACCCTGATCATGTGACACTGGTTGCCAGTGGCAAACATGGTGCAGCTCATATGCTTGTTTCATGCCTCTGTGAACCAAATAGTACGTGGCAGCTCTGAGTGTGTTTGTTCATCAGGAGGCTAACAGCATTAAATCAACCCGTCAGCTTTTCTGTACTTTTGACGGTCTGAAAAGCGACACGCAGGTGGTGTTTGTGCCAAAGCTACAAGATCCATTTTATACTCTTTTACACTTCTGTTAGTCCGGATTTCAGAAGCAGTTGGGTGTTACAGGAAATGGTTTAAATCATAGGTAAAGAATTTTGCAAGAGCTCGTTTCCTCTTTGTGGGTGAGAAAATATTTCTGGAATGATTAAACTGAAAGGGCGCACATCTTTCCCTGTGTTTCACGTGTACTGCCGCTTGCATGTCTAAACCATTTGCAGGAGATGACATGTGCAAGAAGTTGTAATCAAACAAGGAAAGGGACTTTATGGAACGAATAGGTTAACTACATCCCACGCAGTCATTTGCAAAGTATCTGATAAAGCTTGATGAGCTTTAGGTTCTTGTGATGCAAAATTCCAGCTCTTGAGCCACACTTTTGACCTTTAAACCCCATGCACATTATGAGTGAGTGATTACACAGTGGGACATTTATAAATGTAACTCTACCAAGAACATTAAGGTTTTTCACAGTTAATTTGCACAATTCTTTAAATGATTGGATAGGATTGAAGCTCATTTGTCTCTTTTCTTGTGTTTTAATGGTAAAAATGTCATCTTACAGTTCAAAACTTTTCTTTTAAAATCAATCATTAACAACTTGTCCAGAAAAATCAAGAATCAAGAACAGGATGCAATCATTCAGGACTGGATTCAATCAAAAATCCTGCAATTAGTTTAAGTTGATTTGATGTTTTTTGTTTTTTTTCTTGCACATTAGAAAAAAAAGTTTTTTGAATCTGCATAGTAGTGCAAAGCATGCATTGTATTTATGCAAAAAGCAATTCTAAATGCTAACTTGCAGAAATCCTTTTTTCCACAGATTAAACTTGACAGCACCTTGACTTTTTGTACATCAGCCATAAGAGCCATGCCAGAGATCCATGTATGCCACAAAAACTCAGGCGGTTTCTAAGGTGTGGGAGTAATCGGAGAATGAGGAGCACCTGTGCCGATTGTAAACAAAAAAGCAATTCCCATTCAGCAAACATTAAACCAGCCAGATAACTAGAGACGAGCATGGGTAAAATACAAAAGAGCTCATAGATCCACATACATGGCATTAATGAAATATACCTTTTGGATCATCCTTTTCAAACCTCGTCAAAACATTTACAACTGATGAAGCAACAAGTTCCCAATTTTACCTGCATGAACACCAAATCTGAAAAAAGTTTAACCTGTCAGATGGTGACCCTGTGATTAAAGTATTATGTGGTGTGTAAAACAGAAGTTTTCTTGTTTATAGATTATAATCAGATTTCTAAATAATGTACTGTCATTGTCAGACACCATGATGATGCACTGTCTTCTCTGGCTTCAACTTTTGTCCTGGCCAAGAAATTGACCACTATCTGCTTTGTGATATGTTGCATCATGTTCTCAATAACTCTGCGGCAAAAACACAACGTCTCAAGATGACAAGTAAAGCCACTTTTGGCCCACACTGTTTACAGACTAGACAGAAAAAAAACTGCTCAAAAGTCATTTCTTCCACAGAAACCATTACAACCCACGATTCATTCTTTAGCAGCCCTTTTAGGTTTGTTTGTTTTTAATTCTTGATAAATGAAGTCGACCAAGGTTCCTATTTATCTAGGTATGGTTGTAGTGTTACTTGTTTTTCCATTTGAGCTGCCATGATGGGTGAATGTCTCCTCTGTGAGATAAATAAATTCAGTTAAAGTTGGGTCACAACATCTGGTATTAAAATCTTCTTTCTAGATATGTTTCACCACTTCATTTAAGTGGTTTCCTTTTTAAAAAAACAAAACATTTTAAAACAAAACTTGCACATCGTGCCTGTACATGTCTTATCTGGAGGATTAGGTCCAAATCCCAGGAATGTTGTCTCTTTATGACAGAGTCTGTGTGATGTCACCCATAGAAAATGGCTCATCTCCGGGTCCAATGAAATGAATCAGACGCCATATTTTCACAGTATGGATGCCGCCATGTTGGAACCAAACGCCGTCATTAAGGAGTGATTGCTCTAAGTCAGTAGTCATTGTTTCTATGGCAACCACTCCGGCCAATTGGGGGTGAGCTTATTGTGCATTCACAACGCAACACTTAAAAGCGGGCTACACGAAACTTGTCAAACTAATTAAACGTTGGGCATGGGAACCAGCAGACACCGCATACTTTTGTTGAGGCATCTGATTGGCCAGTTTATAATATGAATAACTTGTACTAAAGAAAAAATATCATGACAAATGAAATTAGGATTAGCAAGAACTTGTTTAAAAAAAGTTACAAAGCAAGAATGGTCATTCTGACAAACAGAATGACACTAATAGCTGTTTATTTCTCTTTAGAAGTTTATGAGATTTGGGCTTCTTGGCACTTCCTGTTTGGAGCACCAAGTGGGTGAGGTGTCAGTCAGTCCAGTTCTAATACCCAAATATGAACACGTTACAGCTAAGCTATCCTGGGTGGTCCATGTTTTTGTTTTTTCTACCTAAACACAATTAAACAAGAAAGCTGTTTCATACCTGATGTTCATTAGTTTCTACAACTAGGAGTTTTAAGAGTTTATTGATTTAAAACAAAGAACCCTGCACAAAAGAACATCAGTCACATGAATTGTGAGAAAAAAATATGTTGTGCCAGGTCATAATTTCCACCTGCAGTCCCTACAAAAGTCAGAACAGGAAAATAACAAGTAAAAGCAAAAACAAATAAAATTATTGGAATTTAACAGAGTGGGATGAAATTTTGGGCATTTTTTTCCTTCAGCATGATTTTTGTAAAAACAGCTGAAACATCATCAGATTCTTAGGGACTGTTTTCAGCTGTGGATTATCACAGATTTGGGTTCCATACTGAGTATTTACAATAGGATGGTCCAGATATATGTAACCCAAAGAGCGCTGAAAGGAGAAAAATCCTACATTTGCAGTTCATTCCTTTGTTATTTTCATGCCATTCATAATACTTGAAAAGGACATGTAATCTTATTGTCCTGTGAATTCTTTAAAAACCTTCAGAGGATGTTTGTGGACACCTCTGATCTTCTTCTAAACTGCTAAACCTCTTTGCTGATGTTAAGCAGCTTTTCCTGAACTCTAACAATGCAGGATCAAAGTGATACGTGGGGTTAAGTCATTACCGGATACTCCATATAACCCATTTTCCTATAACACTAAAGTCTGACATCTGAGCATTCATTGCAGAACTTGAGAGGATTATTTTTTTTTTCATATCATTACAATAATCCAATGTTTTCTTTGTCCTCAACTTTTCACCAAACAGCTTCCTTCTGGCAATACGAAGGCGGCAGGCCAGGGCTGGTAGGCCTCTTTTGTGTCTAAAGTTATCAGCTGAGCTCTTATTTTGTCTTTGTGCTAATCCCTTATACCGTCATGTATGGGGGAAGATGAAAGCCTTTAGCCCTGACCCAAATTCACAGACAGACCTTGAGACAAAACAATAACTTCAAAAAAAAAGCTTCTAATTATGGTTTCCATAGGTGTGCACTCCCACTCTGGGGAACCCCGCACTCAAAACAGTCATTTCATTGGCTTTGAAAAACGCTTATCAGAGCCTTGAAAACATCTATCATACTGAACCAAGCAGGAGGATCCAAAACGTATAATTAGAGATTCTATGCCCAACCTTAGCAGGCTGAAGCCATCACAGTTGCTGTCTGAGGCTGAAGAACGGCATACTTAGTAGTATAGGAAAGCTGCTTCCTTCCATCAACTAATGGAGCAGTGGTCCTACGGTGGCCCAGAAGGGTCACAACACAACACATTAACTCACAGCACAACACAATAACTTCTGGGCCACCATTGTGGTCCCCTCTCCAATCATAGTTTGATCTGTTGTGAAATTATTCCCAGTGGTCTTTTAATTATGTCTATACTGTTTTCGACCAAATTTCTCTAAAAAAAACTGTCATATTCGAAGACATAGTTTCTGCAGAGTGGGCAGGAGTTCATCAGAAATTCACCTCTGAGTTGAGGGCGAGACATTTTGCACCAAAGTAAGCCTCCGCTGATATTCCATCATCCATCTGTATACATTCCCTCTCTTGCTAGATTACAGCCTCTCATAACGCCAACTTCACATTAGTGGAGCAACAAAAACGCTGAGCAACATCGGAGCTATCCAACCACACAGTTTTTGAGCTAAATACCAGGTTAGGCGAGGAAAATAAAAACAAACATGGAGCTATTTGTCTACAAGTAGATGCATCAGAATGAAGCGTTACAGGGAGACTTTGTGCCACAAAAGAGAGTTTTTTCAAAAAGCATTTTTTCATGAAACATTTGAGTCAGGAAATACTCAGAAATGCAGTTTTAATCCTAAATTCTTTTGTACATGTCCATCATGAGAAGAGTGCTACGAGAACACGTTAAATACACGCATTTCATTGTAGTGGGTCTTTAAAAACATGCGAAACAATTAAATATTAAAACCAATATGTTTACATAGAATTTTATTTTTTAAACACAGAAATGTAATCTCACAATATTTGGGTCAAATTTAACGTCCGCCCTTTATCTCTACGTTTCAGTTTTTAAGAATAGCTTAAATCTTCAAAATCTGCTGCTGAAACAGCACAACTGCATGGATTCAGCATTTGCTTCGTCTGTAACAAGTCAGCAAGCAGCACGCGTCCTCACCGCTGGCTCTCTAGTATGCATCTGAACATTAGAAACTGGGAAACTTAAAATGAAAACAATTTCTACAACTAATCAGAGGACGGCCATGCCTCTATCTCCACATGAAAATGTTTGAAAACCAGAAACTCCACTTTAGTAATTCATCGACAATACATGGACACAGCTGTACTGAAGGCAGGGCGTGGTAGTGACTGAAGATGATGAGAACCACTACCTTTTGGGAGTGTTTGGGGAATTCTGCCTCTGGCAGACAAAAATTCTCAATATTTCCTCAAAGAATATTTGATTTTTTTGCGTCAGCATCGTTTCAATCACATTAGTGGCTCCTAAAAGTAAAACGTAGGGAGTTAGGGTTGGGACGTAGTGGAAGAACACCAATCAGAAATGACAAATGTAGTGTCTACTTGTAAATCAACCTTGGAAATGTTTCAAAAAGACAGAAAGTTTGTGAGCATTAGCTAACACTACTCTTTATTTTGAAAAACTGCAGCCTAAACAACTGCACTTATTTAGCTTTTGTTTTAAAGGTTTGAATGCATGTTTTTGTGAGATGTGACAATAAAACACAAAAGAGGGGATTTCACGTTTTTTAATTTTTATTACAACTATCCCACCCTTTCATCCATAAACTGTATCAATCAGGAATGTTGTCTCCTTTATGACATTTTTAGCTTTTAGTCTGATGGAATATTAGAAACAGACAATTTTAACCAGTTTTTGCGGGTCACAGATGACAGAAAAGAACCATATTCAATGTGATTCCTTATGATTGGTGGGCACCAGGGGGGCTTCTGGTGTTAATGTGCACTTTATTATTCTTATTATCATTGGAAAGCTAGCAGTTAACAAACAACTAACTTTACGAGTTCAAATGAAACTGTTGTCAGCTGTAGAAAATATTTCTACCTTGAAAAGATGCTTTTTCTCTTTTAAGTTCAGAAATTATTTTTCACTTGTTTTTTAGGATTATTTAAAACAGAGGAAAAGTTAAATCAGTACCCTAAACAGTGCAAACATTTGCAAAATGAAATTGTAAGTGTTTTCTCTGTATTCTTCCACAGATAATATATTTGTTAGGCCTTACACTTTTGTTCCATTTAGTATTTCTTGGTCAAAAGCTTTGGTTTTTGTTCAATTACAGGTGTGTTCACACCTGGATTCAGTCGTCCATGAGCTCATCTGCTTTGTGTCAGTTAATCAGCATCTGTCTGCGTGACTATGGTTTTCAGCTGCTCACTGGTTTGTGTCATGAATCTGGGTTTTTTTCTGCTTAGCTTCACATTTCTTTTTTATGACAAAGTTCATTATGGTTCCTGTTCACAAGCTAAATCTACTGCAATTGGGTTGTCTGAACCACAATTCATGACAACATTCAACTTTCGGGAAAAACAAAGACCTCTTTAGTTTAAGAAAATAAACCATTTAATGACAGTCTATTTGAGCTAACTTAAGGCGGAATAATCAGTTGCCAAAACAAATGTTTGACAGTGAATCTTACGTTTTTATTCCTAGAAATCCCCCAATGTAACAAATTCTCAGAGATGATTCTAACTGGAAAAGAAAGTGAATTTAAAATGACCGGTATTGGCAAATGGTTCAAGCTCTAGCGTGGAGTTTAAACTTTGAGCTTTGTTTGCTATCCTTGCAGCCATGCCCACGCAGAATAATGAATGATCAAGCAGGCCAACTATGACATCATCAAAGGATGACTTGTGGTGTTTGACCCATCTACGGCAGAAAAACTGTTCTGCTTCTCAGTTTGTGCTTTGCTTTGCTACTTTTTCCTGCGATACTGCTGAGTTTTTGCTGGTCAAGCGAGGAAACAGGAAAAGGCTGTATGTAACTTGTCAGCTGACTATGAGATCATCGCTTTATGTTCCCCAAGTGTCACCCCTGATCCCAAAAGACGGTTTCGACACAAATTTTGTATTCAGAAGGTCCAAAAGTCCAGATGTCATGTGATCAGAGATGCGTGATTTCAAATAAAATGAAAAAGAAAATTGGTCATATGCGTTTCCCCCATACGCCGAGCTTGTCCAAATGACCACATCAACGGGTGACAATCAGCCACCATGTAGCTGTTTTTAACCACAATGACTCCCATTCATCAGAGTTCAATGGCTTTTGGCGCTCCGGGCAGCACAGATTGTTGTGTGGAATGTCGTAGACGACAGGCGGCAACAAACAGCCATCAATGCTCGCCAAACATGTGGCCTCCAAACAAAAGGTGAGGGGTGGGGGCTGGGCTGACAAGCTGTAACTGAAAGTGACCATTTTACACCCCCCCCCCCCCCCCTCCAAATCACCTGATGGTTTTGTTAGGACGCAACAACATCACACCTCAGAGCTCTTAAGTTAAACAAGTTCAGACCTGTTGGAGGCTGACCCTGAAATACCAAAAGTCAACAAAAAGCGCAGAAAGTTACTGCAGGTCAACACAGACGCTCCGCAGCAATTCTGTCACAGTTCATGGGTGGGAATTGATCACCAGCTTCTCAAGTGTTTGTCATCCAGTTATTGTTTTACAGTTCCTTAACAACATCAGCAGTCAGAAACGATGTGTCCATGCCGTTGGTCAGTCCTGTTGCCTCACGACCAAAAGGAGAATTTGCTGGGGAGTTTACTGTGTTGGGAAACTCAATCTCCACTGTTTCGACATTATTGACAGAAGGCCAGACTTACTCAGAACTACTTTGATCGTTTCTGTGATCAAGAGCACAGTCACTGAAACCAAGCTGTACCTGCATGTCAGACCTTCAATGGACAAAAGTGGCCGCCCTTTCGTCTCTGGACTGAACCACGTCTGGCAACGCAATCAGATGAAGTTCATAATTAAAATGAACAAAGCAAAGTGGGCTGTTGACATGTTTTAGGTTCATTTTTCAAGTGTTTTTATTTAACATTACCATGTTGACTGATCAGAAATATAAAAACAAGCTATATGTGGAAAATGAAGGGGAAAAAAAGAACAAGAATTATTGCTCTGACACTATGGTTTTTTATTTTAGATTTTTCTCACATGAATTTTTAATGTAGCCATGAGGGGTTTTGGATCTCTTAGGAGATCCAAACAGGGGTATTGTGGAGGTGAACAGGGGTTCCATTATATTTTCTATGATCTTTTCATTATACATTACAGGGGTTCTCTGATATTTTTTATATTCTTTTTATTATGCATTTAATCTATCCCATATATACATGTATATTGTATTGCAGAAAAATGCTCGATTCCTGCCCTCAGTAGCAGATAATATGTGCCGAGGTCACCAGTAGGGGTCTGTTTTCTTTCTGTACCGGAGTGTTTATGGAGCCACGACACCTGCAATGCAGACTAGACAGAAACACACCATTCTAATGACGGTTTTTTATGTTTTCATTTTCCCTTACTGAATAATAAATAAAAAAACCTTTTTGCCTTGAGGACAGGGAGAGCAGACAGCCACAAAACCTAACAGGTTGTGGTTCTCCACCTCTCCCCTTTTGCAAAAGGTTTGAAAATCCATGCAGACTCTTGTGTGTCTTTTCGTTTCCAAAACTGCACATTTCATTTTTGGACATCCTGAACCATCCGAATCTGCGAAGGCCGGACCAGATGGCAAAAGGGGGCCCAGGACTGGGTCTCATTGTGCCGGCCCCAAGCCCGAATAAATACAGAGAGTTGTGTCAGGAAGGGCATTTGATGTAAAATCATTACCAAACCAAATATGCAAATCAGACCTATGGTATCCATTCCGGATCGGTGGAGGCCCGGGTTAACAACCACCGCCATCGGTGCTGTTCACCAACAGGGTGCTGCTGGAAATTGGACTATTGTTGGTTGAAGAAGGAGAGGAGGAAGAGAGAATAGGAAAGTTAGGTATGTTGGACTGAGAATAGGGACTTTGAATGTTGGAGCTCTGACAGGAAATGGATGCAGTGAACGAAGACATGAAGGTAGCTGGTGCTAGAGTAGAGGATGCAGACATGATGCAGAAAAAAACGTTTTTAGTTCAAGAATTTAAAAGTAAAGAACTCCCACTGGTCTAATTGGATCAACACATTAAATAAAAAACCTATTCTGTTTGCAGCCTCCAGGTTTGTTCCCTGGTAGAAGTTTGCATCTCTTCTCTAGCAACTAGTGTATTCAAATATAAAGTAATGTTCGTGTTATTGTCTTTTGCACCAAATCTTTTGTAGAATTTAGAAAAAAAACAACTAAGTCTTCTCATTCTTTTTGTACTTTGGTGCATAGAAAGTCTGTGTAAAGCACATCCAGATTTGTTGCACGTTTTAAATAAGGAAGACCAAAAGTATAAAAAATGACTGAGAACCTCCCTGGCTCTGAGTTTAAATAGTAAAATGAATAAACATACTGCGCGAGCTGTTCCACAAACACTGCAGGGCTTTGGGGTTTGTTCTTCGACAAATATCCGGCTACTTCCTTCCTGTTGGTAATGAGCTGGGAATTTTGCTGGGAATATCCCGCCCCTTCTGGACAGAACGCAGCCTTATTGCTGAACTGGAAAGCATCCAGGAGCCAAGAGTAGAAAGAACACTCTGTGCTGACAAAGAGCAAACAGTCAAAGCAGCGTCTGCTTGAGGAACATTTTTTCTTCTTTTCACAGAAGCCTGGGACATGTGGTGGCTCTAAATACAGCAACGTGGACTCACAAGCACAAGGAAAATAAGCGCTGCCAATGTGTGGCATCTATTGTGAAAACAAAGTTTGTCACTTGCTTCTTGCAACATGTTGCTTGGGGTAATTTGAGACTTTGTAAACCTGCTTCAGCCACTCATCGTCTTCAGGTACGTTCAGTAGATGTATCAACTCAACAAGTCCATTTAGAAAAAAATTCTCATGTTTTGCAAAGCAAAGTCCCTGACCAAGTCAACGATGGAAATAGTCACTCGTTCATGCAAATTTGCACGAGTTTTGCATGTGATTTTCAGATATGGTGAAAGAGAGGGAAGAAAATTAAAACATAATTTTAATAAATATCAAAGCCATCACACGGAAAATGAATGCATTGAGTGGAAAAGGGAAGAGGAAGGTTGTTGCTTAATAATATCTGGAATCTTTGACCTACAGCACCCGAGTTTAGAGACAGGCAGTGTTTTCCTGTGTTTGCTCAGTAGACAGTGGAGCAAACTTATTTAGAAGAGAGGATGCTTGCTGGAGATACGTGGACAGGGTCCAGAACTGAGCTCTAAAATAAAACTGGGAACTTGCTCAGCTGTTTATGCTGCCATCAATGTTTTGATCGTGTTAAACCTGATCCATTTATTTATTTTAAGACCCACTCCAGTGAAAATCCTTTTATTTAACAAGTTCTTGTAGAATTTTTCTCATGATAGAGGATGTACGTACAGAAAATTAAGCTTAAAATAACATTTCTGGGTATTTCTTTGATGCATCCATTTGCAGACAAATAGCTACATTAAAGCCTTCATTTTTCTCGTCTGAGCTGGCGTCTGGCTCAAAACTGTACGGCTGGATAGCTCCAATATTGCTCGCCATTTTTTTAGCACCGCTAATGTTAGGTTGGGGTTGTGAGGGGCTGTAAGCTAACCAGAGAGAGTGTGTAAACAAAGGAATGATTGAAAATGAGCGCCAATAGTCCCGCACATCACTCAGAGGTGAATTTCAAAATAAACTACTGCCACCCTGCAGAAACTGCGTCCATTCATTTTTGTCACAACTGATAGACCAGTGGAAACGCTTTTACAAAAAAATCAAAAGATGATCGTAGTTGGACTTTAAACTTGATGCATTTATTTAAATCCATAATTCCTGTCTGAACAGGTTTAATCACATGAGAGATTTTTTACTGGTCTAAGTCCGTTTTCAAGATTGAATCAGAGGTCTTCCCCCACCCTTCCACTTTCTCCCTATCCATCCAAATGTGGGGGAATTTGGGGGGATGGGGTGTCCAAAAAAGGGGAAGCCCTTCAAGTACATAAAACTGATGTTATTTTCCGAGCGCTGGCAGCTACTTGCCAATGTGGATGAGCGGCGACTATTGATGATGTCATCGAGCAGGAGTAAAATCTGAATTAGAAGACACTACTTTAAGGCTAAATGTAAAGGTGGGGAGAAGCCATAGGGGAGAATTCGGATTCGGTTCAAGACTTTTATTCAGTCAAGTTCAAGAAAAGGAATCTTGGTTTTCTTTCACTCTGCCCCTTTGAGAGTTGGCTTTAACCAACAAAAGAGCTTCACACCCATAAAAGCTGGCTGTTGAACTCTTTAGGTTGTTGCCAGCAACGCCTAAATAACACACGCTCTTTGACCTACTGTAACTCTAACAGTTTACGCGATCGTGAATCAGCGGATTCTGAAAAGAGGCCATTCACGTAGACTTTGTCGTCAATGTGGCAAAGCTGTGACATAATGTATTGAATAACGGCGCAAAGTCCCTTTTCTCTACGACAAAACCAGCTGATTTATGTCGACTGTGTAAAGTGTTTTATTTCAGCGCAACGCTGGTTAACTCTGCTTCAGAATCCACTGGAATTAAGGTTAACTGAGTGAACGGTTGAAGAGTTATGGTAGTCGGAAAGACGTCAACACACAACTCTGTCTGACGTTAAAAGGTTTAAAGATGGCGTGGTTCTGAAAAAGACTTTGACCCCCTGTTTGAGGCTGTTGTAAAAATGAAAGCACATGGTTCCACCAACAAAAAGTAAATTTACTAGCCAACTTCCAGTCTTAAACCATGTTTACTATGATTGGATCTGTTTAGCTCAGAATGGTTTGGAATAGAAAATCGTGGCTTGTTTAAAATGTTAGAGTAGCTGCAGCATTTAAGGCAAAAATTATTGTGCAAATGTACATTTAATGACAAAGACTGGAAACATCTGTTCCCATAGGCTTGGAATGATAACAGAGAAAGTAAGTGCGTCTCCACTGGACAGCCACATGTCACAGCTCTGGACACGCATGAGCGGACGACAGCCGTGCTTTGGTCATCGGACGCGGAATAAAGTTTCAGCAGACAGGATGACTCCTCCTGGAGGGGAGCGTGACATATCAGCCAGCGGGTGGAATTTGATCTGGATCACAAAGCAGATCTTCATGTTCAAGAGTTCAGACTTGGTCACAAATAAATGGGAACCATTTGTCCTTTGCTCCAGATTTATTTTAGAACCCCACCCCACCCCCAACTCAATTAAAGCAGATGGCTAGATTGATGTTGACAAAGCAACACTTTGTTCGACAAGCAAAAGATCATGAAAGTTCCCAAAATGAACAGAACAAGTGATAAGTGTCCAACACAAAGACTATAAAAAGTTGAATTTTTTTGGTCACTTTGCAAAAATGTTCTCGTGTTTTAAAGCAAATCAACAGGTCTGCATACTTTCTGTCTGTGTGGGATGGCAGAATTGGATCAGCGTCAATGCTGCAAGATACAAAGAGCTCTTCAAAAAGCATCCTCATTTATGGCTGACTGGAATCTATAGGAGGCTTCCATGCACACGCAGGAAAAACCGCAGTGGGAGACTGCAAATGCACGCCTCTCCGTTTTGCACACGTAGTTTGCAGGCAGCTGCAGCGACTGATACAGTTTCCGTCTGCCGATTCCATAGAAGTCAGTCGCGTCATAGATAAAGACGAGCCCGGGCTCCAGCTAGTTAAAAAGTGCACGGCTACAAAGACGTATAAGTCAGTAATTACTGTTTGGGACCCAGTAAAGATGCAATAACCCCACAAGCACATGATCTAATGATTATTTACAACAATCCCCTGAAACATTTTAATCATGTTTGCTATGAAATTCTTCAAAGGAGGAAAAAAAAAAACTAAGGTTGAGCCTTCATGTGATTAAATTAAACAGAAAAGCTCAAACTAAAGGCCAACATTTAATTATAGAGTCCTAGGAGCTGAAAGCTCAAACTTCTACTTTGAGAACTAGAGGCACCTAACTTTCTAATCTGACAAAAGTTGGTCGTCTTTCATGCAGAGCTGCTGCAAGCTGCAAAAAGTCGAGCCAATCTGCTGCATATCAGGGTGAGAAATTCTGAGAATTTAGGGCTGCTCAGTAGAAAAGTGCAGCCCAAGTATTCCTGTGCGTCATTCAAGTTCCCAGAAACGGTTTTAGATTAAGGGGGGTGTGTTGTTACTAAGCAAGGGGAGAAACTTGCAACCAATACAGAGCCAGTCTGACGCATTTCCTCCTATCTCGAGTTGTGAAGTCTGGCAGAAGCAGGAAGTCCTTTAAAAAAGGCCATCATATCTGAAATGCCAGAAAAGCCACATTTTCGTAAAACAAAAGATAAAGCAACAAGGCCGAATGACTTATCCTCATGGCCTTTGTTAGGTGAATGCATGGAATTTTTGGGCAGCAGACTTGTTTAGGTTTCGTAACCGCTCCTTAAAAAACACCCACGTTCAAAAGAATGCGAGTCAAGTTTCTGCAAAACTGCATTGCTCAAACTAGGCAGAAACGGACAACTTTGATCAAATACAGATCATTTTAGGTACTTCTTTACAAAATTATCCCTGCACTTGCTAAATGCGGCAAACAAAACCAAGTAGAAACTAAAGAGTTTGCACACGATTTCAGCTCATTTCCTTTTTCAGGTTCATTTGTGTTTTTAGGCTAAAGCTGAACATAGGAATCCATAAGAACTTAAGTTTGTTCTCAAATGCATTGAAGGATTAAAGATACCTAATCAAACCATTTAACATGTATCAGCAACAAAAGTAAATTTATTTACATACATAAATATACAAATATTTATACATAAATATACAAATATATGATGTATGTATATATACATATATATACACAGACATATACATATATATATATATATATACACACACACACACAATTTAAAAAAATAGTTGTATGTAAGGTGCAAATAGTTCCAAACTAATGTGAAAATCTGCTTTCTGCACCCATAATCCACTTGGTGGATAAGACAAACTGCTCTATGACATTGCCTCAGTCCTTTCTGCCCCTGTGGTGTCACAAACAATGCAGAGGGGTAACTAGGGAGGTGGCTAACATAATTAGCAGCAGGAGCAGGCAAGGGAAGGCCAAGTGTGGCTCATCACCTTGGAGAGGCATGAGGAGCGTTCGTCCTGAAGCCCGACGCTGTGCCAGGACCAGAACACACATCTCCCCCTAAGAGAGGCTTCTTCATCATAGAGGCAAAGGCTTCAAACATGTTACATAGGAATCATTAAGCAAGACAGAAAAACGAAATGATGCATTTATCAAATCGGAACTAAGATCTACACGTACATTTCAGCAAAAAAATAGTTTTATTTAGGTAAACGGTGCTAACAAAAGCCAATCAAGAAGTAGAGGGCGAAACTGTATGCAATGCAACGGCTCTGCAGGTAACTGATTGAAAATGTCCATCCATGGTCAAAGCAAAAAGTCCAGAATGGGAAGGGTTTTGGTATCCGTGCTCGGATGTTGCAGTGGTGCAAATCACCGCTCCTCTTTCATGCGACTTAAAAAAAAGAAGGCCATATGGAGACCAGACAAGATGATGTGGAGTCCCAAATAAATTCACCTACTAAGCTGGGCCAGTAAAGCCCCAACGCCAGCAATTCCAAGGAAGGCCACCAAAGTGTTCCTGACTGTAGTTTCTGGGTCTGAAACGCGAAAGAACTCTACGAAACCATCCTGAGGGGGAGAAAGAAACAAAACACCATCAGTGATTCTGAATGCAGAGGGAGTCGACGTGGTTATGCAACCGCACCATGAAGCAAACACTCACCCAGGAGTTGTTGTTGACCAGCCAGTTCCGCTGCTCACTCAGCAGGTACGTGCAGATCTCCTGACTGACCAGGTCCACGCAGTGACCTCTGCCCTTTTCCTTCAAGTCCTGACACACCGCCGCCCCGAAGGCCAGCAGGCTGACGATGCGGCCCCAGTTGGTGGTCCCATCCGCAAAAAGGCTCTTCGCTACGCTGCTGACAAATGACATATCATCCCCCTGGTCGTCCAACGACAGTCTGACGATCATACCTGTGTGGAAAGAAAGTCGAAATCAAACTTAGTTTGGGGCCTAACGTCCAAAAGAAACGGCCGTTTGGCTCGTTAGTTACTTCCTCATTCTGCTTCTCTGCTAGCCAAACTAAAATGGCCTCGTTCCTTCCTTGTGAACTTACCGTTGTAAGTAATCTTGTGTTTCTCTAACACGTCGTTCACCACTCTTTTCGCGGTCGAGATGTATTTATTATCCCGGTGTGGATACTGAGAAATTCCAACAAAGTTCCTAAAGAAATTGGTGAGGAATTCCCTGGTGTTCTCGTTTAAAGCGTCGATTCCCGAGTTGTCGCCGGAAACGCTGGCCTCGCACTCCAGCTCCGGGGTGTTCGGGAGAGAGCCATCGTCGTCGACGTCGTGAAACCTCCTCGTGGAATACTCGAGGTCCTGCGGTCTTTTGATCGGATCGGACGGGTCGGGGTTTGCCACGCGAGAGGCCAATGTGGACGGCAGAGGCACGCGCGCGGACATCTCTCCCGCTCTGCCGAGGATGTGTCCCGTAAATCCACAGTTAGACGTGATGTAGCTGTTAACCATCTGTTTTTGCAAAGGAAACATCTTCTTCGTTCGACCGTTTGCGCCTAAAGAATGAGTTGGAGTTTGTCTGAATTTAAAATAAGATGTTGACGTGAGTTTGTTTCGTGGCCGAATCACATAGTGGGCAGTCTGTAAGCGGAAGTCTTCGGAGTTGCTGCCCTGCCTTATAAATCACCCGGGTGTGGGCGGAGCCGGGGAGATGGATGGATTGTTCCACTTTTTCTTTCAAATACTGTCAAGTATGTTCGTATGTGAAATGATGTAAAACTGTAGTGTCCAGTATTTAAAAATAGAAATGTAACCTAAAATTATAGTTGTAGGATATGTTTTTTGTGTCAAAATCAGGTAAGTCCGCAAAACTGTTTTTAATTGCAACAATCTGCCAATAATTATATTAAAGATTTTGAAAATATTTAAATATAAATTATTGAATAACTTAAAAGCCATTTACAGTTATAGGTTTTATTACTTTAGAAAAAAATTAAGTCTATTACAGTCGGTTTTTATGCTATATTTTTCACAGGTTTTTCAGCTGAGGCTGTCGAAAGAAAAACCCCTTTTTAACAGAAAATTTCCACTCTTCGTGTGAACCAGAAGCACCTGGAAGTTTCCGCCTGTTAAACATGTGGTTTGTACGTTGCTCCCCTCTAGTGGTCAGAAATAGTCACTGCTCCTGTTCAACTTCCGGTTTGTCTTAACGCAACACCACCCACATTAAACCGATTTTATACTTTTTGTTTTACTGTTGAATGTTTTAAAAGAGCCTATAATTCAAGGAAAGATGTGTCAATAAAGAAAAACAAGACTGTATTAATGTAAAAGTTTATTTCAAATACTGACAAAAATCCTCTCAGCTTTTTACCACACATGTGAAACAGGTAACCCCTGCATGTTATTTTAGTCTTAAAATCATTCTTTCAATCACGTGAACCCTCTTCATTTATCTTAGAAGGAAGGCTTCTCTCATTTCCCTGCAGTTGCTTTGAGATGGGATGAAATGTAATACCATTAAGAAACACTTTCTTGCCAAACAAAAAAGGGGAACCCCCCCACACAAGGTAAAAGCAGCACAAAATGTCATATTCTGGCACGTGTTCTTTGCAGCCGAGAGACACCTTGTGTCTTGGGCGGCTTGGAGCAATTTCCTCACCAACTGCCCATTTTCAAAGCCAGTAATGCAGTAGAGCTACTTTACTTTTGTTTTATAGCCTGTTTTAATTTCGTTTTTAGCAATATTTTCCTTACTTCTTCTTCCCAAATGCTGGCTGTTAAACCAAAACATATTTCTCAATGAAAGTGTTAACTTGACATTTCATAAAACTTACTGAAATGAGAAATATGATTGAAAAATGCATTTTGAAAATATAGCCCCAAACCAAACAGATTGACGCAAGAGCTGCAGAACTGAGACACTATTCAAAGAGGTGACAGAATCAAGAAGATAGGTGTAGGTTTTTCTTTTCTTTCTTTTACAGGGTAATTTCTTTTGTATTTGTCTTTAAATCAGCAGCATTTACACTTATTTTCATATGATACAGATTCACAGAGCCTCTGCGATACACCAGGATACAGCAGAAGTAGTGTTAAACCGAGAGGAGAGAGGAACCATTGAATCGGACGTGGCTCTGACGGTGAACACATCGACAAGCAGGTCTGTGTTGAGATCTATTTACAATCGCTGGAGTAGAGAAAAGCATTCCAACACCAAAACAAAAAACAAAACAAAACATACTTTCACTTCCTGAAAATTTGACACATTTCAAGGTGAAACTGCAAAAATAAAGCAGGAATCCACCTTTGACGTAAGAAAGACCGTTTCTGACTCATGCAACAGATGAGCGCATCTCACACGTCGCACCGGATGTCATTAAGCGTCATAAAAATGCTCCAATAAACACCTCTCTCTTCCACACGGTTTACCTTCAAACACCTGTCCGATCAGAGTTCAGTCTCTTTATTGAGTCACATCGGAGAATTGACTCTCCAGAGCAGATTTATGAGACAGGAACCCTAACAGGGAACCGAATAACTGATTAATGTCCTTTATCTTGTGGAGACCTGAGAAAGATGGAGTCAAACACCAAGCATTACTTCCCCCATGCTTCAAATTCCTCTGGTCAGTCACACAAATGTACAGACCAATTTCCTTGAGACTCCAATGAGCAAACAGAGGTGATTGGATTCCTGCTTCTGAGGAGCAGGAAAGTCTGTGGATGGTCATGAAACCACCTACAGCCACACGCTTCAGGTTCCACTGTGACTTATCGGAACACGAGTCGGACGATTCCAAGGTACCAAAGGGACGTTATGGGCCTGATGCCAGCTGGGAGAAATCTGGAGGACTGAAATCCTTGAATGTCATGCAGGACTTAGCTGTACTAGTTCTCTCAGGCGGGTTATCGAGCAGCAGGGCTGATGACCCATCACACGCTTACATGAGAGGACACCCCACAGAAGGCTGCTTCCATCCATAATAAACCTTTCAGACACGCACATCTTGATGCAACCACCTAAACTAAGACTGAGCTCAGACACTTGGCAGGACTTCCAGTCTTTAAATAAAACACAGGGACACACTCGGCTAGCTCCAAGCCCGGGGATGCTAACACGAGTGTGAGTGAATGGATTGTCAGGACAGCAAGAAGCAAAGTGGAGGAGGAGGAGGAGGAGGAGGAAGGCTCGACTGTGGACACTTTGGGACTCTTGCACTCTTTTCGTCTACACAAATGCTCACCAAGGAAAAGGAAGTTAAAAATAAAACATTTTCTCTTTGTGTTTTGTTACAATCATGCAGCGTATTTAGAAAGAGGAGCGGCGGACACTCAAAACAAAAACAAATCCCCGTCTGGCTGAGCTGCAGCAGCTGATCAAGTTCTATTTGACTAAGGTCACTGGAGCGTGAAGTAGCATTATTAAAAATGATCTTGCATTCTTCTGCCAACAATCGAGGGTCAGCCCATCATCCCCTCTTAAACCAAACCGGTGTTCCTCACTGACTGAAAACTAAGAATCACACACCAGTCCTGTGCTGAAGCGCAGACCAGAGAGACTGTAGAGAGTTGCGACCATGGTTCCCAACTCCATAAATCACATCGTTTTGGTGTCAATCAGAATGCAAAAGAGAACAATACATACTATACAGAATACAAAGTGCATTAACATACCCCACCCAACCCTGCCTGATAACACACACACCCACTAGAATGCATCTTGGACCAGTGAAAACCAAGATCTGAGGAGGGGGGCAGTCGAGTGTGCAGAGGGGGCTGGGCTGTGCGTGGCAGAAAGGCAGAGAGGGCTGCGGCCTGGCGGCGACGTAAACCTCCACCCCACCCCGCTATCATACAAGCAAAATGGAGTTTTTTTTATTTTTTACTTTTACAACCGTCCGATATGTTAAAGCCAGTGATGCCTGGGGATGAAGAGGGAAGCAGAAGAGGGAAGAAGGGAGGAAGGGATGTTTCCCAGGAGGCCCAGGGAAGGTTGAGGGTGACCCTTGAAGGATGAAGGCTAGCCCGCTAGCTTGCTGGTCACCAAGGATGACTTCCTCTGCGGTAGATCCTGCGGCGTGGGGATGTGATCTCCGGTGACGAGGTTCTTGTCCGGTCCCGCCACAGGAAGTTGCTTGTTCTTCATCTTGGCCTTGGCCATGTTGTAGTCGCCCGAGTCGAAATATTTTTGCTGTTTCAAACACAGAACAACATTCTCAGTGTGTCAGTCGTTTGTTCACATAAAGGCAGAAGCAACGGCTTGGAATGAAACTTTTGGACGTTTCTAGAATTAGAAGTAACAGAAGGTGATGAACAGAGAGCTGACAGACGTAAAACCACTAGAGGCGCACAGACGTCACTCTCCTCTGTGCTCCCTCTACGTAGCACCAATTTCAAATAGACTACATTGTTCCATTATGCAATTTAAATCAACAATAACACTTGGCATCCATTCCTACCAACTGTTTTGTGTATTTGTTTTTCTGTATACTTTTCTTTACTATGTCACAGAAGCAAATTTCAAACTCAGGCTCATTTATCAAAGCAACTTTATGTTAGAATATTTGGCTCCTTACTACAGTATAAAGTAGACGTTGCTAGATAATTGTATCCCATTTAAAAAGATGTGTCTAGAAACATAGAGAGAAAGAAAGGCCTGAATGCTTTGCTGTTTAAAAAAACAACAACAGACACGCAGCAGATACAGAACATTATACTCCATTGAGGTCATAATGAAGAAAGCGTTGCTTTGTTTTGACATGTTCAGTTTTCAGGCACTGATGAATTAACAAAAAATAAAAAAAGATTTGGTAAGAAACAAACAGCATATCTGTTTTATTTAACTGAGAAAGAGACTTAGATTTTGTTTAATTTTCGTGTCAATCATTTAGTATTTTAGTAAGTACAGTGTTCCCTTGCTATATCACAGATCACTTTTCCCACTCTCCTTTTGTGGATTGTATTTGCGTAATTTTGTATGATTTCTTTCCTCAACAGAACATTGTGTTATACTTCACGACTGGCTGTGAAGCAATAGCTGCGTTTACATGGACAAAAGTAATCGGAATGAACGCCTGATCGGAAGAAAAAAGCGTCACGTATACACGCTGTTTGGAACAGTCTGCCCTGATCAGTTTTGTTCGGATTCGAAATTTCTTTCCGATTGAGATAGGTGGGTTATGCCGATTGTTGATCCGATCGTTGTGCACGTAAACGGTTCATTCTGATCATGCGTCACTACTGCTCTGGTTTACGTCATGCATAGACGGATGTTTCGCTCCAGATAAGGCTTTGGAGCGCAAACAGGACCGACCGGCTGCTCCGCGGACGCCTGGTGCTCCGCCCTCGCCTCTCCCTTCCCTTCGTGGCCCCCCGACGTCCGGACCCTGCGCGTTCCGGGCTCGGCTGCCAGTGGACCGAGCAAACTGTGTCTCTGAGCAGAGCAGACGGACTTTGAGAGCTTTGTGTTTGTGGGGAAGGGAGGATGCTTTGTTACGTGTCCGCTAAGTGTGGGAGGCTTCGGACTGCGATCCGTCCCGCAGCTCCAGGTGACCGAGCTGCCGAACTCAGGAGAGCCGTTTCTCCTGGTAGAACCGTGTCTCAGAGCAGAGCTTGGACTGGTGGCTTTGGGGCGGTGTGTGAGCTTTTCAAGGCAGAAATGCAGCTCAGTCCTTAGAAACACCAAACAATCAACATGGATTATTGTTTCCAGTCGTGTCCCGACTAAATAAAGGCTGATGGTATTCCCACATATTTACGTGCAGCCAAGATGCAGATTGCTGCATTGCCCACATGGATTTTACGTTCGTCCAAAGCTAATGTTGTTAGCCTTCTCCTAACTCTTTTTCCAGCTCCGTTCCACCACAAAAAAAGCACTGACCACACAGATTAAAAATAAAATGATGAGCAAACAGGCGCTTCGTGATAACCATAACAATAATAAAAGCACCTTTAGAAGATCATGTTGTATATTACTGAGCTTGTTTACAGCGGGACTCATTTCCTCTTCCGGTATTTTGGAGAGAACTGCCCATGCCCAAATGATTTATTCCGACCGAAAGCGTGGTCCTAGGGCTGGGCGATATGGCCTAAAAATAAAATCTCCGATTTTATTTTTTTTAATTCGATTTCCGATTTTTTCCTGATTTTTTTCCCCCCACCCTACTTAAGGAAAGCAATAAGTACAAACGGCAGACAAGTTCAAGCAAATGTTGCTTTTATTTAATCAAACCCAAGACAAATGTAACCCCCATTTCTGGGATGAATAATAAATAAATGAACACACTCTTGGAATCAAAGTTAAGTATAAGATTTTTCTTCTTACTCCCTTTTTGAACTTGTGTTTAAATAATTGTGTCTTGTTTTATATAACTTTTGTCTGGTTTTTGTCTAATTTAGATTTATTAGATTAGATTAAGTCTAGAGTAGCACCATTTTCTAAAGGATTAACAATACAGCTCATATCTGGGGTCTAAGTTTTTAATTAAATTAATAAACCCCATCTTATCCACGGAGATGATGATGATCATGAAGCAGCAGGAGTCACGCCCCCCCCCCCGCCGAAAACATAATCCCACGGCGGCCGCGTCGAAAATGAATATATCAGTACAAGTAATAATTACAACGCAGTAACAACTAACTAACTAATGAACTAACTATACAGGCGTTGTAGAATCAGTATGTGTGTGTGTCAGGGCGCGTGTGTGTTTAAGAGGACTGAGCGCGTGCCACGCCAGCGCGCGTGAGAGCCTTTGACTCCGATGGGCTTTAGGCGGGGTGGGGGGGGTCTCTTCCTCCACGTCTGTAGCAGTAAACCCAGACCAGTTCCAAACAACAGATTATTTTATTCCTTTGTTGGGAACAAACTTCCCACTGTCACCGGTGGCCATGCTGTCGCTAGCTGCTTCGTGTGCCGATTGTCGCGTGTCGCCGTGTGACACTAACGCTACGGAAGCTCTGGGGAGCCAAAAATGCGCCAATAAAAACTCGATTTAGTTATTTTTGAAATCGCCCGTAACAAAAAATTCGAATTAATTCATTTGATCGATTTATCGCCCAGGCCTACGTGGTCCATATAGACGTTTGTTATAATCAGAAAAGGTTTTTCTGGGCCCATGGATACGGCTGAATTCTAATCCCATCCAAACATTTTGCACATGTAACCACGGCTATTGTCAATCAATGCTGGGCGGTTTCCTCTGTACAGAAAGCATTCAGTTTGTCAAACAATCTTGTTTTGTGATCTAAAATATCTGACTTATTTTTCTACAAAGGTTTGAACTTAAACAAGAGACAAAAGTGTGAAGATGTTAAAGTATGTCGGAAAAGGGGGGATAATGTGTGTAGTGAGGAGTTTTACAGCCCTATAATTATTGTAAAAAAATTAAGTTGACTACTTCTCAGATTTTATATATTGTGGGTTATTTTTACTGTACACATTTATAGCTGGAACACCAAAATAATTGGTGAACCATCTCTTCAGGGGGTCCACAACTTAGTGGTTTGACTGAAAGCTGCAGGTTACCAACCCCTTTCTGTAGCCTCTTCATCAAGAAGTCGGAACCACCAGGTTTCTGCCCCAGACCGGGGTACTTGGCTTTCAGCTTGGCCTCTTCCACTTTCACAGGGTTTCCATTCTTCTCCTGCGAGTCCTGCAAGCACAGGAATGGACTTAAAACATCTCCAAAAAAACAGACTACCGTACTCAAGGGGTTAACTGACAAGAAGACATTTCAAGCACGACAGGAACAGATGCGATGTGCTGTACACTCTTATTTATGGCCGCTCTGCAATTTGAAGAATTTAAGCAGAAACACATCTTAGAAGATAGGTTGAAGACTGAAAACATCTTTTTAAACGCATCACTTCACAATTAGGTAATGCAATTACAAAAACAGAGCAGGACAATAAATGATTAGAGCTAGTCATGCTTCATAAAAGCACCAGTCATTAATTTTTCTGATGTTATCTGTAAAAGAATAGTTTTAAAGTACATTTATTAACTGTGAAAATAGTAACACAATCAGAACCTTTTGTGTCACAAAAACTTGACAGCAACAGGCAGCTGGTTGGACACATAAATCTGAACATACCTTACAACAATTATAACAAATATTTTGGCGCGACATGGTTGCCTCAGGATTCTGTTTTACACCAAGACTGACCCCGAAGAAACCTGAAGCTGACATAAGCGCAACCTCGGACAACGTTTGTTGAACACTGAAGAGGCATTTTCTATTAATATTTTTGAACTTTTTCTGGAAAAAAAATCTGTGGGAGCAGTTGTGAAATGAACAAACAATTTAAAGCTATATAATAAGGAGTAATCATCCCAGCTAAAGCTGCCAACTTCATAAAACTAATAAAGCCCTTGCTTTGGCTTCAGATGACTAATACTGACCAAACTGGTAAGGTGCCATTCTAAGGTGCTGTCAGGTAAACACTCAGGTCACTCATTTAGGCGACGCCCTTAAATGAGTAAATCAACAGTTGTGACAAGAAGCTAAACATACAAACATATACAATTTAATAAAACACAAATTAGTAATGGATTTCTGCACAGATATTTCTTAGCAATCCAAGGATACAAAGGTCTGCTGTCTTTGTTGAAAGAGAGCACAAGTCTGTTGTAAAGCCTGCTGGGACAGGGATAAAATGTGACTCAGGACACAGAAGCTGATGAACAGTTTCCCCTAGGAGGAGGATGAGCACTGATTCACTTCTATAAGCAAGAACTTTAAGAGCCGCCATATCTGGTACCAGTGGAGCCGTTGCTTCAGCCCTTATGTTTACATTTATAGTTTATGGGACTGGTCAGCATTCAACTAAATTTTATTAAAAAGAAAAGCTTCAGTCTGGGCAAATCTCACCCTATTCTGTGCATTTATTTATTTTTTAAATGAAAAACAGATCATTAAAACAGATCACATTAGATTTAAGCTGCATTTGTGGTCCCTAAAATCCCGGCATTACTCTTTAAAAAGATATTTTGACTTTATGCACAAAAAGGGATCAGAAAAATTATTTTTCTACGCTTTAGTGTGTGTGTAATTCTTCTAAATAGGCTCGATTGTGCATGTCCATTGCGTGAACGTTGCAAAAATTCATACAAATCTTCTGAACCTAGTACAATAATAGAAAAGCCAAACTAATGTACTAAAACAAATTGATTACGACTTGAAAACTGGATCTAGGAAAAGAACGATGAGGTCATATGATGTGTTTGTGGCAGTCACTAGTAAATACTGCAGTTGGTCGGTGCATCGGTGACAAAAACATTGGAAATCTGGAAGCCATGAAGTGTTCCCAGCAAAACCTAAGGAAGTCACATGCTCGATTTCAAATCATGCCTGGTTTGAAATCGAGCAATATTAAATCACCAATATTTGAATAGCTTTACCAAGCCACTTTTGGAGAACACTAATGAGAGCAATTATTAGGCCTGAGCTGCTGTGGACAGAGCAGCCAATGACATGATCATATAAAACAAGGGACAAAACAAAGTGACACAGGACGAAATAAACGCGCACACTAACAGCGATACTCAACACAAATGTATAATTTATTGCAAAGCTGGTCATAGCTGCGCATGTCTTTCCAGTATTTCTCATTAATCGCTGACAAAACAATACACATAAAGCAAACACTTGAGCTAGCCCATGTTAGCCACCTCCAGCTATGAGCTAGCATGCTAGGTTAGCAGTCTGAGAAGAATCCCCACCTGTTTTTCGTCTTCATAATCCACTTGTGTGTCCGAGTCGAGGTTTTCTGACGACATTGTCTTTTTGTGATGCACAAACAGGTGTCCTGTTTGACAGACAAGTCGACGACTTAATTTAACGAGGTACCGTTAGACGTACCTGCAGCCGACCTAATCCTGCCTTTCTGGACGCAACTGCTCCCTAACAAAAATGGCGTAACCGATTGTGACATCACCGCACGAGAGGCGGGCGCTTCCTGCGACCCACAAATACAGTAACCAATCAAAACGTTGGATTTGTTTAATATCGAACCAATAGAATGAAGCCGATTGCAGAGGGCTTCAAGATTGACATGCTGTCGTCCAATTAAAAAAGAGTTTGTACACTGCATTGCGTCAACACAAATGACCTAAACAACACAGAAACAGGTTAAAAGTTTATTTCAGTCGCTCAAAAACATATTTGTAACATATTATTTTTGTCATTTTAGAAATATGGCAGAAATTTATTTTAATTTTGGTATTATGTTTTCTTAAAAACGCAAGACAAATTTCCCGCTCTGTGATTGGCTTAAACTGGCCGTTGTTTTTCAATCAACCAACAGCAAAGGGAAGAGGAGCGATTCATTAACGGTATCTATGTGTTTAATTCAATATAAATATTTGAAAACGCATTTAAATATAAATATAATATATTTTTTAGTGGGAAAAATATAATCGAGTATTTTTTATTTAGTGCCGTATGTGAAACAGATGCTAAAGCATGTTTAGCTAATGGAATAGTTAGCTTAAGTCGTAACAGCTTTGCAATAAATATGTTGGATTTTTTTTCTGAATCATATAATGGCTTTGCAAAAACAAAAAAGAAAAAGTCTTCCTTACACAAGTAATCTATTTTGTTTTCAGACTTTGATTTTCTACATCAAAATCAATGGCTTTTGCTCAACGAGTAAAGTCATCGCAGGTAACTGAACACGTTTTTTTTTAGCATGATGATTAGCATATAAAAAATAAAACCATACACATATGTTCTTCCTTTGTTTGTATTTAGTTATTTATTTTTCCACATAATTGTTTGTTTACTATTAATAACAGCTTAATTAAATGCACAGTTGAGGAAATCGTGGATTGTAGCAGTTAAAAGCTGTAAAAAAATGTATGTATACACAATATAATGTAATGTATGACATTTATTTTAATCAGACTTTTCCTACTTTCCTTTACGAAAAAATTACAAATGTTAGTTTATTTTGCTGAAGCCATGTCCGATTGTGGCATGATTTTGTACGCGTTGGGGAAAAAGGACTTGTAATTTTTCATAAGAAAAGAGGAGAAAACGATTATTGAAGAAAGTTCAGAGAAGAGCATATCAGAGGTCTGGGTGAATTGTTTTTCTGGAAGATACCGTGATGATCGTAGACGCTGACGTATATATATATATATATATATATATATATATATATATAATGCTTGTCTTCCTAAGATGTGTATAAGAGACATATATATATATATATATATACACACACACACACACGCAAACACATCAATAATAAATATTTTGATATAGAATGAGATGGAATGTATAAATGTATAATACTTTTTACTATTTTATGATTGTGATATAAATCATAAATAAAAAATGAGAAAGTAAAAGAAATGTAAAACTTTTACGTATATGGTTTTTGGGCAAATAGTAGAGGTTAAAAAATAATTAAAAGTTTACACAGGGAAAAAAAAATGCCACTCTGTTGTAATCATTTTGTTAACTCTTCCAGGTGACTCAGTTGTTGCCTAATGAGGTGGTCACCGAACAACAGTCAATTGTTGTCGTGAAGAAGCTTTTGGCCATTGCAGTTTCTGCCATTACATACCTCAGAGGGATATTCCCAGGAAAAGCCTATGGGACCAAATATGTGGAAGGTTTGATTCCATGTAACCTTTTCCTTTAGTAGAGTTGCTTCTATTCTGAAAAATTATTTTGTCCTTGTTTTGTACAGATCAGCAGGTGATGATCCTTACAGGGGGGCGGAGCTGTCCCGGTGCTGATCAAATAATTGATTGGTAATCTACAATAACTCTCTGCTAGTGAAAGCTGCATGCCTGCTTTGAGAGAAATTAAGAGTAAAGTGGATTTAGGCTGAGGATTTTTGCTGAGTATTGTAGGGTTTTTTGTGTTTTTAAGGAGGTCGTTTTTATATAGTTTAATTGATTAATTACAAAACAATAGACACATTATAATATTCATTTATGAAAAGTGGTGGAAGCCTTTAGTAATTAAATTAAGAATTATGTGTTTCAACAAATCAATATTAATTTTAAATGGAGAACGGAGTTGAGATTATAAACAAAGTTCAATTCAGATTAAACCCCTCAAACTAAACTCTTCCAGCTGCTATTGCTAGTTTAAAAAAGGAAGCACCTCTGTACTTTTATACTAAAAAGTATCTCTTATTAAGGATTGTAGCTAGCGCTGGCTATTCAGCACAACTGGGCTAAAAAGTCAACATGTGTATCTTCATATATAAACTAAAACTCTACGAGAAAAGGTTATTTTTTAGATCTTTTCATGTTTGTGTGTGAAGGAAAAGGACAGACTTTTTGGCATGGATGCCATCACAAAGATGACAATATTGATTTGTGTTTTCAGGATGCAAGGCTGCTTTGATGCCATCCAGAAGAAATTTGTAAGTCAAGCTCTGTTTTCCAATGTTAAGATTATGAGTTATGTTGAGGTTTTATGCTTTGAAATCGATCAATGCATTTGTAACAGTAAATTAGTAAATCTCTTTTTTTTTAGCTGCGGACAGTCATCATGTCTGTAAGTATTACATCACATATGCATACATGTACATAGCACCTATATTTCCAGTTGCATGTGTGGGCCTGAATTGAGATAAAGTCATCAGAGTAAGAAGTCTGCATGGAAAAATAATGGCAGCATATAAAAAGGCCGGCAGCTCCGTTCACTTCATGACACTTTTAAAACAGGGTTTTATGGCATTTTGTCGTCTTTTATAAAATCCTAATAAATCCAGAGATATTTGCAGCGCTGATGTTTTCCATTTTCTTTTTTATTAGATTTACAATGACCCAGAGAACCCCCAGGTAATCTTTAGAGTGCCTCCATGCCAGAAGGAAGATCTGTTGTTGGGAGTTTGCTAGTTTGTGTACCTTGTCTGCCACATTTCTCCTCTTTTTCAGAAAGTGACTGAGTATTACCAGTTTAAGATCCAGTACACTTCAAACGGAGCTCATATGGATTTTGAAAGGTACAGTAATGTAAAGGAAAGCCACCTGTATTCACTCCACTGCTGTTTAATGATTGTCCACTTTGACGCCATTTGTAACAGGTTAAAAATTAATCTAAATTTCTTTTAATGTGTTTCATGTTACCTAAAATCTGGGAGAAGCGAGCATTCCCCCATCAATACAGAATGAACACACCTCTACAATAACTTTGTTTTACCACAGCAGTCAACTGCACAGGCGGAAGAAGAATAATGTGTGAAGTTTTGATCATTTTGATCTATTTTTTATTCAGCAACAGCAACCAGAAGTTGTCAACGACAACATATGGAAACACTAAGAAAGCCAGCATCCTGCTGGTGAGGAAGCTCTACACCCTGATGCAGAACCTGGGCCCTCTGCCTGAAAACGTTTGCCTCAACATGAAGCTGACCTACTATGATGACGGTAAATCACACAGAAGTATGAGGTTTCCTGAAAGCCACTTGGGTGTTGCTTTCCACGGTTTTAAGACAGACTTTTATTTTGCTGGTGTTCTTATTCTTTCGGTATTTTGTTCTTATCATGTCAAAGGAGGCAAAAACAAGAGGAAAACACTGGGACTAGCGTATCAAACTTCAATTTGTACCATTAATCCTTCTAACGCTACAGCAGGGTGTCAGAAAAAATGTAATTCATTTGAAATTCTGCTCAGTTTTTTCCCCAAACTTCCATCTTCCAGATAGAACAGTCGAAAGTTGTAAAATGTTTTAAAGCGTTCCAATAAAAAACATATTTTTTTGGTGGACCCCAAGCTCCCTGCTCCGCTCCATTCTGATACATCCACTTGTAGATGACTAGATCAATGCACGTCTGGGTTTTCCTCATCCGAGCCGGCATCTGGATCATAACTGTACGCTCCAAAATCGCTCACCATTTCTGCCCTCCTTTCCAATCATCTCTCTGTTTACAATCTCTCCAGCTAGCTTAAAGCCCTTCAAACCACTTACTGCACATGCTTACTCCCAGCAACAGTCCTGTTCACAACTCAGAGGGAAATTTCCAATGAATTTCTGCCGCTTTGCAGGAACTATGCCCTAGAAAACAACACAGGTTTTTTGCATAATCACAATAGACCACTGAGAACGCTCTTACAATAGATCAAAAGATGAGTTTCAAGCAGACGCACTCCTGTCCTCTTCCTTTTTGTGCTTCAGCTTTAAATGGACGTAGAATTTAAACTCAGCATTTTAATCTTTTTTTTCAGTTTTAGTTTGTTTCCAGACTGTTTGTCTGTTGTGTAAAAGTGTGTTTGTTGTTTTTCCAGTCACCCCTCAGGACTACCAGCCGCCCGGCTTCAGGGAGGCTGAAGGCGACGTTCTAGAATTTGAAAAGGAACCGGTCAAGCTGACCATGGGTGAGGTGACCACCCCCTTCCACTGCGTGAAGTTTGACATGGCCACAGAAAAGCACAGACTAGAGCAGGTACGCCTTTTGCATAGGAACACACAGTGTGCAGAGTTGGTGCTGCATCAGCATGATAACATGAGCTTCTCCAGGTGGAGGAGAGCATCTCTGTGGAGGACAAGTGGGTCATGAAGATCGAGGAGGGCGGAGTCTTGACAGAGGTCAGCACGCTCTTTAGACATCAAACCTTTTTCCATATGAATATTTAAAACATTTGGTTGTTAGATAGAAAGATATATACTTTATTGGTCCTGAGGGAAATAGCACAGCTGTCCTTTACTCGTCACACTGGAATCCCACTCATAAAATAATAAAGCATTAGGGCAAAAAAGAATTGTGCAACACATAAAATGAAATAACAAATTAAAAAAATACGCACACACACAAAACAACACGAATCATTAAAAAGTATTTAAAAATGAATAAGAGATACATCATAGAAAACCAGATTTAAAAAACAGTTTAATGTTTTGTGCAATGTTCAGCTCAACTGACTCACTAACAGGAAACATTTACATCAGATGCGTGTTTGGCAAGACACTAGTGGGTGGCGGTTGAGCAGGTCGGACGTTTGATCCCCGCTCCCCCCAGTCAACTGTCGTTGTGTCCTTAGGCAAGACACTCCACCCTCCCTGCCTCCAGTGTGGCTTCAACGCGTATGAAAGTCCTGGTGATGGTCAGAGCCACGCCTTTGTCAGTCTACCCCAGAGCGGCTGTGGCTATATCAGTAGCATCACCAACTGTCACTGAAGAGCGTATATTCTTCTGTGTATTCCCATATTCTTCCTGGTGGTCTGGTTAATGCCTTGCATGGAAGGTCTGCCCCCATCGCTGTATGAACGTGTGTGAAAATGTGCTTTGGTCCTTGAATGAGGTCGGATACAACAACCCGATATGAGACCACAATGTTTAGCGCTTCACCTTGTCGACTCTTGTTTGTACCGTCGTTTTCTGTTTCCCAACTCTCCACTCCTCCTCTGACGTGTTTGAATTTGAAAGAACTCTTTGTCAGTCAGCATTTGATTGTATTCTCTAGAATAGAAACCTGTGATGGGAAAGCTTGTAAAAAGAGAAGTGATTACACAAGAGTTGTCAGTCTCGTCGTACTAGTTAACTTCAACCGTTTGTTCAGTTAATCTCTGTGACCAAATGTTTCCCAGGGATTGTTTTCCCAAGTCTTTCACCATGATTCAAATCACTCTGCTTGCTTTTATTGCTCTGAGCTGATCTAATCCCTGTTATTGAAGTCCTAAAATGTAAGCAGCACACATAAAAATATGGGTATACTGAAGACAAGACACACGACAAAAAGGGAAAATGAGAAACAGGTGGAGAGTAATGCTCCAAATAAACAGTATTATTATCCAAAGTAAACCTGGCTTTTTCAGAAGTTTTATTTTCTGAAATATGCATGTTTTTTAGCTTGACTTTAAGCCTGAACTCCGGCTGAAATCCACCCGAACTTGCTTACCCTGGGTATGTCGGTTCCAAAAGACCGGATATGAGTTGGCGTAATTACGCTCGACTTGGTAACCCTTAATGCACGTGCACAGCAGGTACATAAAGCTGACTGAACTCAAAAATAATTATTTATTTTAACTGACGAAAATAATTAAGTTAGATCAAAGTGAAAAGGTTTCTCTTTCCAACATCCATATGTGGTCTTATCACCCTCTCACGGTGGAATAAGTATTATCTGAGCTTCTTCATCCACTAAATCATCTTCTAATGGACACGCCATGCTGCTTCATCTCTCTGACAACAAACTAACCTTCAACTAAACCTGCTCCAGACCAGGTTATGGTCAGAGCATGAGTTGCTATGGCAACTTGACATACCCTGTAACATACATCTGTTTTTGGAACCGAAAGCTGAGGTTATCCACTTCCTTAGCCTGAAACTTACCGTGGTAACTAGCATAACCTGCTTTCTGGAATACCCCCCTGGTGCAAAAGAACAGTTCAAAGCAGACTGAGGCTCACATATCATCTCTGGCTTTTTTGTTGTTGGGATCAGGTTTGACATTTTCCACTGTAATGTTCAAATATCTATATTTATATACATTTCTTACCTTTTTAGAGTAATGTGTCCAAAGAAGATGAGGAGCCTGACAACAAGAACACAGAGATGGACATCGATGGTAAATAAGGATTGTCTGTGGACCAGTTTGTCTTTTTTCACCCAAAAATAACTGTAAATGCCTAAAAAAAATATTCCTAAATGTTAGTGGATCAATGCAGACATTTACATTTACTGTGCAATAAAATAAAGGCCACATTTTAACTTTTAGATTGAAATACAGTGAAGGAATTTTGAATTTCATTGAAGAAGTTAATTGATGGATGTAATTGTGTTTTTATGGGAACTGAAGAGAATCAGATGATTTGTCCAGAGAAGATTGAAGCCAATGAAGAAGCCACAGAGGTATGAACACAGAGAACAACTGCTTCAACATAAGGTGCACCTGTTGCCCATCAAATACCGGAAATTCAGCAGCAAGTCGGTAAAAAAGCTCTCATCTTGTTGTAAGCAACTAGATCTTGAGGCATTTTCATCCCTGTTCAGTGGCAGCAGAGCATAAAAAGAATCTTAACAAATGTTAAAACCTTCTTTTACCATTCTGAGCTTCTTTCCCTCATTTATGGCCCATCTCTGTTTGTCAGATGGACACTTCGGTGAAGAAAAGCTCTGATGTGGAGGCGAACCTGAAGTGGACTAGGAGTGGACGTGTGATCAAAACCACATCGGTGTGTAAATATCAACCCATTACTGACTTTTCCCTTTACAGCCAATAACAAATGAATCCAGGAATACTTTATATTTATAACTGAGAAACGTTTGACCCAAAAGCTTCCTGGATCAAAAAAGGCAGACCGACGGACCTGATTTTAACAACAATCAGCCACAGAATTAAAGCCAGATTTTATTCCTTTGCACTGAGGATTCTGAGCTCTCAGGATGTTCTGATACTGACATCCTGCTCCTGGACTGGACCTCCCTCTAGTGAAGGATCAGCTTTCTTTCTTTTTATTTCTGCATTGAGGTGTTCAAGGATTTTCTTTGTCCTAGCAAACACTGTTATTTTTGTCAGTTCTTATCACGATGAGGTTGATTAGTGCCCATAAAAATATAGCTTTTTTATAGGGAATGTTTTGATGAATTTATTGTTGGGGCTCCTAAAGACATATTTTATCGTTCGGTGCAGGAAGCGAAGTTGACTGTGGACACCAAGCAGGCGAAAGCAGTAAAGGACAAAACGGTGAGAAGCTGCTGAGTTATTTGTTGGCTTAAATGTGTCACATAACCTTTAAGCGAGTTTGGTAAAGATTTATGACGGAAAAGCAGAGCCTGGAAATAAAAACAAAGCGTCCTCCTCAGATCCAGGCTGAGTCCTAAAAGTGGAAAAACGCGTGGGAACTCCGCAGATGAGTCACCTCTGATCATCTGGTTCCTTGCACTGGGATGGTGCGTGCTAGCAGACACATGAAAGGCTGTATTTCACTGAGCAGGATCGTTTCTCTGCTGCTTTCAGGTTTCTCAGTACAAAATCCTCAGCAGCCAGGAGTCTGCAGACGACTCTGCGCTCAAGAACAAGAAGCGCAAATTCAGCGAGCCCAAAGATCGCTTCTGACCTGACTGCCAGGCCGCGCCGGTGTCCAGCTGTTCACATGGTTTTGTGTTGGAAACGACTTTGTTTTGGTGGTTGACAAATGTAGCCGTTTCATTTGCATGATTTTGGAGTTTTTAAACACCTGTATTGCTGGAAAAGGATTTTATAAATAATCAGACGTTTGGTTTTTAACAGTCAGGTTTGTTTTGAGTTTCTGCACATTTCAATAAAGTGCAACGAACAGTTGGATCTGTGTTGTGAGTCAGAAGACACGAACCTCGTCCTCTCCACATCTCAAATCAAGTTTCTCCACAAACAGCATTATTTTAGGTCGGCATGGAATGGAGAGAATTTTATGGCCTGTAGGTGCCGCCGGCCTTCGCCGACCCCGCAATTGACCCGCCCTTGCTGGCTGACACCCCCCACCTTCCCCCTCTGCCCCTGTGACAAAATTTAAATTTAAAAATGGTAGATTTTCTGCTGGTTTTATCTCCACCCTTTTTTTTTTTTTTGGTCTCCTGGGGGTGACGGACACATCCATGTGATTTTTAGGTTTCCTTAGCAACAGAGGTTTTTGGTAACCATGTTTCTAATATGTTCACATTGTATGTCATATTGAGTCGCTGAGCCGTTGTATTACATTTTCCCAATATTTCCTGTCAAAAATGTGTTGGCAACAGGGGAGCCGCAGCTTTGTGAGCTCGCCATGCTTACGCCGTTCAAAATCTACAACTCCTAATTCCAAATTTTGTTTCCCAATGAGGCTGGATGAGTTGGGAGGTAAGGGATCAGAATTCCTAGCAGTGTAAATTTGTAGCTGTTACTAAAGGTGTTTTTTTTTTATTCTAAATGAGGGCCTCTTCCTGAGGTCAAAAGGGCAACAAAACCTTAATCGTTGAAGATGTAAGAAGACGATATGTGGGTTCAACTTTTGAGAGAGAGAAAAAAAATCAAAAATTTTTCTTCATATTGTGGGACAAAGTGGAAATTGCCCAAATTTCCACTTAGCGACATAATGGTCACCAAACCGTTTCCCATCATAATTTTAGAACTTCCTTTGGATATCCCTGACATGTTTGTTTTGGTTTCGTTAGTGGATTTTGAAAAATATTGGCTGCATTCTTTTTTTTCTGACTGAAGTGTTGTCATCGTTCTTTGGGGGAGGGGTCGTTCACTATGTGAATTTTTTGCCCCTCACCGGGTACTAGGTGTGTGCAGATTTTGGTGAGTTTTTGAGGCTATGGCGAGGAAAAAGTTTGGCTCAAAGGCGCAGTAAGAACGAACGTTTGCAAAAACAATCCCGTCCAGGACTGATAGAATAACGTGAATGGGAAGAAAACCAACCTTCTACCCACCTGACCCATCTTGATTTGCATGCAAGGTGCCGTAAATGAAGCTGTTAAGTGAAAGTGGATTATATCTGTACACAGTGACCTTTGAGCCCAGATAAGGGGCCCGTCAGCAGCCTCCCGCCCGGCAAGCTGTGTGCTTTTAATCTGCCATTGTTTTTCTCTGAGAGAGGGACATTTGCTGATAGACTGCCTTAACCCGCCGCGGATCAATACGGCAGGAAGCCTTTGTGATGCATATCCAAGCAGCCCTCGCCACACATGTCTGCCGCCAGCCGGAAGGGGGGCAGAGAAAGACAGACTCCATCAAATCGCTTGTGCTGCTCATCACATTTATTCCAGCGTATGCGAGTGTTTTATGAGGGTTCCTGAAAAACAGGAAGGCATAAAGCAGAGTGATCTCAGCGTTGTATGATAGAAGCCCCACTCTCACTGGTGCTTCGGTGCTCTTTATGAGCTGTGAAATGAATCAGGGTTACCTAACCTCAAACTCTGACTCCAATGGCATTTTGCAAGAGTTTCTATTAATTTAACAGCGAAGGCTTCTCTGAGTTTTTGATAAATGTTGGTGTGCAGCGGCGGTAAAGGCTCCTTTGCAGGTGCGGTCCAGTTTTCTTGATAACCAATACCTTGGTAGTGGACATTACGGCACTACATCACAGAAATAGACTTAGAAATTATTCCCAAATGACAAACTATCTCCAAGCGCTTGGAAAAACGTGCAATAAAATACACTTATTGAGAGTCTAGTGTTCAGGCAGGGTTAAAGCACTAAAGATGGAGAACTTTTAATCCTCCTAACAGGGAGCTTTCTTTTCACGGTTGCGCCAAATTTTACAATTCTCAGAAAAAACGAATCTAAATTGCCATTTTGCTTTGCCTCCTCATACTCAATCCTTCACTCAGAGCCTGGGACCCTCCATCATTTCTGTACACTCACATCGCCCAGAAATGAATTCTGAAATTTAATTCAGGGACACACGTCCAGAAGCCAGTGCTAACAGATCAATCAGCTGCTCAAACAGCAGCCGGGGTGCTTCGGATGCCTCTGCAGACCAATCACCAATCTAAGTTCGGCTCGTCTGAGTCGATGGGGCCGAGGCGGCCCCGCCTTTGGGAGGCGAGATGCACCGACAGGCAGACAGACCGACCGACAGACAGCAGCCCATCCCATGGCTCCATAAAGATTAAAGCAAGCTTCTATGAGAATATAGTTGCTCTGTGGTGATTGTGCCTGCAGGGCCTGTGGCCCCCAGAGGGTGGAGGGGGATGCAGGGGTCTACAGCAGAAGAAGGAGGAGGGAGGATCGGAGTGGACATCCAGCCCGGAGACCGTGACCCCTGTGACCTTGCCAGAAGGGCAGCAAATGTTTCCGAGCTGATTAGCGCTACCCCAGAAGAGCACCCTGCTCACCGTTAAGCCTTTGGAACCAGGGAGTGGGCAGGTGCGTTGGAGGAAATCCACAGAATTTGTCATTCAGAGCCTTTCAAGGAAAAAAAAATTAAATTCTCAGAAATAAAAAGGACTGAATTCAGTCGCGGAAGAAAGATTCTAGAAATGTTTCGCACTTCAGGTGTTCTCAACTGTTCTAGCTGCTTGACTTGTTTGGACTTTATTCCAATGTAAAGATTTTAATTCAAACTTTTTTTCAAAAGACACTTAAGAAATCTGAATAAGAGCAGGAACATCTCTTAAACCAACAACTGGTAGACAAATGGAATTTTATCAGGAGACATGACAGATTAAAGGTTTTTATTTCAAAGTATTGGTTATATTGCCACCAAATGAAACATAGGAATCATTTTTATTTTGTTTTTGAAAACCAGAACAAATGTGAGCTTTTATGGTGAAGTCACACAGATTTTACTTCTAGCTTTATTATCAAAAAAGTATCAATATTAATTTACAAAAATGTAGCTCTATAAAACATTAAATTGCAACGATTCAAAATATGCTGAAATTGTGTGTAAAATATGTTTTCTCTTTCAAAGAATTTTTATTTGTAGAAAATAACAACAAAACAACAAAATTAACAGAAATTTAAAATTTGGATGTAAACCTTAAAACAAAGAGGAAAAATTAAAGCAAAGTTGCATAAAAACAAGTTTTGTTCATGAATCAAATTTATTTCAGATGAAAATACTTTTTAATAATTAAATGAAAATTCCTGATGTTGCAATGCTCTGCATCAGTCAATAAATGTAAAAGTCAATCGGGTCAATTATTAAAATGCTGCCGCAATGTTATGCTTATTGGAAAAAAATTATATATATATTTTAAAAGTCCTTTTTGAACCACTGCTGCAGAAACAGGATGGAAGTGTCCCGAACAACCATAAGGGGGCGACAAACAGCCACAAATTGGTCCGTCGGATGAGGCGCCACAGATGGCTCCTCGCTCCAAAAAGCATCCTCTGCCTCATGCATGCCTTAATGAGCTCACACAGTTGGCCTCACACTGTACCAATTTAAAAAAGCACGCTCTCCTTGTGAACTGCCAACGCTCGCCTATTCAGCCTGTCTTTCCAGAGACACTGCAGCCGAGTCAACAGTATTGATCCGAGCACAGAATGATAAAAGGAGGGCAGGCTGAGAGCAGGTGGTAGTGGGGCCAGCAGATTCGGGGATTTGGCCGCTCTCTCCGCGCATGTATGGACAGTGCTACTGTGCGGCGCGGGGACCGCTGCACCTACTCTAACAGATGCTCGCAGCAAAGGGATGTGTCCCCATTGTGATCCGAGCGGACAGCTGAATTGTTTACCACCAAAGGCCTCTTTTCTTCAGCGGCAGGTCGGTGCACAATGGGACCCCCACCTCACTGACACACTGAGGATTTCTGCAGGGGGAGGGGTGGGGGTGAGTGCCGGATCCAGTAATAGAGAGTTTGTGGGGTGAGCCTCTGTGTGTAGCCCCTGTTTTTCTTTTTCTCTGCTAAGATGGACCTCTCTGCGCCCCCTAAAAAAAGTACCTCAGGGCAGGGGTTTAAATGTCACGCTTGGCCATCAGAGCGCCCAGCCCCCGGCTCGTGTCTCATGGGGGAGGCACGCCAAGACACGAGATGAGGGACAGAGGAAAGCTGAGGGGAGGGAGACACTTGCTTTTGCCCCATTGTCCATCGCGATAGGCATGAGCTGCTAACTGACTCCAAATCAAGTGTATCCTCTCTCACCACGCGTCCCGGCCTTGTCGTGCGCCTGCTCAAACACAAAGGCCCTCTGTGTTTTCAGTTTTTTTTTCTTCAAGCATCCATAGGTGAATGGCTGCTTCGGTCATGCTATGTTTGACAAATCAGCTTAAAGAAAGCCGCGGTCCAACTTCAGCTGGCGACCGTGCGCAAAGATAAACACAGTTTGTCATCCTGAGATGCTTGAGATCCATCCACGCTGCACTCCGGTGAGTCCTTATGTGACAAAATCAATGGGTCCTTTTGCACCCAGTCACATAAGGGGAAAATTCCAAATGTGGGAATGAACAGACAGCAGGCGGATGAGGTGTGAGGTGACAGACTGCCCAGCTGAAATACAAGTACAGGGGGAAATTTACGAGCTGCCGTCCAACTTTATCCCAACCCAAGGTCCTGCCTCATGCTTTAGCCACCCCCATGACTGAGTGTTTTATCTTTCTATTTGTTCTAAATAGTGGCACACTTGACCTTGAAGGAAGATGTGTGTGTGCTCGCAGTTTGGCGGGGAATCATCCCTCCTGTCAGGGACAGCGGAGTGACCTTGAACCGCGGCGGCGCAGGCGCAGCTGAGTGCGCAAACTCATTTAACTCCCGGCTTTGTTATCGACATGCTGTAATTGTTAACATTATGGATGATGAACACCTATACCGACTGCCTTATTCCTGCGATATGTCGCCGTGCCGTGCGCACTCGGGTCAGCTGCTCAGGCCGCCGTGGCAGCGCTGACAGTCAAGCCGCATCACTTAACTTGTTTTCAGTCCAGTCATGGCGACAGCTCATCCAAAGCCGCCAAAGCACACACAGGGGTGCTTAAGAGCATACATCACTTCAGTCTGCTTTTACACCTTTTTTTTATCCTTTTTCAGCACACACTCCTCTTTGTGCGCTCAGCAGCACTTAACCTCTAGCATCAGCTGCTCAGGCATCTGATTGGTTTTCTGTGTATTGATTGGTCCTAACGGACGGGTTTACTGTAGTTTCTGAAAAACAGAATTCACACCATAGGAAATTAGGATGAACAGAACTATTGGGTTTTTTGTTTCTTTTTGTTTTCAGCTGAGGTCATAAGTGCTTAAATACTTTTATTCCCTAATATAAATGTTTTTTTGTTTTTTTATTTTTTGCACTGCCCTACAAGAACCAGAGACACTTTGCTTCACACTTCATCTCAGTGTATCATTGAGAGGCTGCCTGCCAATCGCTTGGCTGGAAGTTCAAATCCCAAGTTTGGCAAACATTGCATCCTTGGCAGAGACTCCAAACCCAACTCTGGATTTATCTGAAAAAACAAAACAAAAAACAGTTAATCACTTTGCATAAATACTTTCAGCTGAATAAAAATAACATTTTTTTATGTTTTACTGGATCAAATCCCATCTGAGCTACTTCTTTGCAAATTCCCTGAAGCAACTGTAATATGGAAAAATGTAAAACTGCACATAGAATATGAATCCAAATGCAAAACAGAGATGTTTAGGGAAAAGAAAAGCAATATCGTATCTCACCAGAAAACCTTATGGAAAAACTGCAATAAGATTAACAGCCCTCTGAAGATTATTCAAAGTGGATACAGGGCTCAGTAAAAGAGGAACCACAGGTTCAGACATACTGTATGGTGGATGTGCCAAACGTCTGAATCTGTCACTTCTTCAGGTTTAAAAACCTAAAGACGTCAGGTTTGTCAGACAAAAAAAACCCGAAGAATATTCAGACTTGTTCACTCACGCTTTAACATGTCTGAGTCATAGGGGAAGAAAATGTATCTTTAAGACTTTAAGAAGTAATACGTAGTTTGGGGTAAACGTGAAAACAAAAGAAACTTCATTTTGATTGAACACCAATCAATTATCAACATGAAGTAGAAATAAAATGATTGTGATGAATTCTTTAAAAAAATGATCTATCCACAACAACAATTATTGCAGCATTAGAGGGACAAACACAATATTGAAAAAAAAACATTGCATTCCATCCCTTGTTGTATTTTGCCATAAAAAAGCAGGTCAAACTTTAAAATTCTGCATGTTAACAGTGTAATTTAGCACCTTTGTATTGAAAAGCACTGCATTTTTAATAAATTACATGTTATTGTTTATTTTAAAGCTTAAAAATAATGGAACAATAAAAAAACAATATATCAAACCAGTCAAGTTATACATTGATTAGAAAATAAGGAAAAATAGACAAAGATTAAAGAGCTATCTTCTTGACAGTGTAACTCCTAATAATAAATACATTTGCAGTCATACATGAAGTGCACAGTCACATTGGCTTCTTTAAATATAATGACATCATCAATGAACAGCTCAGACACGTAGGCTTAGACTTGTTTTGAATCATAAAGTATTTACTATGTTGGTCGCACTGCTATCCCATCCGAATTCCCCAAATGCACAAATTGCTGTTAGCTTAGAATCTTTGAGAGTATGTATGATTCCGCACTGCAGGCGGTTACTGGAAATCTTTGCATCCATGTGTAAAGTGAGAAACTGAAATAAAACTCTTCCTTCAGACTTAATGCACTTTTCATATACAAGAGTTTTCAGAACAAGCCTGGAGTTTGATCACAAACCGCCGTAGGAAGAGAAAAAACTTTGGCACTTCTCCTCTTCACCCTTTGTGCTTCTTTCACGGCCTTGGGAGTTTGACTTCTGCCCTGCCAGTGTTTTCTCCTCTCCGGGCTGAGGGTTTTTCATTTAACCAAGGTGCAAGGGCAGCCACTTCTCTCCCCTTCCTGCATCCACCATGCACATACAAATGCGGATTTCCAATTCAGCTATAGAGCGAGATTAGCAGCATCCAACACCCCAAGGCTGGCTTAAGACAGCGGGGCAGACGAGCAGCAGTGTTGGTGGGATGCGTGTGGGAAAGAAGATCCCGTAAGACTTATGTGAGGCCGCTGTGGATTTCATGGATGAATCCTCAAAACACACATGAGGTTGTTTAGGATGAGCTCGGCAAGGTGTCAATTTGTGCTCAACCTGAGAACCTCACACATCCTTAGACATGTACCTGGTTTAAAAAAATAAAGGAGAGAACCTTTGTTTTCTTTGATTAAAGTTATTTCTTCTCACTTTTCGATTGGCAAAGTAGTCAACGTCTCACTCCAATATTTTGATCGAAGCGTTCCCAAAGGTGTTTTAATTTTAAATATACTGTTTTTAGCCAAAATGAAAAAAAAAACAGTTGTTTTTTTAAGGTTTAGTTTACCTATGAGTTGTGGTAGGGACTGTTGGCGCGGAGCAACCCCGATTTTCCAACATCCAACAACCTAACATTATGCATGCAACAAAAAGGATCCAGATGCCAGCTCAGACAAGTTAAACAAAGACGCCACAAATAAGCGGTTTTTCAAAGGTCATTTTTTTGTCTGCTACCAATTCACAACGATTTGACTCTGACATGCAATTTTGAGCCTAAATTTCTTTACATATGCCCTCAGGAAAATACCACAAGAACATGTTGGAAACTCCAAAGAGCATCATTTTCATCTGAGTGTGTCTTTAACCCTTGTGCTATCCTAGGCACTTTAACGTTGGGAGTTGGGTCATCTAGACCCACTAGACAGTGCTCTGAACCTTTTTTCTTCAATGATTTGTGATCTTCACTGGTGTCCATGGATTACATGAAATCTTTCCACCTTTATCCACCTTTGTCATGGTAGGGAGAACACGTCAATGTAAGGGTGGGGTCATCTAAGATAGCACAAGGGTTAAACTTAAAAAAATCAATTAAAGTTTCTGTTTTAGAACAGGAGAATGCTTTGTTGGCTCTGATGGTGAAATAAACTTTATTTATTCCAGATGTTTTCCCCTTTGTGCTCCGTTCTTCCTCAAACGATTGGATCTAATCCTAAACTAGCCACACATTTGTACTTTAATATCTGTACAACTCTGATGCAGTGAAAGTGAATCAAATCGGCAAAAATTACATTTACAGAATCTGTCAGTGTCCTGGGTCCTGGCTGTGCATGGAAAATCCACAATTATCTGATTTTTCCATCAGATGGATTTGCTTTGATGAAAAATTTGGGCTTTTTCTTTTTTAGATTGAGAAAATTCAGCTGTGAAATGTTGATTTTGACTTTATTTTGCAAGAAATTTACTACCATAGACAGACGGGATAAAGAAGAACAAATATGATCAAATTTTTTATTGTTTAGTTGACTTACCTTTAATAGAATTTTTGACTTTTCTCAAAAGCTCTCAGGGAAGCTCAACAGGCTTCTCAACATGTAGATCTGCATTAGCTAAACCACAGTGCTAGGTCATGTGTGTCATCTGGACACAAACCTTAAACGAGCCCATCAGACCGATCAAGGGTCCAGGGGATATAGAAACCGCTACAACTGACCCAAAACATGCGGCCCAACTACATCTAAATTGTGGCTGAATTATTGATACAGTGGCGTTTGCCGCTTTGCAAGTGGGGGCATGAAAGAGAGCCAACAAGGGAAGGGTCCAGTAATTTTATATGTGAGCCTCAGGGCACATTCCTCCCAGTGAAGACCAAACATATTGACATATGTGTGCAGGGGGACAGACTGTATATAATATCAGCCAGGCGCCAGGGGACAAAACTGGACAATGCGACACTTCATGTGGACTCAGCCTTGATGTGTCTTCCATTTTGATTGTGTTTCTGTCTTATTTGCTTGGATTAAAATGGTAGCTCTCTTTAGAGAAGTGCTAAAACAAATCTCAAGTACGGAGTCAAGACGTTTAGATGGGTGGATCAGGGGGGTTGTAATCTGCTGACCATCAGCGAACTGACCGTCTAATTTCTCTAGAAGTGCCCAAACGCCTTTGTGTTCTCCGTGCACTTTTATTTCCACCTCTCTTGGAATTGTGATGACCGTGCCTCGGGGCGACAGAGACACCTTGAGGAGTGCCCACCTTTAAATCCGCTGCTCCATGACTTCAACCATGACCTCTTGCTTGAGGGATCCCTCAGGCGAGATTTAAACGAGCTCCCCCAGGCCCGCAGCGACTCCTCCATTCATCGTTACGTTCTGAAAGCTATGAATTGGTCATCTCTGATGATTACATTTGAATAGAAAGGAGAAGATTTGGATAAATTGGAATGAAACGTACAAATGTGGGTAAATGTTCCGTGACATATATGTGTAACAAGAGAGGCAGACCGAAGAGAAGGTTTTATTTTGAAGTGGCTGTGACAGGAAAGCAGAACAAGGGCCCCATGCCGTGTCTTTTTTTTTTCTCTCTTTGTCTTTCTGTTACTCTTACTGTGTTTATTTATCAGCCTAATCCAGGTTTCCTCCTCTCTGTTTGACCACTTACATACTATCACTTACATTCCTACTGTTCTTTCTTTTCTACAGTTATGGAGGACGAATGGCGAGAAAACCATACAATATACAGGCTATTGATCCACGCCCATCACTGCAGAAAAAAAAAAAAATTCGGTACAGAGGGGGTGGGGGGTGGCGGCGGAGGGGGACTGGACACAGCGATCGATAACCTACTCTATCAGCCGTTTCCATGGCAACCGGTCGAGCAAGGACAGAGGGCTGCCATGCATTTTGCACCTGTCTATTTCATATACCTATTGTGATAATGAAAGTGTCAGGGAAACAAATGCAGAGGTGGCGTGGGGGTCTGGCCCAGCATCAACTTTCACAATTCAAGGAATTACGTAAAGGTTAATAGCTTGCTGGAAATCCGTGGTGAAAAATGGGGGGGGGGTATGAGGAAGGGGGCCAAAGGGTTTTTTTTTTGGTGACCTCCTCCCCTTCTTCCTGATGAGGGCTGAAGGACATTCAGAGGCAAATATCTCATCAAGTTGAACACAAACATCCACGTGTGGTTTATTTTTTCATAAAAGATGATGCTGGCAGCTGTTTCCTGACATTAGAGAAGGCGGCTCTTTAAGGGTGACCCCAATTTAAAGGTTGAGCAAACGTTATCGCGAGGATTTCTGAGAAACACTGAAGAGCCGGACAGATCCACAAGCAGGAGTGAAGACCTGCATTGAGGTGAGAGTGGTGCCATGGCTGAGGTTCACCGAGGCTGGCTTCAGTTCAAAACCCGGCAGGCTGAGTCAGACAGACTGTCAGGAGAACTTGACACCCAGACCACCTCTGTCTGTCTGAGCATGCGGGCATTGAACTTCCAGCCCCTTCAAGCTCCAGGCTGGCTCCAGAGCCTTGGCGCTAAAACGGGTCCCCCCTTAAGTGAAAGGATGGGTGTCATGATCTTGTCCCCACATTGATCATGAACCTTATTGATTGCCAGTTGCAGTTACTGCTGAAAAGGCAGGATTGGGAATGGAGGGGAAAGAGTGGGAGGGAAGGCAGTCGGCTGTGGCTTGTTGCTACGCTCTGCACCCTCGTTCAGGCTGCCGTGGTTTCTTCAGAAAGGGTGGCTTGGAACAGCACACTCACTATTTTTCCTTTTTGCCTGTCTGTGTTTATCACAGCGGCCACGAATGACACAAACGCAGTGGATTCACGCAGGCGGCATCAGAACTGAACAAGCTGCACCAATGTAGGTGACACAGCGGTCGTCCTCTGGCACCAATAGCGAGGGGTTTGTGGGCCGTGACAGAAAGTTATTGACAGGCACGTGGCACTGCAATGTTGTTCAGGGGCCTCAGGCCACTGCCCTGACCTTTGACACCCCATCTATGCTGTGGCCTTCATTGTTATGGAAGAAGGAGGAGGACACAGGGTCGGGGCGGGGTGCTGGATGACCCTTTGGCTTCGTGCATTTGGATCCTCCCTCCCCCAGTGCCTCACCGTCCAAACCCTCCTCCCTTTCCCCTCACTCCACCTTATGCCGATCAATGACAGTTTCATGTGGCTTCTCTGGGCCTGCAGTCACGTGTGTCCTATTGATTTATCGACATTACTCCAGGCAAGTGAACCCAGAAGCCCCCTCTCTCAGTAGGCAGCCAGGCTCCAGCCCAGAGGAGACGTACCTCCCTCTGCGCCGGGTGGGCCCATGCCAAGTCATCCGACTGTACCGGTCTGTGAAGGCAGCGGCGCATTAGCCGCACACAGCCGAGCAGCGTTTCAGTCTGGATGTCACTGAGAGCGCTTTTAAGCTCCAACCCCTCCCTCTGCTAGTCTCTGCCTGTTCCCCACCCCTCTGTCCTGTAATGAGGACAATGAGGGAGACACCCCAGCACTCAGATGCATTTACTGTCGCCTCCGATTTCCAGAGGCGACCTTTCCACTTTTATGTGTAAAAGCTTCTTTTCTTTCGTCTGTGTCAATGTCATGCATGTGTGGACACAGCTCATCCTTGTGCTTATTTCTGTCATTTACCTCTATTTTACAAGGGGGGGGGGTCTCAGACCGTCCCATCCCGTTTGCACTTTGCTCCCCTCCCCTCAGGGCTCTCCTGTGTCCAGTGAAAGGCCATTGGATTGAGGCAGGGGAGGAGTAGGGGGCAGCTGGACACTCCCCGTGGCCTGGATGGAGAGGAGGTGGGGGGCTTTAGAAGGAAGCAATCCAACACCATTAGGATGGGACTGTGGCGATGGCAGCTGGCCCTAAAAAAAAAGAAAAAGAAAAAAGGATGGGGGGGCTCAGGGATCAGTGACCTGGCCACACTGTCCAGCTGGGGGGTCACTCCACAGCCCACATCCAGCCACGTGCTGGATGACCATCTGTGGATCTGGTAAGCCCCCAACAGAAGCAGAATCCTCTCCTTAGTTGCAGGGATGAGGAACCACAACAAAACAAGTCAAGAAGTCTGTCAATGTGATATGGAGCAGGGGAGTGGGGGGGGGGGCACAGCACATCTGCTCCTTTTATAAACACTAGGACAGTGTGCACATCACAAGTTCTCAAGTCAAAACGTTTTCAATTCTTACTTTACATTTGATGACCCAATGAAAATCATGTTTTTGGTGTCTTTAACATGTCCTTGTGGCATTTTTCTGATGATGGAGGACATGTATAAAGAAAACTAAGCTTAAAATAGCATTTCTGTTATTTCTTTGTTGAAATTGTTGTGAATCAGGAGCAGACAAAAACAACGCTGTCTGTAAAAGCCTGTGACATTGAAGGTACATTCGGCGAGCCACAAGCTCCCTGCTTTTTGCTCTATTTTGATTGTAGAAAATAGACCCATGTACGTCTATATTTTCCTTGCCTGAGCTGGCATCTGGCTCAAAATTGTACTGCTGGATAGCGCCAATATTGCTCGGGATTTCTAATATTAGGTCACGGTTGTGAGGGGCTGTAAGCTAGTGGGAGAGAGTGTAAGTTGATGGATGATAGGAAATACTTACTCTGCACTAAAAGTTAGCAAACAACTCAGAGGCCAATTTCTAATGAATTCCTGCCACTCCGCAGAAACCATATTCTAGAAAACACACCGGAATTTTGATTTTGGCTTTAAAATGGCGTAATAATATGGTAATCAAAAAAACGCTGGGAATGCTTTTAAATTAGCTCAAAAGATGATTGGAGTGGGATTTTAGCCACATATTTTCCAGAATCCTAAATTCTTCTCAACGACTTCAAAACATTTTTAATGACTGACGGTTTAAAACCATTGACTGTAAATGAGAACTGGACTGAGTGACTCCTCCCCCCTCATGTTCCAAACAGGAAGTGGCTCCAAGAAACCAAACTTCCATAGACTTCTATTGAGAAATCAAGAGCTATTACTCAGTCGTTAAATTTGTCAGAATAACCGATCTTGCTCTCCTACCTTTTTCTTGACACTGTCTTGTTAATCCCAAATTATTTTTGATAGTTATCCAAGTTATAAACTGGCCAATCAGATGTTTCAACGTCAGAATGTGGTCTTACGTCGAAAGTTCAAAAGGTTTAACTGACAGATTATCCTGAGCCCACTTTAAGTGGTAGGGTAGTAGTGGTAGTGGAGGTAGTGGGAGGGTCTTATATAGTCAGTAAGGGCAATTGGAGCTGTAGCGACGTCCAAACTTACTGTTTGAAGGGGGTGCAACTTAAGGTTACGTGTCCCTCCGCCGGTAGGGTGAAGTTTACATTTGAATGTAAGTATTGAGTTTCTGTTATGGCATGACTTTTTAAAAGTTATAAAACCAATGTCATAATGTATATTCTGAGCGCTGGCAGCTATGCGCTAACACAGATGACTGGCAAATGGTCAGGATGTCATCAAGTGGTAGTGAAGTCTGGATTTGAGGACACTATTTTTTCCAAAACTCTCCGCTTACAGGGCTAAATGTAGGAGTAGGGAGAATGGGTTGGGAAAGAATTTGGATTCGGCCAATGACGCGGACCAACTCAGATCAATCACTGCGTACTGATGTTGTCTGGCTCTAACATGGCGGCATCAATAACGTGACCAAACTGCGCTTGAAATGACTTCATTTGTTTGGAGCCGGAAGTCAACCATTTTCTATGTGTGACGTCATACTGTGTGCGGTTCTCATATAGAGTCAATGGCTAAATGGAGAATCTGTTTGGCATCAGTTTCTGCCGCCATGAGTTGAACGTCCACATGGTAAAATCACGTTGTTCTAGACAACTCGTCACTGGTTAAGGTGCTTAATGGATCACAAGAGAGTCTTTAATCTAAAATAGTTGTTTTCAGTCTTGATTCAATCTTTTCCAATGTTCCCTCCTCTCCTTCATTGTGCTCTTTTTCTGCCTAAAAACTGTTTAAGGTGATCAAATTTGGCCCATCCTCCCACTGTGGTTAAAGCGGGGGATCAAAGGTTCCTGACCCCACCCCAATCTACCAAGGAGCCATTCACTATAAACAGAGGTTCTACTAAATAGATTTGACCTTTAAGGTGTTTCTATGAACTTAAAGATCCCATTTTTGTTTTATCTTTTGGATCCTGTAATGCCCTCAGCAGGCGTCATTGTTCTGCTAATGAAAGTGATCTTTGCACTTGTGTCTGACAAGCTTTTAATTAGATTCACATAGACCCAGTGTTGAAAATAATGCAAGCGATGCAGTGGTGGCATTGTTGGACTCAGAAATGCAGCTGAAAGAAATTCATAAATGTGTTTTCAGGAGTGGAGGGGGGGGGGGACTGCAATTGCACCTTCCATATAATCTTTGGTCAGCACTTCTTCATGGCCAACACCATGATGGGAAAGAAATCCTCCCCTGAAATTTGATTAATCGTTGAGTCTCCACCTCTCAATCCAAACATTGGTGGAAATAGAGGCTGGTTGACAGGACAAATTCATCAGCCATGAGAGCTGCGAGCCCCTGGCAAGCAGAGGCATTTCTTATCCTGTAACAGGATATCCACATACAGAGAGGTGTGGAAAACTGAGAACTGCATCATCTTCATTTGGCCATAACAAGGGAGAAAGAGAAGGATGGGGAGGGGGGGGATAAGTCAGCCAGCCAGCCAGCTCTGTAGGTTGGGCTGTATCGATTGATTTCCCAATAGCCTCTGGTCCATGAGCGGCGAACCCTGGCCTCCGTTGCTAGGTGACCACACCATCCAAGATGGAGAGAGGGGTGATGAAGGGTGACAGCAGCTCTGAGGGTCAGCAGGGCCACTGGTCATTCTGCAGCCCCTGTGGGACGCTCCGGACATGCAGATACTGAAATGAAACTGGACCTGAGCTGGCAGCGGGGAAGCAGAGACGCAGGAGAAACAGAGAAAAGAGACGTGTCCGCCTTGTTCGTTCGACACGGTGCTGATCACTGCTCAGTCAGCAAACTCTGTTGTAGCTATGTGTGTTCATGACGCAAAATACAACAAAACAAAACTGGAAAGCAGCTGTTTTATGTGTTGTGTGATTTCAAAAAAACAGCGTATTAATCAGATATGAAAATATTGATTTGACCAGAAAGAGAGGTGGATTCACATCTCCACAGAGTCCACCTTGAATTATTTTAGCTCATGCAAAAGCAGACTCCTGCAACAAAGATTAAAAATAGATATCTGTGCATTTCCTTTTTTAACCTCCCTACTAAAACTGCTCTTTAAACAGAATTAAAAGCATCCGTAAAAATGTTTTTGTTTGTTTTGTTCACATGTGACGTCTGACGTGTTTTTTTATTTTCTCTGCCTTTATTTTTAAACCCCCCTGAAAACGAACTAAAATCCGGCTTCACACAAGCAGGATAAGAAAAACATGAACTGGTAATAATCTATATCACATATTCCACAATGATACATGATGCTGTGGCGCTTTTCTACATATCGATTGTTCCATTGCACGAGTGAAAAATGATACAGAGCAGGGATAAAAAAAAAAAAAAAACAACAGGAGAAGAGTCAGGAGGAGGAGGAAGAAAAGATGAGGGGAGGTGGATATAAACTGGGAGACAAATGTAAAAGGATCCACATTGCTCTGTTACACAGAAAGAGAAGTTACCAGAAGGCAAAAAAAGCAGCACAGAAGGGGGTGGAAGGGTGGTGTGTGTGTTAGGGTGAGGGTCATGGGGAGAAACCCGTTCAGCGGGGCCCTGAAAGGCCACCTTGCTGCTGCCTGTATTGTTCCTAAGGATTTCCCTTCATCCTGTGCCATGCCTCTCATGTCCTCCTCAGAAGGAGCTCCAGCGTTTTCATGTCTGTTGGAGTTCCATGTCCTGAGGAGAGAGGACTTGTGCGTCTTTGTGTGTTTTTCTCCATCCTATCTATTAATAATATTGGGGAGTTAGAGAAGGAGATGGAAGTGGATGTTTGCTTTAGTACAAGGAGAGATGCTTCTCTGTTTGCAGCCCTAAGCTGTTTGAGTATTTTGCTTTTAAATATTCCCCTCCCCTGTGATTTCAAACTATCTTCTGCCCTCGAGGGCTGCCTGGACCTCCCTGGCCAAATATCCACATACCTTTAACAGCAGCTGGCAACTGATTTATTTTTTTATTCTTTAAACGGGCCTTGCTCGACTGCAGGAAGAGTGAAAAAGTGAACGCAGAAACGTCTAGGAATTTTAAGGAATCACTTTTCCTTATCCACCTGGCATGAAAATCACTAAGCATTTAGCTTCTTTTCTGCTTAAATCTCTTGCAAATAAACCCAATTGTATTTCGTTTTAACTCAAGAGCTTATGCTTCCTGTTTTTTTACTTTAATTCCTACTTTCTAATTTATGGATTTTCCAGGAAGGAAGAAATTGATTCCCCAAAATGATCAGTTTGTCCATGCTTTCTTATAGCTGTGAAAATGAATCACAAGAATGGATGTCCCTGTTTGAGTACATGAGTAAATGTTTGAACCACATTGGGGCAGAGGAATACAGAAAACAAGATTTCTGTTGCAGCATCTTCAACGGATTTACTGCAAATATGTAGGTAACAGGGGTGCATCGATTAATCAACTGAATCAATGAAGCGATTAATATTCCTACAATCCAACCGAGTTAATCTGTCTGTTGTTAATTATACCGACCTATACCATTAAAAAATCATTTCAAAATGAAATAAATCGACTATATCGATATTGGAAAATACCATTTAGATTGAGGAATGGTAGATTTATTTTACTATAACATAAAAATGACCAAGTGTCATCACAGCGGACAGCACATGTGATGTCAGCAAAAACTGATCAGTCCATCATTCCCAACCCAGTCTCATCCTAAAATGTGGAGTAGCTATGTTTTTGCACATGGACAACTGTCGTTCCTGTCTAAAGTGTGGAAACACTTTGAATTTAGCAAAGACATGTGACCTTAGAGTGTGTTAGACTGTTCTAAGGGTGTTCCCTTTGGATTATTTGGATGTATAAAACAACAGTGGGCTGAACTTTAGGAAACTAAAACGCGAATGGATTTGACATTCATTCTTGTTTACTAGTTTGTTTGTACACATTGTTAATTTACACTTGATTATTTTGCAAGCAATACAAGAATTCTGGAAAAAGTCACCTGCACTGTTCAGTGCCAGGTATTTCTCTCTGAGTCACACTGGTTGACGTTTTGGTGATAGATTTAAGTTCAGTGGATGAGATCGTTCAAAATGAACCAATACCAACTATGAATCATCATAGGAATCAAATTGATGTTAAAATGAATTATTACACCTCTAGTTGGTAGATAAATGGTGACCTTTAAAAGATGTGTTTGACCCCCATTTTGAGCACCAAACTACATAATTTTACAGAATCACCTCACACAGCCATGTATATTTGTAGCTAACAATTTGCCATTTATACTGATTCAAAACTTTCTAGTGTTTTTGTCAAATTTTGTGTCTAATAAACCTGCCTCATAAATCCTTTTCGATCCGTCAGTCATTCGGAGAAAACAACGTCATCATCAACAGTTTTAAAGCTCCTATCAGAGGAAAATGACTGAACTACCACCAAGGGCCTCTTAACCCCAAACACTCACTGCAGTGTGTTTGTGTGTGTGTTTAGCAGTGTGGAGTGAGGGGGAGGTGAATGAAGATCGTATCAATCGCCAGGCCAGGCCATTGAATGTATTGATTAGTTACCTTTCTTATTAACATGCTGATTAAAGGGAGAGAGGAGAGAGGGAGAGGGAGAGGGAGTCAAATAGAGGAGGACGAGGGAGCTTGCAGGAGCACTCCTCGCCTCGCCACCGACGGACAGATGGGGAGGAAGCAGCGGCGCCGCTGAGCAGGAGGAGGAAAAAAAAAGGAGATGCAGAGTGGATTTTACCAGAGCAGCAAGGAAGGAAGAAAACAGCCAACCGCTGGGAAAGAAGGGGAGACAGGGAAGCGGATGCCAGGAAAAAAGGAGGAGGAGGAAGAGGAGGAGGAGGTGTGTGTAAGTGAGGGTGGGTAGGTGGGGAGAGGATGCAAACATTGGAGTCGACCTGACTGGAAATTCAAGGATGGAGAAAGAGAGAAACCCTGCTGCCTTTGATCCCCCTCTGAGTTACACAGGCTGACTGGCTGGAGAGATCGACACACACTTTTCTCACATTAACTCACACACACACACACACTCCTGTGCACACCTGCATCCTCTACTGCACACACACACACACTCTTGTGCACATCTGCATCCTCTCCTGCACACACACACACACACACACACACACACTCAGACTAGCAGGCCTGGATGAAAGCATGCATTAGATAGAAAATAGTTGAGTGTTTGCATGGTCAATATGCAGATGCTTCTAAGATGGCGTTTTCATCAGGGAGCTCTTGAGAGGCTCGCCAAGGCTTCTTGAGCGCTCCTTATAGCCAGAGATGACCGGAAGGTGTGGAGGCCAAGATGGAGGGAGGGAGGAGCAGAAAAAAAGCCCTTTATTCGTGTCAAAGAGCGTGCACACGTCTGTCAGAGGTTTTCTCGCATGCGAGCAGGCTGAGTGATCATCTGAGCCGCAGCATCTGATCAGAGGCTGACATTTGCGTGGGGTTTCGCCTGGCAAAGCAGCCCAAACGCTTTTGCTGCGTGCTGCAATTTGGCAGCAGCTACAGCAGCTTCATGCGGCCGTGAAGGTGCGTGCTCCCTGCAGGCTGTGCATGCATGCACCAAAGACCTCATATGTCTGTAGCTCTTTGCAGTGTGTGACCCGCGCGTTGAACTCCCTCTCATCTGAAATTGGCAAAGAAGATGCCTCATATTTCACGGTCAGAAAAGCAAACTGAAATGATAAACCTTTTGCCCTACAAAGTAAATATGCTAATTGTTTACTCTTTCATTTAGCTGCTTTTTCCAAAAATACTCAGAATTAATATTTTGCTGGTGGTTAAGTTTTCTGTTTGATGTCATGTGACAGCCTGCAGCCTCTCTGCCCTCCTAAAACAGGCCTGTATTTACAATTCTAATAGAACAACTGGATGGGAATCAGATGAAAATCTGAGCATGCTCAGTAAGCTCACTTGATCCATCAAACCAAATCAACAAATGTTTGCAAAAGTTACCACACAGATTCAGCAGTAACTTTCAGAAAGTGAGTCCTAAGAGATGGAAGAGGAAAAAAAAACTTAGTTGCAACTTGTCGACCTTTGCACTCCTTTGTGCCGCGTTCTGCATAACCTCAGCTCTCTCTGCGCTCCTGCTCGGGCCACCAGACGCCCCCATTTGCATAAAGAACGAGGGGCCAATTAAGCAGAGGGATTTTTGCATTTTATATGAAAAACAGTTGTAGGGCAAACAAGAGGCTGCTTAAAATGCGCAGATCGATAGAAACCAAGGCGCGCAGGATGCGCGCTCACGTGGCTGCAAAACGTGCACGCCTTCATTTAACATTCAAAATATATTTTTTTAGCTCTCTTAATTTTGCTATAAGTTCTACAACTGCAAATAATGTATTTTTCAAGCATTGTTTATCACAAATTGAGTTTTGGTTATTCAAAGAATATAAAAACCAATAATTAGAGGAGTATATGCTGCACAATAATTATGAAATCGTGGCGTGCACGCCCATTTCTACAATCAGATAACAATGCAAGCAGTGTTAATCATTTTATAAGTTCTTTGGCTGTGTGTTATGGGCGCCTAAAATTACATTTTGTTCATTTGTTTGCATTTCTAGAGTTAAAAAATGTGTTGAAATAATACTTGAAAAGGGATTTTAGCTCGAACTGGAAATGTAAAACGCCGAGGCAGGAAGGTGGTGTGTTTGCAGCGTGCAGGCCACACGCTGCTCATGCAGATAACCCACAGGCCCGCATCACAGTTGTCTGCAGAACATTCCACATTTTTGCAAGCCTTCAAGGAAAAAAAATGTTCATCTAAAAAAACAAAAACAAAACATTTCCCTGCATCATCTTTATCTCTGCAATTTGACGTTGCGTTACAGAGTCCATTAATGAGAGGCTGTGCGTAATTATCCCTGCATCGGTTAACGCAGTCCTGCGGGTTAACATAAGCGTTTTAATACCTTTCCATCCACGTTCATTTCTATCGTTTTTATCCTCATTAATACATTTGTATTGTTTTGTTTTTTTTGCAGCTTTCAGCCAACATTAATTCAGATATTGATTGCTCACATAGTGATCTGCGTAGCGCCAGCTCTGTGATAATCACTGATTTTATCGATTGGTCAGAAAAAGGGAGTTGACAACAAGAAAAAAGAGGAATAGAAAAAAACTGTGTGGTCTCCAAAAACAGGAAGAGATTTCTACATTTTTTCAATTAAAAGAATAATTGGAAATGTTACTGATTTTCAATGGACATAATTCTAATCGTTTATTTCAAATCCAAACATTTTTCTTCTCTACAAATTGAGAAAAATACACACCCCATTTTCCTAGAGTTTTGTTAATTTTAACTTCTTTATGTCAACATTCTATTATTCAAAACCAGAAAATCATCCTTAAAATAAATCTGATTATATGAAGAAATAACCCTAAAGCTTATAGTCAAACTTACAGTCAAACTGTTTTTATAAATTACTAAAATAAATTCCATGATGTCAGAAAACACTACAATTAAAAACATATTTTATTTTGAAAAAATAATATTTTCCAAACATTTCTTATGCTTATTATTTTACAGCTTAAAATGCAGCCTATACGACATAAACAATTTATAAAAACGTTTTCCATAATTTTTTTAAATGTTGTCTTTTTTTAAGCAGACTTTTCTTTTAAATCACTATTACTGAAGAAAATGTAAAAAATTCTGTTATTTATAGCTGGCAAACAAAAAAAAAAAGTTTAGAAGAAGCTTTAAAAGCAAATAATCCCACCTGAGCTTTAACCAATCAGTTCATTTTTTCATTTTAATGGATGAAGGTGAATTTCTGGTTTTGGGGATATTTTTTAAGTAAGATTAGATAAAATAATATATACATATATACATATTGGCCAAATTATTGTGGTTGTTGCTGCTTTCAATGTTATTATTTGCATGACCGACTTAAATCATCTGCTGACTACATGCTAAAGGTAAGTTTTGAAATGTGCTGACTTTTGTATTTTCGTGCAGTTATGTGCGCAGAAACTGAAATTATAACAGGTAAATGATCTTAAAATATAAAATAAAAAAGTTCTTGTTCAATCAAAACATTATTTTTTATTGAATTGTCTAATTAAAAAAGGAACTTCTGTCACTTCAAGCTGAACGTTAGTCCTAGCTGCAGTTTTTAAATCTGATTTACGATCAAAAGTAAACTTTTTGTTTGACTGTTATTTATCTGTGTGTTTAGTTTTAAGGGGAATAACAATATTTATTTCATTTGCAAATGTTTACTCTGTATTGTTAAATATGACAATAAATCTTTTTGAAATCTGGACTAGATGTGTTTTCTGATTTTTTTCAAACCTCTGTTTTTTCTGCAGACGAGGGGACAAGGGATGCTTTAGAAACTAATTTATGCATCATTTGCGTTTTGAAAATGGGAATTATAATACAATGCTTTATTTAAATGATCTTCAGATGAACCCCTGCATTCATTTGCAGCAGGACCAGCGTTTTAATTCCACAGATGAGCCTCGTGCGCGGCACAGAGCATCATCACAGGCGCTCACTTCCGTTTTCGCTGCTTTACGCACAGGCGTCGATATCTCATTGTACCTCCAGATTCATTAATTACAATTTCACAATAAGTGAGGCGATTAAGCCGAATGTTTTCCTCTGTTTTTCGTCGGTTTTAGTGGGTGTGGGGGGTTGATGAGGGAGTTCCTGTTTCTTCAGTTCCTGTTTCTTCCTTCTCCATGCTACAGATTGGGGTGTTTAGAGGCCTCCGACGTTCACGACAGGAAAAAAATAAAAAAAATTCTCTCTCCTGCCTTGTATGATTGTGTGCATATTGAAAAGCATCGTGGTGGAATCTCGGTTGCTCGTGGAGGGAGGGGGGCCTTTATCTTTCTCTCTCTCTCTCCACTCATTATCGATGCAGAAAACAGACCTTTGGCTGATTCTCCTCATGCGTGCGTGGTCATTTTGAGGTGTTTGTAATGCTCCCCTGACCCTTGACCTTTTTATTGTTGGCTGCTTGTAGTATTTGTCGTGCAGCCGGGATGAGGGCATCAGTTAAAAGGCTAAAATGTAAACACACTCAGGTTTAGATTAAAAGCTTATTCTACAGCCTTCATATTTAAAGTCACTTTGGATAACAGCATGTCCGCAGTTAAACGGCTGAAGCTGGATCCCTTCTCTTTGTATTTATTGCCTGTGTTTGGTAATGGAGGAACTGAAGATCCCACGTTTTCCTCCTTCCTGAGAGCATCAGCTAAATGGCTGGAATGTAAATGCTTTGCTGTAATGCTGCTGAGGAGAGTGACTGAGAGCAGCCTTAATGCCTCCAATCCTATTATTGCTGATCAAGAGATTACAAAGTTGATCTAATAAATTGAAACTATATTTTGCATCATCTCTCCTATGGTATTGGAGACGCTGTCCTTGCGTGATGCTGTGGACGTCCTCGCGCGTGCCAATCTGCGGATGTTGCAGCCACAGAGTGTGAACTTTCACCCCGACCTCTGATGGACCTCGTGTTTTCCTCGCTTGTAGCCGTCGAACATTTTCTATCAGAAGCCACTCGCCACCAATGCGCGCATCCGTCCGTGCTGGCCGCGCGCGGGGCGGATCGATAGGGCAGCATCTGTTCCGGGAAGCCGGCGGTCCCACACCGTGCGGCGCTTCGCTCTTTCCAAACGCAAGAACTGCTCGTCTCTAAAAAATTAAACTGACAGTGAGATGTGATTAGTATGCGCGCTGCCTCCCTGCTTCTTGTCTGTCTCGGAGGCCCGTGCTTGCGCAAACATGCACGCGCTGGCCCGTATATGCGCACACAACAGTATCCACGCAAAACACTTCCAATTAGATTTTGGACATTAATGCGCACAAAAAAACGCTCACACTTGCGGATGCCTAAGCTCACGCACGCGCCTGGGCCTGCCGTGCGCAATAGCAGCAGCAGCAGGTCGAGGGGTCTTTTGGAAATCAAAAGGGAGTCGCATTGATTTGGCTGAGGGACTTTCCAGAATGAAGTGTTGGCGGTGAGTGAATGGAGCTGAGTGCTGATTAAGAGGCGGGCAAAGCGAGGCCGCCACTTGACAGCATTTATCCTGAAAGGTGAGGTTTACATTTGTCTAAAACCAACAAGAGTGGAACAAAAGGAGAGAACAACACACGAAAAAGCTCCCACGAATGAACACTTTGAAAGAAAATTAGGCTTTTGCCGCAAAATTTGAGGTTTTCACTTTTATTCTTGAAATAATATTTTCATTTTACAATACATTTCTTAAACTTTGCAGATGAAAAGTTGTTTTTAAGATGTGACTTAATATTTGCTCCCCGTTTTCATCATTTTTTTCTATGATATTGCTGCACACTGACAGAAGAGGCATTACATGGACAATCCGCTCTGAAATGCATCGATCAGCCGCGATAAACAGCAGAAATAGCAGCATGTCCGCACATAATTCATGCACGCAATCAGCTGAAGAAGGCATAACCTGTGGGGTTATGAGGGAAAAGGGGGAGGAGGGGCATTGTGAGCCCCCCCCCCCCTCGGAGAGAAAGGGTTAATTGGAGTAGGAATTTCATCGCACATCTGTCAGATTTTTAAGGCCGTGACGCACTGTGAGCAGAGCGAGGGAGAGGGAGAGAGAGAGAGGAGGAGGAGGAGGAAAGGGGAAAGAGTTGGTGGTGAGATCGATGAAGTGGCAGGCAGAGGGAAGAGGAGGAGGAGGAGGAAAATCTCACGAGATAATGAAAGAAAAAGAGGAGCGCTGCTAGTGCTGAGCGGAAAACACGAGGAGAGACCCGGAGATTTTTTTTCGTGGAGGGAAACAAAGACCCGTAAATTAAAGTAACGACAAATACTAATAATAATTTTTAAAAAAGAACGTAGAGGAAGATAAAGCAGAGGCAGAATTGGTTCCCGCGGATGTTTTATGCGCTCTGGCTTCGGTAAAGGCTGCACCTCGGAGCGCAGTGGAGCGGTTGGGAGAATCTGCAGGGCTGCTCAGACAGAGAGATGCTCAGAACGGACGAGAGCCGCGGACGCGCTTTGAGACGCGGATAATTAAAGGTAGGATCTTGAATCTCTTTCAAAACCCAAACATTTTCAGCCCCACGGATCACGCGCGACAGTTAGCCTCGTGGATCAGAAAAACTCGGATAATTTGGTGCGTATTTTGAAATCTTAACTTTGGGTAAACAACGCACTAAAGGAAAATATTTTTTATGATCAACGTGTTTAAAAGTGTGCCTCGAAAGGGGGTGGGGTGCACGACCATGGGCTTCTTTTCATTGTTGTTGTTTACAATTTTTTCTGCGCAAACTGTTTTGCTGGGATGCTCAAATAATTGTGTTTTCCTTTTATTAAAACAGCCACGGAAAGTTGAAATGCAAAGATTAATCGCGCCTGTCTCGTCTCACGCAGGATTTAAAGCGAGGCTTCTGCCGTGGACCACAGCTGCGAACCAAAGACGCACGCGGCGTGCAGATGCCCAAGTGAGAATACAAAAAGAAAGGAGAATAACCCCAGTCACGGGGCGCGATGCTGCTGCAAACTGCCTTTTGGGGAGTTTGAGGGACTTTGAACACACTACTTAACGTTATCAGATAATTAATTAGACACCCCATAAGCCCGGAAATCAATTAATTGACAAATCAATAAATCCATAGTCTGGTGTAACAAGAGACCTTCCAGACTGTTGGTCTGGCTGTTCAACAACATTAACAAGAGAAGAGCACAAGAAGGCAGGAAATAAGCTTTTTATTTGTTGAAGTTAAAGATGGATGGGGGTCTAGGGGAGATGTCCCTGCACAGCCACGCTGATCTGGCCCACAGCCAGGACGGCAGAGCCATGCTGCACTCCCGGGACCTTTCAGCCGCCTTCCCCAGGCCCCCCCTGGGGGGGTCCTCCATGTCTCTGGAACTGGATCCCCGTCCAACCAGCTTTGACCACTCCATGTCCGCTCTAGGCTACAGTGGCGACTCCCCGTCCAGCTCCAGCAGCACCTACACCACCCTGACCCCCCTGCAGCCCTTCGATGACAAGTTTCATCACCACCACCATCACCACCACCCCTGCCTCCCCGTCAGTAACGTTATCGGGAGCTTCACCCTCATGCGTGAGGAGCGAGGCCTTGGCACCAACTTCTACAACCCATACGGGAAGGAGGTGGCCATGTCCCAAACCCTCTCACCCCCCTCTGCTGGCTCAGGCCTGAGCCCCGCCATGCACAGTTATGGCAGTCTGGGCAACAGTCCCAATGGGAATGGAGGTCAAATGCTGCACAGCGGCTATGACGTCCACGGAGGAAGCCTCTTCTGCCGGACATCAGATTTCGCCAGAGAGATGTCCCCCCCAGGCCTTGGAGGAGGTGACGTGTCTGTGGGCCATCAGCTAAACAAGATGGAGGCTCACCAGCACACCCCTAGCCACCACCCTCACATCTACACCCAGCACTACCAGCCTCACCACCACCCTAACCAGCAAGCCTCCAAGATGGGCGATCACCTGCACTCGTCGTCGTCCGCCTCCTCCTCGCCCGGCGAGGGCATGCTGGCAGGCTCCCAGGGTGGCGGGGGCAATGGGGGAGAGGAGATCAACACCAGGGACGTGGCCCAGAGGATCATCACTGAGCTGAAGAGGTACAGCATCCCCCAGGCCATCTTTGCTGAGAGGGTTCTGTGTAGGTCACAGGGCACCCTGTCTGACCTCCTGAGGAACCCCAAGCCCTGGGGCAAGCTCAAGTCTGGCCGGGAGACCTTCAAGAGGATGTCCCGCTGGCTGCAGGAGCCTGAGTTTCAAAGGATGGCCTCACTTCGGCTGGAGGGTAAGATCTGCTCTGTGTTTGCCTCACACATGCTTTTGCCCTCACATACAAAACACACACAACTCCCTTCTTCTTCACAAAAAAGTCTCCTCTTCTGCAATCAGTATGCAGGTCAGGCTGATACACCAGGAAAAGAACAAGCATCATACTGTCCACTCCTGCTCGCACTGCAAGTGCACCACTGGTTTGTTTGTAGCCTCATCAGCTATTGATAATAAGAACTCAGCAGCACATTGAGGCCAATTTGAGCAAGAAAGGGCCATATGCTCTCCTCCTTTGTTTACTTTGCTCCCAAACAGCACCTATTGATTTGTACAGTAGCAAAAAAAAAAAAAAAAAAGCCACAGACATTTGCCCTCTTCTTAAATGAACCATGAAGAGCAGCGCTTGGCAATTTAATCGCTTCTGAGCCCACGAAATAATTTGCGCAGATATGCCACTCTGAAGCAATTGATTATTGTGTGAGGTGATTTATATCTGCTCAGTGTCCATCTCTAGTTGAGTTGGCAAGATACCTGATGCAAATGAGGCTTGAGCTGTTGCCAGGCGTCTTTTATCAACGTCATCACTGGGGCAATTACTGCAAGGCTAAATACAAATGTTCAGTTGGCAGCAGCTCCTTACAGGTCTGTGGGATTTGGAAAGTAGGTGGTTTTCACTTAATTTTAAGAATTCCCTTTTTGGCACAAAAGAAAGTAAAAATAGAGATGGGTTCAATTTTTAGGCACATCTTCTGCCAACATTTCCTTTTTTTTTAGGATGATTTGCTACAGACTTGATCGTATTTATTCAGATTACACAGAGTAAAGATTTTTGTTTTGAAAGGCACATTGTAACCTGCTGCTTGACATTTAATATTCTTTGGGGATGTGGATTGAAGACATGACAGCACGCTGTACAGTGCCGTGTTACAGTGTTGTCCCCCCACGGGGACCGAGGGCCCATCTGATACACAGAGCGCAAAGAGAAATCCAAGTGAACACAGTAATATAAGATGAGCATAGACGAGTGTGTGTGTGTGTGTGTGTGTGTGTGTGTGTGTGTGTGTGTGTGTGTGTGTGTGAGGGTTCAACGCTGCGGGGGTCTGTGAGCTGTACGTGTGTGAGAGCCTGCCCACTTGATCACCGCTTCTCGCTCTCTGTCAGCAGCTCGACTGATTAAGCCCAACAGCACAATAGGGTTCATAGGTAATGATTGTGCACTCTTGCAATCCCTTCACAATTATTGATCTTTGATTGTTCAACTCTGAGAGCACATGTGTACATCCTCCATTCAGCACAACGTCACAGCAATCACAAGAAAATCCCTGAGTTATCTTCAGGGTTTGTTCTGCCTAAAATGCTCTTTGATTGATCTAATCATCAGCCTCTGTATGCAAGTTGTTGTGTGTTTCCATGATAAAGGAGACGTTTGTCTTTTTTGGGCAATCTGCTTTATTTAGCATCTTTACAAACATTATTTTAACGGCTGCAGCAGCCAATCAATCAAACTCATAAAAAATTAAAGCCTACACCGAAGGCATAGCGTTTGACAATGCTTCTGTGTTCTACACAATCTGAAATTGCATACTTAGTAGAAGTTGGCAAAGCCGCATCTGGACAGTCTGGCACTTTTCTACATAACCTACTTTCCATGTTGGTTGTGGATTTTTTTTTCTCCCACAGCCCTCTTGTTTAATTACGTTATTGATTTATGAAAGAGCTTTGCCTACGACACACCTCGGCTTCGATTTCAAATTCTAAGACTGGAATTAGAATGCGGCGCTGCTCCTGGGTGGCTCCAGCAGTCTGAAGACAGCCTCTGCTTCACGCCTCAAGTTTTAAGATGATCCTCCTTAATGCAGCACTCGCCTAAATACAGAAAGCCCTTCAGAATCCGCCACAAGCGCCCTGCTATTTCCATAACTGTGTCTCTGCTGCAGAGCTCTCTGCCAAAGCTGAGTAATTATGGAATGCACTTGCTGCCATTTTGTCTTTTAAATAACCGTCTGTCAGCGGATACACTAACGGCAGGATCCTCAGATTCACCTGCAGCGAGTCGTGTGTATGGATTACTGCACTGAATAAGAAATGCATCTCAAGCTCGACCTGAGGCTGTGGAGGAGGCAATCAGGATTTAGTTGGAGGAGAAGAAGAGCAGGATAAAGACCACACAGCCCGAACACTTAAGGTGGAGTGGGGAGGGATCAGAGACTATAACTTTAAAGATGATGGCCGAAGCCCTTGACTAAAGGTCTGAATGAAAAGGAAAAGGTCACTGCTGGCTGCACTCACCTCACGTGATGAAAGCACAAAGCCTTGTCCGTCTCTTTGGGTTGCGTACATCTGGGGGTGAAAGGCGCCTCGAGGTCAAAGCCGCCGCCGGTACATCAGGAAGCAACCGCCGGCCATTCCTCGTTCGATGTTGTTGCGACCGACTTTGCAGCTCTACAACCATACACACTCCGGCGCTGAAGGGGTTAACCAGCCTCTGTGGGTCGAGGAGTCTGAGCTGCACAGATTTAATCAATAATTTCTATCAGCCCCTGGCCCAAGAACTCAGTGGGGTGGAGGGCTGGGGCGCAAGGGCAGGACAGGGAGGGAGGGAAGATGTGGGGGTGTTCAGCCTGTAGTTTCATATGCCGGGGGGTAGGGAAAGGGCTTTCGATCACGTTTCAGCAACACGAGACAAGGGCATACATCATGATTAGGGGGCTGTTCCCACGATCATAAGAAGCCTACAGGGGAATATTTATGTCTCAAAGAGTAGCCCCAGTACCGGGGATTTATAGCATGGTAATTGTGAGCCTTTTACACATGATTACAGCATAAGGAAGCATTTACTTAATGCTCGGCGTTATGATCGTCAGTAAGGGAGAGCCGGGATGGGATGGAGGCGGAGGAGAGCAGCGGCGACTCCTCCAACTAGCCGTAAATCCACAATACAAGCAAGCTGGCCGCCACTGTCATGTTATGCCTTTCAGAATTACATGAGCTGAGCATGCAACTCTGCACGCCTTCAATCGGTTCAGTCCAAGCTCCCAAACCAGGCTGCAGTTGGTGTAAACCCATCAAAAATGCAGATTTTGAAAGCTAAATACTCTTAATTTCAGTTGCCGCCTTCATCAGTGAGATCTAAACAGTATAAAAGTGACCAATCTTCTGTGCAAAGGTGTGAGATTTACTCAAACTGCACAATCTGAGGTGCATGTTGGAATATTGGAGGCCTGGAGGTGAGCCGCTGTCGCACAGCTCCCAGCGTGGCGTCTGATGCTGCTGTTGTGACGGCACTCGTGTGGAAAATGGGAAAGGCTGCAGTAAGGTCACACTTAAGCACTCTGCTAATGAAATTTGCTGCTGTGAGCTTGAGGAGTGAAGAGGCGGTCATACAGTAAACAGCAACAGCAGCCCTGAGATGTTTCTCAATAAGAAGCTGTAAGGCAATCAATTAAACGTGAGAGAGCTGCAGGGCGAGCAAAGGCAGTGTTGCTGCTTTATTGCATGTATGCTTGCTGCATGAACATGTGTACTGATGGGTTCACTTGCTCATATTTGCACGAATTTGAATCATATGTGGCATCACACACCTCGTTTATTTTTTGTTTTCTCACAAAAAAGTTCCTAAAATTCCCTGCAAAATTAAATTTTCGATATTTCCAATGCTTGCGTGTTTCTGAAAGGCTGAAAGCAATTAGGACAAATTGATTTAAAAAAAAAAAGTCAATAAAGGGTGTATAACATCTGTAAGAGGAAAGGCCCTCACAGGCAGTCGCTGCCTTTATTTGTGTGTTGTTGTGCACGCCCTGCTGGGTTATGTGCTCACACACCAGTGCTTACACTTTAAAACTAATCTGATACCATCAGCAAAACAGCCGCCTGACAGCCACGCAGTGCTGATTGAAGCCTTTTAAAAGTGTGCATTTAGGTAATTGCACGACTCCCCACAAATATGTTTTAGTCCACTTAAGGCTTCTGAACACCGGGAGCAGTGCAGACTCGGCGTGTTTCCCTGACGTATCCTTCCCTAAATAGAAAATAAATTAGTTCCACCTAAAGTGATTATTACTCACCGGCTGCCGCCACATGTAAATGACTTTTATGAGAAACTAATGATGTTGAAGTGTCTGCTACGGTAAAAGGGAAGCAGAGGAAGTGGAGGGAGATGGATTGAGGAAGGATGGAGGGGGGGGGGGGTATAAGGAGCTGGGATGTGAGGTGGTGGTGGTGGTGGCGAGGGGGGAATTGGCTTGGTACACAAAGGCAGAGGTTGGTGTTGTGTTTCCTGTAAATACAGAATTACAGCATGTTGGAGGTGAAGGGTTCAGCGATGGATATGCAGAGAAACACACAGCCGCAATTCAAAACGCTCGTGTGAAACTCAAAATGGAGCTGAGCTCAGCCCACACACTCTCTCCTCTTTGTTGCTGAACCAAACTGGCTGTTTTTTCCCTCCTATTTATTTATTTATTTTTAGATATCAGACTATTTCATGAGCAAATATTGATTATATAATTGGGCAGGCTGCCTTGGCTACGGTGGTGTTTAACCCAGACCTTGGGTTTGTAGTTTGTGATTGATGTGTGCAAAGCTTATTTAAAAATAAATAAATAAATAAATAGAAGGAAAAATAATTTAATCTCCGTCACGTCAAAATAAAACATCAACATTAAGACTCCAGGAAGAAACGATGAACCTTTACATCCTCTGTGGACCAAATATTCAGAGAAATATGAATGCTAAAGAAGGGTATAAAGGGCCATCTCCTGATCATCGTTTTGCTAATTTACTGCTCATTTCTTTCATTAACCTCGTTTAGTTTATTATTTGCTTGAAACATGTACATAGCCACATAAACTGTACTACATTGTTGTTTTGCTGTAAATAAAAAAAATGTTTTATCAAAATGGTCAAATTGAAAATGTAAATAAAGATACATTTAAAGATCTTTTCCTAAAGCTTTCAAATGGTCTTATCCAAGCAAAAAAACAAAACAAAAAAAGAAGAATTCCTCTTTGAAGATAAAATGTATGGCTTAAATTAAAAAAAAAAGTAAAGTTACAATAAAAAGGAAGCAAACCCTCACATTTGCACTGGCCCTTTGTGATTTTATTTTTCCTTATTCAGGCTTTTTTTTCTGGAAAAAGCTCTGGCGGGTATGTTATTGCTTTCTGCAAAATGAGACATTTACAGCTCTGCTTATTTTTGGCAACAGAATATCTTTTTGAAAACAGACTTGATGAATTCTCAACCTGAAATAACTAAGGACAACTTCCCAAAAGTAGTTCAAGGGAACAAAAAAAAAGCGTCTGCCTGCACCTTCTGGCTGGCAGCCCCGTGTGAAAAGCTAAACATCTTGATTTTCCTGCTGCAGAATGAAACGAGTTGCTGATTCATCTCTTTCAACTAATCAAAGTTGCTTAGCCAATCTGTTTTCTTTTAACAAATCCACTTTCCCGCTCTTAATCCATTTGTCCTAGTTAGGCAGCCAGTCTGTTAGCGAACCTGTTTCACTTGTCCTTTCTCTAATTTAGCTTCTCTTCGCGTGTCTGCAGCCTGCAAGCGCAAGGAGCAGGAGCAGAGCAAGATGGAGCGCAACCAGGGCCCAAAGCGCACAAGGCTGGTCTTCACGGACCTGCAGCGGCGCACACTTCTGGCCATCTTCAGGGAGAACCACCGCCCCACCAAGGAGCTGCAGGTCACCATCTCCCAGCAGCTGGGCCTGGAGCTCTCCACCGTCAGCAACTTCTTCATGAATGCCCGTCGACGCAACCTCAACAAGTGGGCCGACGAGGGCCGCCCTTCCTCCACAGGTTCTTCGGGCTCCAGCGCCTCCTCCTCTGCAGTGTCCTGCAGCACTGCGTGATGTTGGGTGGCGTGTTAGTGAGGGCGCTGAGGGAGCAAGGAGGCACATAGACTGGTCTAGGCAGAGATCAGCCGTAACAAATGTCCTCCTCGTTACAGAAGGAGTGACAGAACAAGCTGGCATAGATGATTTTATGGAGAAGAGGAAGAAGAAGGAGCATTTTCTAAACCAAAGTTGATTGCCTGTTTGAAACAAAGCAGAGCGATGCCTAGGGTGAGATGAATGCGGGATAAGGGGTCCTGCTTGTATAGTCGATGGTGCAAAGATGATCTGACTCAGAGAGGGAGTCACACCTTCACATCAACGCCACCTCATTGTGCTATTTTGAGTGTTTAGATTAGAGCTAATGAGGGTTTAACTAATCAGGAGGACCCATATTTTAATGTTCCTTCAGATTTATTGTCATCTCTCCAAGCGTGAAGAATCAAGAGATGCCATTTGCTCACATTTGGAGAGCTCCATCGTATAACTTTTTAACCAAAAAGTGTTCATGATCCAAAGACATTAATCTTTATTAGTATGATTTCGTTTTTCCTCAAGAATCAAACCAGAAGAAGAGGAAAAGCCGTTTTTTTTCTTTTTAAACATTTTTTTAAATTGTTTTGAGAACCCAATTCTTCTTTTTGTGTTTCCATGGCGATGGTTCCCAGGATGGCGCTGCTCCGAGTTTGGAGCCCGGAATAATCAGGAGGGTCCTGTAGCGTCTGTGAATCCCAGCTGTCAATCATTAACCATACACAGGAGCGTTTCTGTTTGTTTCCCAAAATGGCCCCCGCCTTGAATGAATCAAGAGGTTTCAAGGGGGGTAGCTGCAGTGCATCTCATCGTACGCCAGGACAGAATCAATAACCACAAGTGGGATGCAGAGCCGGACTTGTTGGTGCAACCGATTAGCTTTAAGACTCTGACGGAGCTTCAAAAATAAAAGCTCGACGGCCATTCAAAATCAAGCGTAGAGAAATACAAAATTAGGGAAAAACCTTTGGGGAAGAGGTTTGCCTGACAGTGTAGAGTTACATAGTATTTTTTTCCAAGTCATTTCCAAGTAACTGTACACACCTCTGCTCCATTCTGAAGGCTTTTTTTACAGATGTCTAGAAAATGGAGGAATGTGATTCTTTCTGCTCTTTTTGTACAGATTTCAAGCACATCGCTCTATTTATAGAAACGTGTTGTAAGCGCGGGGCAGTTTGTTTTAGCCCTGCTGACGTACAAGGTCATTTTTTTGGTCCACAAAGGAACGGCTTTAACACGCCTCCTTTTAGCCAACACTTCAATCAACCACAGAATGTTTCAAATGCAATTGTTGGTCTGATCATCCTATTTATTTCTGCCTTTGTGTATTTATTGTTTACCAGTTGTTGTTTTTATTTTTTACCCTCCCTATTTATTTGGTAATTTATTTATGCTATCTATATACTGTAAGTATTTATTTAATAATGCTCTGTATGTCTGTGTGAAACTGAAGACTTTTTTCTGATGGGGACTTTTAGCTGTAGAATCCCATCGTAATACCAAAGATTAACATTGCCTCCCTGAATGTACGGCCTGAATCCCTAAACCCAGAACCTGATCCCACCCCGATCCAACCCGTGTTGTTGCGTATCTCTATCTTAAAGGCCTGGCCTCCTTGTTTTTGGGTTATTTTTTGGTTGTTTTTTTGTAGAATAAGGGGGAATTCCTGCAACTGTCTCTGCTGTCAGCTCTTAATGCCAAGGCCTAAGCTTGTTTGAATGTTGTGATAATATATATTAATTATTATTAATACTATGAATAATAATGACAATAATTATGATGTGGCATCCCATTGTTTCACAAGTTGCTTGTAAAGTTTTGTTCAGATTGATGCCGCCCAGCAGAGCGCATCACCCGTTTGGAGACCCTCCGAGGTCGAGGGCGAGTCTGTTAGGTCGCACGCCGACATGCCTACTGTGTCTGCTTGGCTAAAAATGCATGGTCGTGATCACCATCTCCCTCCTCCCCAGTGCAGTGCAGACACCTCTGTCTACTTCCGCCTCAGTGTGACCATTGTCCACATGCCAAGCTCTTCTGCCAGTTGTCTCAGTTCCAAGATGCTTCTAATGGTCAGCCTCTACAGCTATGTGTGTAGTTTAAAAGGGATCAGTCCTGTTTTCTTCTTAGGGTTGACTATTTTAATCTGGTTTTATGAGACATTTCTGGTTTGGTTGAGACCCTTAATCTTCAGTATTGTGCCTCTGATGCTCAGATTTGCTTTTGTTCTTAGTTGCTTTAATGTCTCAAATGTTTTAGGGTGTTCCTCTCAACCTAGAATAGTTTTATGGATCAACTCTGGGAGTTTGTTGGAGGTTTTCTGAGGAGTTTGCATAGCACAAATGGTTCTTTTTTATTGAAAGGGAATTGTAAATCAAGTGCCAGCCACCCGGGCTCTCGCTTTTAGGCCCAGATGTAAGGGTTGCCAAAGTGAAGCGGGGAAGACACGGTTTCAGTTTCTGTCTAAAAGTGTTCTCTTTTTTTCCATCTTTAGCGTCGGGTGGGGGTGTATGCCTATAGCCCCCTTTACAACATGGACTTGAAAGATGAGCGGTCATGAAAGAGGCCATCGACATTTTTTTCTGACTTCAAAAGGCGAGACTTTTTTTTTTATTTTTTTTTTATCCCATCTCCTTTTCTGGGCATCTGGTCTGAGGCCTGCTGTTGGCCAGACCTGTGGGCTTCAGGGGGCACTCAAAAGGGTGGTGGTGGGGGGGAGATCAGAGAGGACGGTGAATCATCCAGGAGGAGAATTGTGGTAAAGTGTGTATGTGTCGAGGTAGAAAGGGAGGGGTGGTTTGTTGTTTGAGGAGGTGCTGGAGTTGTGGGGCATGGAGCTGAATTAAACTTTAATGAGTAACAATTGTAAGCATGCTGAGAGCAAAGAGGGGGGGGGGCAGTGGCAGGGGTGAGCTGTTGGGTCTGTAGAGGGGTGAAAAAATTAAAAATAAAAGAGCTGGGAGGCTGTTTTGTCGACCCCTGCTCATTGTATCAAAGCTGAGGTGACACCTTTCAGGCTTCCCTTTGTCTCTCTGACTGGAGGCCTAAAATGGAGACAGCGCTTTTTGTTTGGAGCCACCTTCTGCTCCGTGTCAAGCAGGACAGCTCTGGCCTCCCTGTGAGGAAGCAGGAGGACAAGTGAGTACATTTGGGAGCTGCAGGTGATCTGCGTAGCCATTTTTAGCCTGCGGCACCCCCTAGTGACTTGACTCGGTTGGCAAGCATGGCAGCTGAGCAAATATTCAAACGGCTCGACTGGAAACTGATGTATTCTTTCAGAATAAAAGCAAAAAAAAACAGACCAAAAAAAAAAGTTTTTTTTTTAATGTCTAAAAGGAAAAATAATTAATAAAAATCAACCAAAGATGGAGTAATGGGTAACTGCTGAATCATCATGTATTCTAGGTAGTTTTAGCAGTTGACTGTCAGATCTACCGTAGCACTCAGAGGATTCAAACAAGCACCAGTGGGATTCCACGTGCTGATTATTTATGTTACATATAACCTGGTTGTGTTGAGCTGGAACTGAGAAACTGACATTGGGCATTGTCTACAAATGGAAGTCTCTTGTTTCTGTTCTCCCAGTGTCTCTGTGTCTATCCCAGCGTTCTCCCAGTGTGAACATGAAGACTCTACCCATCTACCTCAACTGTGTGAGATGTTGTGTGGCAAAGATATTCCTTAACCAAAGAATCCGTCCTGTCAGGGTGTCCGTTTATCTATCTATCTTGTCTGTGCATCCGTCTCTTCTTCATGCCTTTTGCTCCAAACCAAATGTGCTGGAAACAATCTGTACCAGGAGCCGAACAAGGCTCCCGTCCAGCCAAAGCTTTACTTCAGCACGTTCGAGTCCCATTGATCCATGTTCTGTATATAGAAATCATTCTCAAGACCAAAAAAAAAGGAGGTGACAATCCAAGCAAGGAGGATCTTGCTGTAATCAACGTTGCCTGCTCCTCATTTTGCAAAAGCAAGAATTCCCTAACTTGCAGAGAAAAAGCCCAATAAATCATCCTGAAATGAAAAAGGTCAGAGGAGACAAAAGCTATTTTTCCACATTTGTAAGCCATCCCCTACCATCCCTGTTATTTCCAGATGTTTAGTGTAGTTGAAATACTGTTTGATCCCACTGTTGTAAGTAGGAATTTAAGAAATCCACACAGAAAGCTTTAAAGGGGGACGAGCTGAGGCAAATGTTTGACTGAGTTTGAGTTTTCTCAGCTTGGACTCGACCCACCGTGCTTTACCGTGCCATTCTTGTCCAAATGTGTTAGACATACCAATGAATGTGGCTAACCAACCAAAGGCTTAAAAAAAAAAAAAGGTACACAACACTTTAAACATCAATCATGGTGGGGCATTTTGTATCAACAACTAAAGAAAATTCCTTTGAATACCTCATGTGAAAATTGTTTGTTGTGATGTTGCACTAAAAAAATAAAAATGACTCATTTGTAACCCACCACCGTGCGCTGTCTACTTTATTCTGACCTTGTTGGAAGAGTTTCCGAGGAGAATCTCTGAGCTTTAAAGTTCAAACGCTGACGACATTTCCTGAAAATCCAGATTTGTCTTTGTATCTTCCTAAATGCACGTTTTAGTCAAGTCACCGTGAGATAAATAAGCAAGTTTGGGTGTTTTAAAGCAGGAAAATGAGAAAAAAATACAAATATTTTACTCAACAGAGTTGACAGTTTAAAAAAAAAAAATTAGTTTAACCTCTTGGCTATTGATGCAAATGTGCATCGAACCACTTCTGCTTCAAACCCCTTAAGAACCCATGGTGACATCAGTGTGACAGAAAAATATCCGAAATGTGTTTTGTGGTCCATTTGCTTTGTAGTATATTCTACAAAATTTTATTTGGGTCTGGGTTCTTTAGGGTTAATTTAGGATCTACTGTACATGGAAGCAAAAACAGTGATTTTTTTTTTCATAGCAGGAAATTCATTCAGGGTTCAAGGGGCTAAGCAGCCAGACTTAGCTTTGAAACTCACTCTAAATCGGGGTGCACACACTTTTTTTGGCATGCAAGCTACTTTTGAAATGACCAGCACCTTGCTAGTAGCAGGTTAGACCCACCTTTTGCCGGCAGAAACACCTTAATGCTTGGTGGGATAGATTCAACAAGGTACTGGAAACATTCTTCAAAGAGTTTGGTCCATATTGACATGACAGCATCACGCAGTTGCTGCATTTGTCAGTTGCACATCAATGATGCCAATCTTCCTGAAGGTACTCTATTGGGTTGAGATCTGGTGACTGTGGAGGTGTACATAATCCTACTGCTGGAAGTAGCCATCAGAAGATGGTAGACTGTGGCCATGAAGGAATGAACATGGTTAGCAACAGTATTCAGGTAGGCTGTGACGTTGTAGCCAGGTTCAGTTGGTACTAAGGGGCCCAAAGTGTGTCAAAAAAATATCCCCCAAACCATTACACCACCACCACCAGCCTGAATTATTGATACAAGGCAGGATGGATCCATGCTTTCATGTTGCTGACACCAAATTCAGACCCTATGGAAGCAGAAATGGAGACTCAAACATCAACATTTATTAAACCTTCTATTGTCCAATTTTGGCAAGTCTGTGTGAATTGTAGCCCGTTTCCTGTTCTTAGCTGACAGGAGAGGCAGCCGGTGTGTTCTTCTACTGCTGTAGCCCATCTGCCTCAAAATTGGAGGTGTTCTTCTGCAGTTGTAACCAGGGGTTATTTGAGTTACTGTTGCATTTTCATTCTACTCTTACTTCTGACATCAACTAGGCATTTCCACAGAACTGCTGCTCACTGGACATTTTCTCTTTTTCAGAGCATTTTCTGTTGAGGGTTAAAATCCCAGTAGATCAGCAGTTTCAGAAAGCCTCATAGTAGCACCAACAACTGTTCCACATTCAAAGTCACTTCAATCACCTGCATGTGCAGTGACTTATGCATTAGAGGATGTTGGATTGGCCATTCTGCGAGTGTGATGACTGGTTCATGGCAAATTTTTGAAACATTTTTAGTTGATTTTTTTGATGACCCACAATCTACCCCAACAGACATATCAGGCAACCCAGCTCCACCAGAGTGCCCAAAGAAAACCTACACATGCACAAGGAGAACATGCAAATGCCACACAGAAAGGTCGCAGCTGGGATTTGAAACAGGACCTTCACACTGAAAGTGCTAACCACTGCCCCATAGTAAAACCCATCTATATATATTTATACAATTAAAAAATAACCCCAGTTCTTTTTTTATTGCGTATTTGTAGGGTTGCCAATTTAGAAACAGAAATAGCGGTATTTGATTTATTTGCTGTACGCTTGTTTATTTGTCATCCAGTTGCCACACATGTATGCATTTTATTTTAAAAGTATTTTTGTTACCATCCCACTGAGGGAGGGATCAACCATCTGGCCTCTTAGCAGCTGCTCTGAGCCAAAGAATGAAACAAAACAATTTTTATTAAAACAATTTTTATTTTTGAAACATAAAAAACAAAAACAAGATGGCTTTCAATTTTTACAGTATTTAAATCCCTCGTTTGCACTTCGGTTAGGAAGCTAAATTGAGGTTTTATTTCTAAAAGTATTTTGTTAAATTTGCAGACGTTGGATTGAAAATGCATCAGTCCAAGACGAAAACAAAACCTCTGAGCAGCTATAGCATACAGTGTGCTAGCACAATCGCATGTGGACAGGATGTTTACTAGAGAGATGGGTATTGATTTTGCCCTTCCGTCTGTCCTAACATGTAAACGCTGAATTGATCAACAGGTCAATTTCCTTAAGAGTCAATGGGATCCTTTCAGACAGTTTTTATGGCAGGATAAACCCACAAACAGGATTTTCCATTCACGTTGTTCACAATCTGATTAAAAAGGTAATTAGCCTACAAAAGGCTGGTCTTACTGGTACACTGATAAGAAAATATACCATACATCAATGTGAACAACTTCCTTAAAACTCCACCTTCCCTTTTATAATAAATGTTTGGAGGCATGCAGTTACACAACAAAACTTATTCAGAATTTGCAGAAAATAGTTGGTGTGATTCCAGGAGAAGCACCAAATCTGATGGTCATAAACGTTAGTATTTAAAATTGGTAGTAATCTAAAAGACAAAGCATTCATTGGAAAACAGTTTTCCTTTAAAACAGAACAATCACATGATGGGATAGCAGCCGTACAAAGCGATGCCACACTGGTCGTTCTTGTTGCGCGCCATCCGAATGTAGCCCTGCTCCCCGAAGGTGGTTCCCCAGCTAAACATGTAAAAAAAAAAAAAAAGAAAAAAAAAGAAAAGAAAAACAATTCCAATGTTAATCAAATACAAATTAAAACAAACAAGAAAAATTGTCCAACCAAGAATTGTTATTTAAAAAATAATAATTTTTCAATTCAAACTAAGATTTTTTGCGATTGAAGAGCTTTCTTGATAAAATAAACTTTTTATGCTCAACAGAAAAGATGCTAATTTTTCTTGAAACAAGGGATTTTTTTACCTTCCTAAAATTAGGTTTTTGCAGAGCAAAAAAGGAAAAAATGGAATGCCAGATGGAGCAGGAAACACTGAATGACAAATTTACAACTTCAAAGATGTTCATTTTACTTGGTAAAGTAAATTTGTTTCTTTAACGTTTGGATCTTTAAGCCTTTTCACATTCAAATACTAGAAAGTGTCTCAGTTTTCATGACTTTTCAAAACTTTGTTTTTAAGGAAAATTATGGTTTGGTAACAGAAATAAAGGAAAAGTTTATATGCAAGTAACTTATGTCAGTAGGTTTGAACTTTTTTTTTTAATGTGTATCAGAGTTCTTTTGAACTGCTGGAAAAATAGAAAAAAAAAGTGTAAATAACATCAATAATCTGACAAGATCAAGTTATCATGATTCTATGCATTTCATTAGTACTTCAAATAATATTGTAGAGTATGATCAGGGAGTTTATTCAGCAAAAAAGTAAAAAGATTAATAAATAATAAAAATTTGTGATGCATTTTGTGCATTTAGTGAGCAGGAAAAAAAACTGACTGACCCACTGACCGTAATTCAATTTGTCATGTACCAGCAAAAGAAACAAACTATTTTTAAGTAGAACATATCTGAGGAGAATGCACAGACTGAGCATTTTTTTTTGCTGATGTGCTGAAATTCTCACATCGAAATTCCGAGTTTCACTTCTGATTTCTCCCCTCTCCCTGAGTCAGAGCGGACCAAGTGACCACAAGCATTGAGGAAGCGCTACATTCTAGTTTATGAAAGAAACGGCTGGAGACTTTGAGGCGGCGAAAAGCGTCTCACCTGTTCTTTACCAGCCAATAATCTTGTCCGTTTACCGTGCCGTAGCCCACAGCCAACACACCGTGGTTCACATTTTGGGAGCAGGAAGAATCATCGTAAACTCCTGCAGTCACAGAAGTCACAGGAGTCATAAAGTGATCAGAAAACATGAAATTAAATGAAAAACAAAACCAAAACAAACAAGGAAACAAGCTGGTGATGTAACCTACCACTCCTGTAGAAGGCAAATCTGGGTCGGGTGGCATCAATTGCCACTGAAATGGGTCCAATGGTGGCAATGGCCTCCTTCAGAGCACCCTCGTCGCCTTCAGGCAGAAAGCTGTATTGGGAGCAGTTGGCTGCTCGGTACTCTGAGCTGTAACGGCAACTTTGCGTCTGGAGGTAGAAGGAAAAGTAAGGTTAGAGCAATCAATACAAATGCAACAGAAACAAAAATGTACATAAAGTCTCCAAAAAACTATCAGAAAGGCCTTAAAGTTTCCTTTTACCAACCGTTGCCTATGTGTTACAGGTGGGAATATTTGTCAATTCAGACAGTTTTTACTTATTTTTGATTTGAACCAGAACTAGAAGGTCAGAGCGGGAAATGCTGTTCTTCTCCATACAAACAGCAGCTGAAGCCTGGAGGACAAACATGTTTGTCTGCTCCAATAAATTTACTTCTGCTCCAAAGAAACATTAACAGCAGAGCACTGACAAGTGGAAAAGGTGTTGTTCTTTACTGCCTAAAGGAACCATGTAGCAGCTCACACATTTCCAGCGTTGTGTCGAACACGCATTCGCTCTCCGCAAAGCTTGCTTTGCTCCATTTTTTGTTTGTAGAAACAGATATAAATTCTGCAGCAATATTTAAGAGTGAGCAGCTCATTGTCCCATCACAGCATTGAGCAAAACTCCTGAACGATCCACGGTTCCTTCTGGGAGATCAATTATTTCAAAGCTTGTTGACAGAATTTAACTGCTGCCTCTGCCTCAAAAAGCTCAAAAGATCCCCAAAAGTTGATTTTTTTGTAAGAAATTATTCAATCTAGGGAGTCAAGGCAGAATACCAAGTGTGGTTTCACTTGTGAAGAAGTTCATAAACTCGAATGAAGAGGTCTGCAACTGTCTAAAGGCACACACAGCTCCTTTGGCTTTAAAAATGCTAATGATTTGAATAAATAATGAGTTTTTAGTTTATTTAAGTTTGAGTTTAGTCATCTATGTTTAGATTTTTAACAGAGTAAATAGCTTATTGTATGGCCAACGTTATTTGCACACATTTACATGCGATCAAGCATAAAAAAATTAAAAATGTTAACATTGGCCACACGTAATGCATGCGGCCAAAATGCACATGGCTGCCGTGTCCGCATGTATTTTAACCCTAAGCCTAACCGTAACCCTAAGTGCACACAATTAGCCACTTCCTGTTCATATTGTCAAAGTGGTTTGTTATTCTGATCTTTTGATGCACAACAGTGTCTAGCTGCTACTCGGAGGCAAAAATCATAATGAGAGAAAAAAAACACTGTCTTTGACTTGACTTTGTTGCCTTTTTAAGTCAAGTAAAGCTCCAGCAGGGGGATTTTATTTCATACTGGATACATTTTATTTTGAAATGAACTTTCATGTCAAAAGGCAGGATAGAATTGTTATAATGTATGAAGATGAATCTAAAGCCGCCATCAATTAATTATAATAATTTTTTGACAAGCTAAATGGATAGCTTAATGGCCACAAAACCAAAAGATTTGAAAGAATGTAAACGTTCTTGGGACTTAGTGGCTCTCACTGGGATTTGGTCTGCATGGCTCCTTTATTGCTAAAGGTTACAGACTCCTCCTTTAATGTCTGTTTTCTTCCTAATTTCATTGGTTGGTGTCAAATCATTCAAAGGACTCACCACTCCCACATAAGGGTAACCAGCGTCAGAGTCGATGCCCTGGTTGTCGATGACGTATTGAAAGGCTTGATGCATGAAGCCTCCATTGCAGCCATGGTTACCATACTTTGATGAACAGTCCACCAGATTTTGGGGACTGAGGTCCACCAGCTTTCCCGTCTTCCTGCATAGCTGGCCTTCCAAGGCGCCGACGGCACTGAAAGCCCAGCAGGAGCCACAGGAGCCCTGGATGGAGGAACATTAGCCACAAAGTTTGAATTTAGGAAAACATTTTCAACTCAAATACAAAAATAATTATAATATAGGCTAAACTATTAAGGTTTTCTTTTTTAAAATTAGAAAATAATCAGCATTTTTTGAATTTTCTCATCTTTAGAAGTTTGCCGTTTTTTTTCTTAGCTTGACATTTTAGAAACGGCAGGTTTAGACGGTTGTGTTCTGAGTCATACAACTGAAACATGTTTCTACAAAAATACACAAAAATAGACAGCAAGGCCAGTTGAGTTTTACTTCATATGGCAAAAAAAGGTGATTTTTTTTCCAAAAAAAGGAATACATTCGTTTTATGTATTTCTTCTAAAAAGGAATTTGTTGTTGATCCCATTTGTTCAATTTTTATCCCAGCATTGATGCAGCCTTGTTCACTGAGAAATATATTTCAAGATGACTGAAAAAAAAAAAAAAAAAAATGACAAAAAATAAAACATAAATGTGCAGAGTTGCTTAAACTAAACTAAGTAGAAGATATTACTAAATTGTGTTTTAAAGTGAAATATTTCAATGTTTTCAAATGGAATTATAGTGCAGCACATACATGACAGACTCAAATGTTCTTAAATGTTCAGCACAGGAAAAAAAACTTCTAACTAAAAAAACTCCCCCTAAATCCTGAATAACACTTCGAAACACATTTCTGTTTCCCACTTTTTGCAGCAGACAGGTGCAGAGATTTCCTTTTTCCACCTCAAACCTTCTGCGGTTTGCTTTGCAAACCCAGAATATGTGAATTTTGTTGTTGTTATGAGAGCAGGTGAGTGGGACTTTAAGGAATGATGCAGTTTTCACAGCTGAAAATTTTCATTTTTTTAAATGAAAATGGGTCGTTGCTGAAAACGAACTCTTCGACTTTTGTCTTCTACCTGCATTTTGACGCTTGTGACACAGTTCTTCTGCCTCCAGTCCATCTCGTCTGGGATATTGTTGGACCCCGAGGCTCCAACAAAGAGATGTGGCTCCCTCTTGAGGTTGGTGGGGGGACGCAGCGAAGCAAATTGCTGAAGGATCTCCTCTTGTGTCTGTGAGGGAACAGTTTGGAAGATATTTTTAGGGCAAAGAAAACAGTTTAGCGTTTTGTCACTCAGTGTACAGTGAATTTTATCCCAAGTTTGACTTAGAAAATGTGACAGCTTTTAGTAAACGCTTAATTTAGTGGCTCAATTCAATTATGTACCAAATCTTTATCGACACCATTTTACTTACGAACGACCTCTTCCATCATTTTTTTTAAACAGATATTGTGGAAAACTTCTTATATTCCAAAAGAGAGTTCACTTCTGTTCATTTCTTTAAGGTTATAATTAGACTACATAAAAGCACATGTATACATTTTAAAAACTAAAGGTTTAAAACCCCAAAACCAATCATTGGGATTAACTATAATTTTAGGTTGATAAACTTTTCTCTAAGCTCAAATGAGCTAAAATTGGGATCTTTAAAAGAACAAATCATATTAGAAAAAAAAAGTAACTTAAAAAAAAGGTGACAAAAAGCTTTCTGGGTATATATGATCATTTGTAAAATTAAAAGCACATATAAGAATAAGAAATTATTAATGTTAAGGGGAATTCTAAAAAAGAATGTAGGCGCTTGCTTTTCTCTCCAGATGCTTAAAGTATTTACTTTTAAAAAAGGAAAATGATGTCAAAATGATTAAATTGTGCATGTAGTCCTCTGCTGTTGCTTTGGTATAGGATTTGCATAAATATCATCTCAGGTTTACTGCCTTTGATAAAATATGCAGCGCTATAAAAGGGTATAAAAAGTATCGAGGTCAGTCAGATAAATGGAAACACTAATCTTTCTTTTATCTGAGCGGTGACCAAGTTTGATTTACTTTATGATTTTTAGAAATCAGCTACGTTAGAAACTCAGAAAAGAAACAAAACATTTGTTAACATTTTGACAAATGTTTACCCATTTTCTGTAAAAACAGCGGATAGCTAAACCCCTCCCTTCTCGTGTTCCCAAATAAAAAGTACCACTGCTTCCCGATATGAGCGCTGCCATGTTGAAACCAGTCGATAGTGAGTCAGCAAATGCATTTGCAATGCTGTTGCCATAAATACGATGAGTCAGAGCGACTCGGAACAACCACTGTCGACTAGTTTCAACATGGCGGCGCCCGTGTCAGGATGCAATGGGGAGGGATTTAGCCTCGTTTTCCAAAAGCCGAAGGCGGCTGATGCATTTTCTATGGGTGATGTCGGTTCCTTCATTGTTTTCACAGTCTATGGTTCTTGCGTAGCTATAATCCTTCATAATGTTAGAAGTTTCAGCATCAACTGCTGGGTTTTAAGTTTAGACCTGTAGGTCTATAAAACTAAAACTGCAGATTCAAGAAAAAAAAAAGAACAAAAGTGAAAAAAAAAAAATACATTTTCCCTCTGCAAGGATTGCACTTTTATTCCAGAATAAGCAAAGAGGCAATTAACAACACAAAACACGATACTGCAGGTTTTAATTTTTTTTTAGATCTTTTGTATTTATTTGCATCTAAAATGTCAATATTTAAATCAAATAACTTAAGACGTTAGTGATTAATATTAGAAAGACTAATGTTTAATGATGTGGAAGTGCTTCTATATTTTGTTTTTACATTTTTTCTGAAGCTAAATGACTACAATGAATACACTGTTTTTTTATTAATATATAATATTCCAGATCAACAGATTATATTTTTGACTAATTTTTCTTCAAACTGGTGTTCACCTTTCGGCATGCGTTTCCTCAAACAATATTAAATGATTAACTTTTTACTTGTTTGAGTTTGCACTGGCTTCTTATTTCTATCAACTTTATTGGCACAATTAGGCTGACAATCAACACAACTAAATAAGTGTATAGCTGAAAACACATTGCGACAGAGGAAGCTGGATTTTCCTGTACTCTGAATTTAACCAATTTTTTTTTATTGGCTTTTTTTCTCCTCATGTTTCTGTTCCCCAAGTAATGTTCCTCTTTAGTTGCCATAACTTTCAGGCTTCACTTGATTAAGCTTCATCGTGTCTCAATAGGAATTAGAATAGTAAAATAATATTTTCTTACAGAGTTTCCAGAATTTATAAAGTGTTTTTTTGGTGAATCAATAGGCCATGAGCGAAGGAGAACGTCTCACCAAGTCTCCCATGTGGTTCATGCTCAGATCATAGGTGTGGAGGCCCATGGAGTACTCCAGGTTGTGCATGGTAACGAGCATCAGGTTCCTCTCCCACAAATCCCTGCGGTGCACGTCCTCCTCCTCCATGCACACAATCGCAGGAAGAGCACATGAAGTCAAAAACCAGTCGGCTCCTGCTAACCTCACATATGAAGCTACAAGTTTCTGCATGCAGCTCGTTCCCTTTGTTGGCATACTTCACTTGGGTAGTGCTTGCTGTGCGTCTTCTTCCACAGCTCCCAGTGGATGTCCAGCCGGCTGTCAAACGCAGAAGCTGCTCCCACACACAGGGAGACGAGCAGCAGGCTCCCCAGCACCGCGCCTGCACAGAGCGCAGGATGTCATCTGACCTTTGATGAGGCGCTTGTGGGCGCGCATGGCACGAAAACAATCGGCAGAGAGATCAAACCTCCAGCCGGCAACCATGCACTGTTTACAGTTCACATAAGCCACAGGCGGAGCGCCGACTCGATGGAGACGCACCATGAAGAAACTTTTTACGCGTTTACTTCTTCAGAATCATGGAGTTAAGAAACCCAGTCTGAATAACGATGGAGGATTAAAGGCACTCCTGTTCAAAATATCTACATTCATTCTATAAATGATGGTAAAACAGAGTACAGCGAAACCACAACTTAAAGCTTTTTCAAAACTTTGTAGAAATAAGTATGTTGACACCACTTTAAAGTAGAAAAAACAAAAACAATAAATCTGCCCAAAAATACAGCAACAAATACATGAACAACAATCCATGAATAGAGAAGAGGGATTTTTACAATATACTGCAAATTATGGCTGCACGATATGAGGTAAACTTGCTTTATGCGATATTAGTGATCAATATTGCAATGATGATGTAACTTGCTATACATGAACACCAGCAAATTCTGGAGAGTTTTTGGTGAGGGTGACATTTTTGTTCAAGTGCAAAGGAAGAAAGATGAACATTGAAGACAATCAGATCCTATCAGGCCATATTTAGGTTGTGAAACTGATAACAGAAAAAACAAAAACTGCTTAACTGACGTTTACACAACCAAGAGAGGATAAAAAAAAATAGAGGCTAACGTTAAGATATCATATACAATGTTCCTCCAGCGCCATGATCAGGACGGAAGATGACAAAAAACACAGAATAAAAAAGACTTTAAAAAGCCCAAACAATAAAATCAAAACACAACCCGGAGGAAAAGTTCCCCTAATCTAGACATTTACAAAATGTGGCCGGAAAAAAAGTTCCTGTTGCCTCATCTGCATGAGGCAAGTCTCATGACCAGAACTGCTCATGCAGGAAGTACAGGTGTGCCACTGCACGCCATGATCTGATTGGAGGGTTCTGTTATGAGGGTTTCTACAATGTGTGTGTGTGTGTGTGTGTGTGTGGGGGGGGGGGTCTTTAATCTAAAAAAAGACTATGGGAAATGAAATACTTCAGAAAAGTTATCTTCATTGTCAACACAATAACAAATAATGGGGAGTTTGTGGCATTAAGACCAAAATGCCACAAAATGTTTTTTTGTTGTTTTTTTCATATGAATGGATTTATTTCCTGGAATTCTTAATCTGGACCAGTTGGCTTTAAGAATTAAATATGTCCTAAAAAAAAAGCATTTTTATCATAAATAAGGGAAGTCTAGACATGAAAGGAGAAGAACAAAAGGTTTAAACACCAACCGTCCAATCAAAAAGGTAAAGTCAAACTTTTCAAAGGAATTTACCAAACTGATTTATGATCACTAAGATGAGAAGTTATTTTGAAGTTCAAAGAAGCAAATTAAGGTGTTAAGACGGGATGAAACAAAAACACAGACAAACTGCTGCTGCAGTCTCTGAAGCTGATTTCTTCGGAAACAGGAACGAAAGTAAAAGTTAACGCGCTCTCAGATCTGTTTTTGTCCCAGCTTTAGGTTCCAGAGTGACGCGTTTGTCTCTTTAGACGCAAAGAATGAAATGATCATCTGAAACAAATGAAAAGAAAACGCTGAACTTGCCTCGGTTGGTCATCGGACTCATCGCGTTTGGTTCTTCTCAGCTGAACTTCCTCTGCGCGACCTGCCGCGTCTTTATGAAGACAGGCCAGGGTCACGTGATCTGGCACTTCTGCTTTCAGAAAGAAACCAGTTTAAGGGCAGCTGCTGCTGCTGAAACTGCAGCTGAAATTAGCTGAAGAAACTGAGGCTGCTGCTGAAACTGCTGCTGCTGCTGCTGAGTTTGGAATCAAGGTTGAAGCTGATTTTCAAAAGTATTTCACAACAGCCTGAAGCAAAGACACAGCAAAGTGATTTAAGGAGAAATAAACATAAAAGACAGTCTTTTCAGTTATACAATACCAAAAAGGTGTAGTTTGTAAATAAATTAAAAGCAAATTTAATAAGGTTTTTAAACAAATGCACGGTAAGGGAATTTTAAGTAAAGCATAAAAGTTTCCCAACATTTGTACTTTTTAATTAAATGCAGATTCAGAAGTATTTGGCCAACAGCCTGGACAAAAAACAAAGGGAAAGTTGTCTTAGGAAAAAATAAATAACACAAAATAAATTTGACGCTTTAAAAATGACCCACATTTGGGCTTTTTTTCATAAAGAAAATTTTAAACAGTATTTAGTCAAGGACCTGGACCAAAAACAAAGCAAGGTAATCTTTTAGATTAGATTAGATTAGATTTGCTTTATTGTCATTGTGCATAGTACAATGAGATTTAAGCCTCGCCATCAGTGCAAGTACAGCAAGGAAGGGAAAGAAAAATAGTAAAAAAAACATTGTAATACAATAAAATTCAAACAAACAGTATGTACAAGTGTGCAAATATAAACTGTAAACTGTAATGAAGAGTGCCGAGATAATTGTGCAAAATTGCGTATGAAAACTGTGTGTAAGCATGTCAAAAGTGCAAGAGGTGGTAATGAGGTAGAGAGTAGGTAGACAAATAAAAACATAAAAAAAACAGCCTTTCAGGTTTAAAAATAACCAAAAATGTGTACTTTTTCAATAATTTAAAGCATACAATTATTTAGCAAACAATTTCAAACGAAGGCAAAGCAATGCCATGTAGAGAAAATTCTAACAAAAGGCAGCCCAACATTGTACTTTTAAATGAATTTAAAGCAGGTTAAAAAATAATTTAGTCAAAAGCCTGTACCAAAAGCAAAGCAAAGTAAATTAAGAAAAAATGAAACAAAAAAACACAGCATTTTAAGGAAAAAAACAACTAAACTATTTACTTTTTACTAGATTTACAGCCCAACACACTTGTTTCTGTGTGCATGAGCTTCACACCTGAATGTGTATTGTTGCTAAGCTGTTTAACAGTAGAACCAAAATGTCATCGCCATCCTGAATCCTTTTTGTTATTATTATTTTAAAAAAATCTGGTTAGATAGAAAAAGAGATTGTTCCAATCTAAAATCTTTTTCTATTGTCAATTCAGAGCAAAACTTTAACGGGGACAACGATCTTCTGCAGAGAAACGTGCTGGAGAAGACTTAAAGAAATGGATCGGATCTTTGAAAGTTTCGTGTCGTGCTGATTCAGCATTTTTACCTCACCAATCAACCAGTACAACAATTATTTAGTCGCGTTTGGAATAATTATGAACATTTATATACTGCACAGGTACAGGACAAACCTCCAAAACAGGACCAAGTGGAGGAGATGACAGAGCACTGATGGTTTTATTTAGAATACTTGATGAGATTCTTCCAGTTTATTAGTGTTGTAGCCAGTTTGCGTTGTTTGTTGTTTGCTTTTAATGATGTCAGTTTTTTAACATTTAAAACTATAAATATAATAAAGTAAATCATTTGTATTTCATCTTTTTTCTGACTGGATTCTGCCTACTTGTATCATGCCTCTGTGGGGGCTCTTAGTGAGTTTTGCAAACGATGACAGGGAGTAGGAAAAAGTATTTTTAAAACCGCATACTGTAATTCAAAACTTCTGAATAAAACCACCTTTTTGATGAAGAAGCCGCAAGTATTTCTTGCTGAAGCGAGTTGGAACCCAACCTCCTCCCAAAAAAGGCAATTGTAGACGAAACAAATAGTTTCTGTAAATAATTGGCATATTTGTAGTCCAGTACTTTGGTTATCTGTTTGTAAAGTGATTTTCATGGTTAAGTGTGTATCATTTCTTTGTAATACATGGCATGCCATTGAGAGGACTGCAATGATAAATGTGACCTTATTGACCCGGAATTTGACAAATTCCGCTTTTTTGATTTGTGATTTAAACCTTAAATTAGAATCGATTTTTATTCCAAGATATTTAAATTCTGACATAACTTTTATTTTTTTTCCAACCACAAAAACATCATTTATAATTCCTTGTAATTGTGAGACGAATGCGTTATTTTCGTAGTGAAGCCAACACTCGATTCAGATTCCACACGTTCACCTTCAAAATCAAAACCTTTATTGAGTTTTGTTAGAAAACATCCGTTTACAGTTGAATCATTAGAAAAAAAAGTGCTGAAAGGAGCAAAAACAACCAAACACATGATCAGGAATGAAACACACAAAAGTCACGGAGTTGCAGAAAAGGAGGAGCTCACACTGCCCAGCAATGTGTCTGCTTTCTGTGGATGTTAAACCAAAAACAGGGACTAAAAGAGTGACTACTTTGGCAAAACTACTAAATGTTTTCATGGTGGCGTTTCTTGTTTCTGGGGCTTCCTCCTCCTCTGGAGGTAGAAGAAACAGTTTTGTGAAGCAGATTTTGGAGATCATGTGAAATACCACAGGGGTCCAAAGTGCTGACAGCATAATGTCCTGATCCAATATTTTTAAGAGAAGTTGTGACCCAAGGTCACACAGCTGAGTTTCCAAACCACACTAGAACAGTGGAAACGTTTTCAAATCATCTGTTCAAGCCTGGTGATGCTTTTCATAGTGGTTTTGAACTCTTCACACATTTTCTCTGAGGGGAAGTAGTCCAAGAAAAGTCCCTCCGTCCTCTCTTCTCTCGTTCAGATCTCCACACCGGTCCGCTCACATGACGGGGTAGCTGGCAAGGTTGGCGATGCCACAGACGTTGCCACGGTTACGAGCCATCATGACGTAGCCCTTGTTGCCCCAGGTTTCCCCCCAGCTGCCAGGAGGAGGTAAAGATGGAAAGGTGAGGTGCTGATCATCATTAGGATCAAAAAAGCATTTAATCAGGTTGATACCCCCCCCCCCACCCCACAAAATGAAAAATGACAGACATCCAATCCCCACAGACAGAATTATTGCATGATGGTCTTTTGACCCCACCTGTTCTTCACAATCCAGAACTTCTTCCCCTTGGCGTTCACTCCGTAGCCGACTGCCAGCACGGCGTGGTTGATGTCTTCTTTGTTGCAGTTGCGGTCGTAGTAAATACCTGGTCACATGACAGATGAGGCAAACTGTGAGCTTTATCCAAAAATAATCTAAAAAAAATCTAAAATTTATGTTTTGAAATAACAATATGATCCGAAATAAGTTTGAAGTTTCTGTTCAAACTTTTGTGTTTTAACCCCGTCAAGCCCACAGCAAAAAAGAATTGACAAATAATTTATTTTAGAATTAAGATGTTTTTAAACTCTTTGATGAAATCTACAAATAAGTTTTTGCAATATGTATAATCTTATAAGATATAGATAGCATGAATTATGATACGCTTGTAAGTTTTTTTTTGCACAACAATTGAGTTTTAAGACTTCCCGTTCTTTCTGATTTCATTTTCTTATACAATAAAGGAAATGAAGTCCGTTGAGATGATTATTGCTGTAATAATGTATGGAGTGATATTACTGCCACCCTGTTGGGCACAAAACTTTCAAAGTTGCAAATGAAATTATTAAATGTTTGCTTTTCAATTATTTTTCTTTTGCTTTCAAATTTTATTTGCATTCAAAACCTTTTTTTTTCTTTCAAAAACTTTGTTTGCGTTTGCAAAACATGTTATCGCATGCGTCGTTATCCAATCACGCTTTTTTCCTATCTTTGATTTTGCTGACCACTCTGAGTGCGACTTTGCGTGATAAAACTGCCACAGCCAAAAAGATTTTCACATGCGTTGTGTGTCACATCACTGTTTTCTTATCTTTGATTTTACTGACATTGCTTTCAGTTTAGCAGGACAAAGCTGCCGTCAAACTGATTGCTGGTGCTGATTGGTCCAGATTCTAACCAATCAAATCGCCACATTTATCTAACATGGTGTCTGCTACCAAGGCTCAGAAACCAAAGCAGCTCTTTTCACCCTCAATTTTGTCTCTTTGGATGAAGATGTTTTCCTTTTAATACAATACAACAATAATTCATTCATTCTTTTTTTAGCATTGATTAATTTTTCTTAAGTAAGATTTGTGAATTTATGGGCGAGGATCTCCTGAAACTGTAAAGTTTATATGCTGACATTAAATCAACAGGTCTGTATGTGATCTGTGAATTATTGGTAAAAAGAGTGATTTTCTTTCAGATCTGTTTGTTAGAAAAAAAACAATAAAAGATTTAAAGCAAATATTATTTTACGCTGCACAAGTGTTTGGGAATATGGAAGCGATTGTGTAACTTAATTAAAAATAAAAGTCAAAACCAGAAATGCTTTTTCATTTTCAAAATGAAGCTGCATTATTTTGAATTATGCTACACAATCGCTTCCATACAGGAATAGATGAACAGCAATAATAAGCAAAAGAATCATGGCTCACAGCAGACTCAATGTATTTAACAGAAGAACTTTTATGTTAATTTTCAGGGTCTTATGTTTTAAAACTCGTGAGCGTTTGTCCAAAAAAAAAATCATGAAAAAAAAGCTATTTTCTCTTAATATTTTAACATTTAATGATTAAAAAAAATAGTTCAGACACAAGTCTTTAAAAAAGTGTTACTTCCTGCTGGAAGGAGTCAGAGCTCAAAAGTTTTTTCTGCTGCAGACATTTTAAACACGCTGTTCACTAAATAAATACAAAACTCCTTCTGGGGTTTACTCTGAGAGAAATGGGCCAGAATGGTTGTAAATGGCAGAATCCTGTTATACCAGAACCTACACAAAGTCCAAAGTCCATGTCTGCCTCGAAGCAACGTCAACATGAGACAGAGACACTTGATTGGTTAGAATCAGCAGGTTGTTTTATGGCAGCTCAAACTTAAACTACTGTCAGCAAAATCAAAGACAGGAATATGACAGTGATATGACACACAACGCATGAGAAAACTTTTTTGGCTGTGGCAGTTTTATCACGCTAAGTCGAGCACAGACTAGTCAGCAAAATCAAAGATAGGAAAAAAAGCAAGATTTGACACAATGCATGCGAAAAGGTGTGTTCGGCAAACGCAAAAAAGTTTTTGAATGCAAAAAAAAAACAATAATTCAAAAGCATATATTTAATATTTTCACTTGCAACATAGAAAGTTTTGTGTGCAACGTAGTGGCAGGAATATCACTCTATAATATTGGGCTACATAAATAAAATTGAATTGAAGCAAACTCTCTGGGTGTCTCTTTTCTGTCCTTCTGTCCTTTTCTGTCTGGTAAACTGTGTTTGTCTAGATTCTTTACAAATTTGGACAAAACCAATTGAAGAAATACGCATTTTCAACACCTTAATTTATAATAAGGACAAAGAAAAGTTAAAATATGTCCATAAACATAGCGGTTTGGTGGATGTAAATGATTTGGGGCAGCATCCTCTGCTCACACACCTTTCTGGTAGTACAGGAAGCTGTTCTGTGAGGCATCAATGCCCACGGACACTGGACCCGCTTTGAAGAGCGCCACAGCCAGGGCGTGCTCGTCTCCCTCTGGAACCTCCTTGTAGCCTTTGATTTGAGCTGCCAAGCCTGAAACGTTGTAGCGGCAAGGCTGGTCCTGCAGGCCACAGGAAGGAAAAGAGTCACAGAGGAAAAAAAAAAAACTACAAAAAACAATTCATGGGAACTCAGGAGAAGTTTAATGTCAACATGGTTAAGGGGGTCTGAGGATACAAGAAGACAGGTCAAAATAGACTAAATTTAAAGCTTTTAAAGTTAAAATGCAATAGTTAATTTGGACTAACTGACAAACTAAGATTTCACCATCACACTTTACAGCGAGAATGCATTTTTAAAAAAATCATTACTGAGTGGATGTACTTCCTTAAAATGACGTGTTGGAAATTTAGTTCCTCATAATTTCTGCTGAATCATAATCATCAAAACTGCTATGGTCAAAACGAAGTGACTGTTATGGAAAACAAAAACTCGTGATAGGCCGGGTGACGAAACAAAGAAACTCTTCACCACTTTGGTTTCATTCTGTGTCTGCAGCCAACAGTTTACTTCTGGAAACTTTTACGCAACATAAAAAAATTCCAAAAATTCAGACCAAAACTTCTTTGTTTTGTTTCTGTTTATTAAAAATACAAAGGTAAAAAAATAACTTGCATATTTAGGATACCTAAATTGGAATATGGCATATAGAAAGCCTGACTGGAAGATGACTATGAGCCCCTCAGATTCTGTCCTTTGTATGTTTGCAGCTGATGCCTGCAAGAGGCTGGTTAAAAAAAAAAAGAAGAAGAAAAAAAGATCAAGTGTAGGTACAGGCCACAAAAACAGGATGCTTGACGAGTCGAGTTAACCTGTGATGCTCCAAAAGGAGCTATTACTTTCAAAAATACAAGGATTTTGTCAAGCCGCAATGGTCAGAACTCTTGATTGTTGAAGTTGTTATAAGTTAAGGGGAATCTTGCAGTAATCTTGAGACTTTTTTAAGGTTCCTACTTTAATGAGGTCAGTCTGACATTGTGGTTTTTTTACCTCTCCCATGTATGGGTAAGCTGCCTCAGAGTCGATGCCCCCATTTTCCTGTACATATTTGAAAGCGTTGGTCATGTAGCCGCCCCCACAGCCGTCGTTCTCAGTGACACAGTCTACCAGGTTCTGGGGACTCAGGTCGACGAGGTTGCCAGTCTTTTTAGCCAACTGGCCCTCCAGGGCTCCTACAGAGCTGAAAGCCCAGCAGGAACCACATGAACCCTGTCAGGAAAAGCAAATGGCGATAGTCAGAGATTCACATTGTAAAGATATTACAAAAAAAAAAAGTAAAGTGGCCTTTATACTGATTAAGAGGTTAAATACAACACAGATGAATGCTTACAAACATGAAAGACCAACAAATATTTAGTTAAGCAGACATTTCTTGAATTTGAACATAAACTATCGGTTGAATTAATGAAGGATAATTAGGTGAATAAACCAAATGAATAGAGTATCGACATTTTTTTAATTGTTCAACCAGCATGAAAGGATTATAGGGAAAATGTGCATCAAATATTAAATATGCATTCTTAAATATGCCCAGTAGATGGCGGACTTGGACAAGTTCAGGATAAAACTGGTCACTTCTGAACTAGAACGGAAATACCTGTTGGGTCCAAAACTTATTTTTCCTTTTTAATCGCTGAATTGACACATTTTTGGTGCTAACCTCCAAAGATAAAGAAGTGCTTAGATGAGCATAAAAGCAAGAAGGGTTTTGCAGAGGGAAGTAATGCAGATTAAATGTCATCCGCTAGGGGGCGACAGACACAGGAACTCTGTTGGTTCGCCTTGTAGTCTCACCACAGAGGTTTTCTTTTTTAGGATTTGTTTTTGGCAGTTAAAGATAAAAAACTGGTAAGTAAATTCATAGAGAGGCTGTCTTCATGTTTTATTAACGTTTAAATGTAGAGAAAAATCAACAAATTACAAGACTTTTTACTTTTGATTATTAGTAAGAGTTTGTTTTATCTAAAAGTAGAGGCAGATGGTGCAACAAAAGATTCTTTAACTACAACCGTTAAAGCTGTTCTCTGACTTTAATTTGTATTTTTAAGCAGGTAGATGTATTAAAATTGTTTTTTAGGATGATCCTGAAAAGAGCATTGATATATTTTTTTAATAAGGCTATTCATATACTTTTTGCTGGCAAGAAGTTTAGTGTCAATGGTCCCTAACGGGTAATCGTCGATGTTTCGCATGTAAAAATTTGTTACGTATTCACATTTTCAAAAGGAACTTTCATCTGTCTTAATGGAGCTGAAAATCTAATTGTTTTGTCTATTTTCTAAATGAGCCTGCTAACAGCTTTGGGTACTTTTAAGCTTCTGCTTATTCTTGGTTTAACAAGTAGTTGCAGATCTAGAATTATTAGAGAACTCTGTCTGTCATAGAAAGAAACATGAGAAAGTTAAAATTGTTTAATATGAAATTTAAAATAGAACAAACTTCTTGACGGGAGTTTAAAGTTGTACATTGATGAGGATCAAAAAGTTTCCCCTTTTATGGTCCACCTTTTATTTAACTATGCTTTAAAATAGAACTTTCAGGGTTGATCTCTGCTCACGTTGGATCATAATAATCATTAGGTTAGATTTAGACTTTAAGACAAACTGTAAAAACAACAACATTTGTTGTTGTCAATTTGCTCTGACAGTTGTGTCGTTTTTAAGTTTTGGTTCAAGCAGTTATGGGCAGCTTCAGTATGAACCAGAATCTGCATCCAAACTCTGGTGGTTTCTGTTCAGGTCTCTGCTAGCGTTAAAAAAAAACAAAAAAAAAACAGAGCAGACAGAAACTGGGACGTCTGGGTTTGTGCTCAGACCTGGTTCTTCACAGAAGTCACCATGCCCTTCTTGCGGTAGTCGACAGATTTGGGAAGTTTGATTAGGCTGCCATCCGTTTCCATGGGAACTCTGGGCTCAGGGTTCAACGGCATCTGCAGACCGGTCATCCTCTCCACCACCTCTTCCTGGGTCTGTGAGCAGAGGAGCAAGTTACACTCCTAACCATGATGCCTTTAAAATTTATGGCAAAGCATTTGGTTTAAAAAAAAAAGCAAAGATCAAACAAAACATTTATAAAATTAGGTAAAAGTTTAACTTTTTTGCTATGGGAAAAACAATAAAATGTGAAAAAAGGTAAATGCACCAAACAGAAAATTCATTTTTCTGCGTGGGTCTGAAATAGAAAACCAATAAGGAACAACATTCTAATGACTTCTTTTAAAAAAAATGTTTTCCTCATTTAAATTTAGAACCTGTTTCCAGAAAGATGAATCCACCCTTTAACCAGAAAGTGGATGTACATTTACTCTCATTATGAAGCCCTGCATGTGTTGACACGCTGCTTCATTTGCAGCATGTTTTGATCTTCATGTAAAAACAGCCATCACATGTGCAGCGGCGGATGATTTAAACAAGCTGAACATCAGAAATGCAACTCACTGCACGTGTACAGGAACTGCTTTTCTGAGGCTTCTTTTTAAAGATTTTACCAAAAAACATTTCTTCAAGAAAGTAACCAGCCACACATGATTCCATTTGTTAGTTGGAGAAAAATGAACCGAGGCTCAGTCAGCCACTTTATCTAAAGGTTAGATGAGGATTGTCACCATGTCTCCGAACTGGTTCATTCCCAGCGTGTAGGTGTGGATGCCCAGAGCCGCCTCCTGGTTGTGAGCTTCAATCATGCGGAGGTTCTTCTCCCAAATGGCCCTGCGGATCCCCTCTTCCTCCTGAGGCAAACAAAAGGTGTCAAATCTTCCCCTCTGAAACCAAAGCGCAGCTTATACTTCACTCTTTAAAAGATAATCTTATATTATTGATTATTTGTTGCTGTAGTAATTCAATAATTCATGTCCTGCTAATTAATAATGCAACCTTTTTTCCTGTAAACTGAAAACTCTCATTGCATATTTAAAGCTGCTCAACTGGATTTTGACAGATGTTGCCAACAGTTTCTACTCCAATCTACATTTTTCCAATCTACAAGTGTTTTTTGTTCTGCGACATGCCTGCCTGCTACATTAATGTAAATGGTCACAGGACTTATAGTTTGGATCCACAAATGGTTAAGCTCCGTCTTTTATGATTTTGACCCAAATACACTTTGTTTAAGTTCCAAAAAAGTTATTTTATTGCGATAATTTGTTATTATTTAGTCAAAGATCTAAAACATTGTATTCATCCTGTGCATGAACACCTGTCAGGAATCATCTGAATAAACTTCATACATTATAATTAGAAAAAAGATAACTGTTATCAGTATAATAGCTAATTTAATTAATTAGGACAATTTGAAGGGAGCAAAGCAATCTTTTCAGAAGGCTCATATCGAAATCAGAGTATAATTTCTCCTGCATTCACCAGACTTCTTCACTGATGTCTCACTCCCAAATTTAGATTCATGTCTTGTTTGAGAACAGGATGCACCCAAAGGGCTGGGTTGCTAACTCGGGGAAACTCAGCGCTCTGATTAGGCTCTTTTAACTAGGAGTATAACCCTAATTTCACTCATTATATTCCCAGCAATGGAAAATGCAAATGATGCAGGAAGATTTTGGTTCTATTACAGTCATGGATCATTGAAAGGGGAAAAATTATGAGGAGATGTTGTAGGAACGTTGGTTAAAACCTGAATAAAAACAACAACAATGCCTGTCTGCGGGAATAGAAACAAAGATGCAAATGAAGCTACATAGAGCTTAGTAAGTCTTCAAAAAAAGTAGCCACGTGCACGTCTGACACACAAAAACAGCTGCGGAGTGCTGACCTCTAGCTGGAGGTTAGTAGCTGAAAAATCTGGCAGATGCTTTAGCAAGCACTCCTGTGGTAAATCTGCAGTTTGCAAACCAAACTCCCTTCAGTTTGCTCAGAACTTAAAGAGAAGCATTTTTCACGGCAGACAGAACATTTTATGATCAGGAAGACCCAAAAAGAGGACGTTTAAGGTCAGTTAGAGAGGAAAGGAGGCATCCTTTGATGGAAATTTCTGACACCTGCTTCATTAAACATCATCAAAACGAGTTAACATTCAAATCAGAGAAATAGGGCAGTTGCAAATTTCCCTCAGGGTTTCCACACAATGAAACGATGATTACAAAGAATTTTTAAGCAGAGCTTGTATGGAAATCGACTCCTCTGTGTTTCTGGTAAACAATGAGCCGTACTAAGGGTTATTTGCGTTTGTTCTGCTTTATTTTGGCCCTTGGAGGGAATTGAACAGATGGAGAAATATCTAAAGAAGTAGATCAACCTCTTCTGAACTTAGATTTTTGTTTGTTTGTTCGGTTGCTATAATTTCCTGTCTGCCTCTTTTATCCTGGAGTTACTGTTGTTCTAAAAAAGCTGTGAACATCTTTTTTTTTAGATAACCTTCAGTTCAGCTCTGATTGATTTAATCAGAAACAAGAAAATTTCAAAAAGCAAAAAGTCATTCCACAAACTCTTTCCCACTGATCTGCTCTGATCTTTTTCTTTAATTGAATCCATATTCTGCATCTGACAGAAGAAACCTTCAATTCTGAGCATCTCAACACGCTCCCCTGGGCTGCCAGATAGAGATTCTCCCTGACAAAGAATTTGTTTTCCTCAAGTTTTATCTGTTGCAAAAAAAAAGAAAAAAAAGAAAAAAAAATCCCATGTATCACCGAAGGCACATGCTTTTAGAGATGACCCAGATCCTCAAACACTAAAAGCATCACCATGGCAACCAACTCCCATGGGAGTTGTAGACTGCAGTCTACAAGTTGAATAGAAATGCTTAATTCATCTCGTCCCTTTGTTATTTATTTTTTTTGATTATGAGAATCTGAACCTTCTTCACCCAAAGCAATTAATTACAATATTTCAGTAAAGCTTAATTAATTCAAATTACTATAAAAAGAAGTTTGTTCACTGGTGTGAATAACATGTTTATAGAGTTTCAGACGATCTCGTGGTTAAAAGGTGGGATGAGGATGAGTCAGCAGAAACAGGTCTGCGTTCAACAGATGAAAAAGAACATCTGGCTGCAAAGTTGGCTCAGGAACACGGAAAGCTCTTTACAGACTTAAGCATTTAAACAAAAATAAAAAGGTTACGGCTGGTTAAGGAGTTGGTTTTGGAGGAATAATTTAATCAAAGACATTTTTGATTGATTTTAGAAATAGAAAGGTAGTTAGTAAAATTCGAAAATTGGGTTGAGATCAACAAGTTAAATGAAGAGAAAACTAAATTTATGGTTTTTGGTACAAATGAAGACATATAAAACGTCCTTTTGATGGGACAGAAAGGGATTAAAAAAAAGTTCCTTTGAGTCATTAAAGACGATTGGCTAAGCAGAAAAACACATTTGTAGTTAAACAAAATATCTAAAGCTGTTGGTGTATTCCACAAAACCAAAAGAACTGCTTGCCGATTCAACAGTATTGTAGTAAAATTTTAAGAAATATCAACATAAAATAAATATATTATTCATTAATTAAACTTTCAAAAAGAGCAATTACAGTTATAAATAAAGTTGGTTTTAATGAATCTAAAATTAAAAGAATCAAGTCAGTTAAAATCTTTAGATATTGTGCATTTAGGATTGTTGGAAATTTGAATTTTGTGTATTTTAAAGTAGTTTGCCCTTGAGAGTTTTGTGAAAGAAAAAAAGAACATAGTACAGTACAAGAACATAGTATAGTTTGAGAGGGATTTTTATGTTTAAATCATGGAGAGCAAGAATGCAGAATGAAGATGTTCTGTTTTTGGAGCAAAAAAGTTCGACGTGTTTGGATGTAGATCTGAAATTTTTTAATTAAATGTTCAGACCAGTCCATTTGAGTCAATGTTCTGTTATTGTTTAAATAACAGAAATAACACCTAAACCTCAATTAATACAATCCATTTCACAAAAATAAAGTTTCCTTTCATAAAAGACAATAAATATTGGTTTAGATTTTAATCTAAATCCTTAAAATATGATCGTTTGTTGTAAAAATGTGATAATGCACCAAAGTGTTTCAAGTATTTGGGGAAAGTGCATGACCTTGTGGATCTTTTCCATACATTCCCTCTATTCTTGCCTTCATTGTGTCAGGCCACATTCAGACAGGCACTCACCACGGTGATGTATTCTTTTGTGTGTGTCATCTTCCACTCTTCCCAGTGGGCATCCAGAGTGGTTTCATCCATCTGACTCATGACGGAGGCCGACAGAAGCAGCAGCACGCACGTGCACGACCACATAGCTGGAAAAGAAAACACTGACGTGGGATTTTTTCTGGAATAAAGTTCAAAACAGTGGATGCTTTCGTAAACTTGGATTGAGTCTATTGATTAATATTTGCGTACAAGTTGTTAACGGAAAATTATTCAGGAAGACAACATGTATGAAAATGATTGTTTGAAGATACAACACCTTTAAGAACTGTTTTAATTTAATTAGTGTGGATTTCGTGTGATGTTTTCTCACATTTAATTTTCTGGTCTATGACATGTTTCCTCATTCTGTTAGCTGAAAACTAAACCTGTTTTTCTGGATTTTTACGAGGTTTCAAAGAACGGAAACTATGAATGTTTTCATGAAAACCCAACAGTGAAACACAAGATTTTTAGTTTAATTCACAGAAAACACGTTTGCTGATTTTTTTTTTTAAATCACAAAGTTTTAGTTCAGGTTTCTTCTATGCAGCTCTCTACTTTCCTGCTCAGTGTTTTACAGTTTTTTTGTACCCAATCTCCATTTGAAACATTTGCTGAAGCATTTTTCTTTTTTTCAAATCTAAATGTTTTGACTGTACTCAGTAAAAGCTACAGACTGTGGATGTTCACTACCTAAGACTGAAAAACAATAGATTTGAATGAAACTGAAAAAAGCATCTGGTTTAACTTTAGTTGAAGTCTCGTATGTTAATAATTATCAGAGCCTTGTTCTGGTTTGTATGAGTCAGGAGTTTCCTTGTTTTCGTGCCTTCCTGCTTCATACCTTTAGTTTGTTTTTCTAGTGTTTTCTATTTATTGTTTTTTACGCATGCATGTCAATGTACCCAACATATTTCTAAATGTTTCTCAGCTCTGTTTCTTTACAAAATAAACTTGATTTTGAAATAGTCAAAATGATTCTTAAAGCTTTAATGCTTTTTTTGTGGCTTTTAATACATTTTGTTGACTTCTCAGAGCTTAAAACCTGTGTGAATACGCCTGTACAATAATTTTTACCTGTAAAAACACAAACAAATCAGAGACAGCAATGCATCAATGTTGGGTTTTACTGTCGGTTTAGCTATAAAAGTTTGCCAACCTTTAACACAAAAGACTGCCATAAGTGAAAGTAAAGCTCCACACTAACACAGACAAGTAAGTAAACTTACCTTGCGTTTTAAAGTACAAAAGTTGCTAAAGTCTGAGTCTGGTGCTCGTTTTTCTGCTTCTGCAGCTGAAGTAGGTCAGTGTGGGTTTATATTGTTGAATTTTAGGGAAGTATGAGGAAAACTCGGTTCTGGGAGGAGTTTTTTTTTTTTTTTTTTTCCATGCAGGAAAGGAAATGACATGTGGTTTTACTCATACAGCCCAGAACCAGAGGAGGGATCGGGCTACAAAAATGTTGGAAAACTTCAGAGGAGCAAAAGCCTCTGCTGCAGAACGGTTTGGTGAATGGAAAAAATATATAAAGGATTCTCTAAACAACAAAGTTATAAAGCTGGTTTGTATTCATCTTGAATTAAAAAAATCCACACAGAAATCCCCAGATGCTTCACATATTAAATAGAAATCAACTTATTCACTGTAGTGAAACAGACTAAAATGCTGCACACACACAGTTAAAGTTTTAAAAACAGAATTAAAGCTTGTTTAATGGATATAAGTGGAAAAAACCATCGTCATTGTGCCAAATTCAATGAACCTGTTGTGCTTCTATACATATATTGCACCAATAAAGCCTAAAATAAAAGTAATAAAATTTTTGCTACTTCTATAGATGTTAAAGGAACATTTCAAACCCATTTTATAACATGCAGTTGTACTTTTTTTCTTAGTTTGGAAGATACACTTTTACTTTTGCAAAGGAGAATGGTCACAAGTTTCTAGAGAAGCTGTTTTCTACTTTGGATCTGTAAAAATAAGTTATACGCAGTTGATAAAACGTCTCTGAACACTACTTCATCCAAGATGGTTCCATGCAGAAAGTTTTTTTTGAAAGGGTCACCTGGTTAAAAAAAAAAATAAGTCTGTTCTTTTTAAAAAACTTTTTCTGCTTAAAAAAATTTTCACTAAGTAAAAAAAATAAAGTTTATTTTTTGTATAGAACTTTTTTTCCAGAAAGAATCAGAGTTTTTCAATGCGGGTCAAACCGATTTAACAGACATCTGCCTGGACCTCAGATTGTTTCAAAAAATAACTCAGTAACTTTGTAACGTTTGCAGGATTGGACAGAAGAATCTTTTGGGTTTGGAAAAAGCAAAGCAAAAAGTAAAGGAGAGTGGATTTATAAAATGCTTTAAATAAACACAAAAGAAAAAAATATATATAAAGTGGCAATAATATACCCATGAAATATAAAACATCCTTTAAAAGATAGGATTAATATTCAATCACAAAATCTCTTAAACAAAGCTCAGGGTAGTAAAATAAGTTTTAATCTGAGTTAGTGTTCCCCTCACTACAAAAACTGAATTAAAAGAGAATAAAAAGACACTTGTTTTGGGAACAAAACGTTTTGTTTTCTGTAACAATGACATCTATATAGATTTTGTTTGACTCAGTCATGATGGATCACCTTAAAAAAAGTTTTGTTGTTAATCAAAACCACTTGTTTTCAGATTTCTATGTAATATCTCAAATAATAATACAGTAATAAAGTCAGTTTGTGGATTGTTAGAGTTTTAGAATAAGGCCACACAGACAAGGGAGTGCTTTGGGACTGCAGCATCAATGACAGAAGAGTTGGACTCAGCAGACTTCATCCCAATTCCCACCTAGGAGCCAAATTAGGTCACATCACAGAAAGGCAGTTTGGTCTTAAGTTTAGACACTTCCGCCTCATGCCAGTCATGTGTGTGTGCATAAACTTGTTGCGTGACTTCTTTAGTCAGACAACAGTCTAGAACATGGAGTCAGTCCTCTAAATATAACGGTTTCCTTTGCGCCTCACATCTGGTGATGCACGGCTGCATAGAAGTAGGTTATGTTGGTGTGACAGGATGAGAGGACAGTGGATGCAGTTTTACCAAAAAGGTTTTTTATGAATACACCTTCAGAGCTTCATTTACAGAAGAGATACACAAGGCAGATTAATCTGACAATGACTTCTCTCATCGCTTGTAATGTTTATGTAAATTAGTTTGCTCAGCACAGTTTAATCAATGCAACGAATAAAAGTTTCTGCTCTGCAAAACACAGAGAAGCAAAACAAAGAAAAACTAGAGCACAAAAAAAAAGTTATTTGAAAAATGGAAGATAGCTACATTTTAGTATAAGTTATATAAGTTATTATATACATTGTATAAGAGAACTGGAGCGAGTGAGTGTGACATCAGCTATAGAAAATGACCCACTTTCGACTTGAATGAAGTTTTTGCGGTACAAACGCCACCAGACATAAGAAAGCTGTGATTGGCTTGACATGAGACCACATACTTTTGAGGCACCTGATTGCTCAGTTTATAAGCTGAATAACTTGTACTAAGGAAAATTATCATGAAAAAAAAAATAGGATTAGCAACAAAAAAAAAAGTAAAATAAAATAAAATACAGTAGCAGATCAAGAATGGTTATTTTAACAAATAGCTGTTTGTTTCTTCATTAGGATTTTTATACATCCTGTTTGGAACGCAAGGGTAAAGTACAGTTTTGGTATACAGTCATTGGTTATATCTGAGAAAATGTTAATACACAAATATATTTATGACAAAAGTAAAACAAATTTTCTATTTTACTTTAAATCACAGGGCTGCACTGTAGCACAGTGGTTAGCGCTCTCACCTCACAGCAAGAAGGCCCACGGTTGGGGGACCTGAAACAGAACACCAACGGGGGTCCTTTTCTGTGTGGAGTTTGCATGTTCTCTCCGTGCATGTGTGGCTTTTCTCCTGGGACTCCGGCTTCCTCCAACTGTCCAAAAACATGTATTATAGGTTAAGTGGTTACTCTAAATTGTCCCTAGGTGTGAATGTGAGTGTGCATGGGTGTGTGATTTGTGACCCTGAGACAGACTGGCGAGCTGTCCAGGATGTCCCCTTCTCCGGCAGCCCTGTTACCCCCTTAGGAACAAAACAGGTTTAGAAGATGGAAAAACAACGTTGAATGTTTCCATGCAGATTTCACAACGTGTTGAAATGTGTTTCAGGCCTAAAGGTATACTTGTGCAAAACAAGATAATTCTTTACCAGACAAAACAAAGTTAGCAACACACTTAATTACTAGACTCACTCTGATCATCTTTAGATCTATTTTCCAAGTGTTCTCAGTGGTCTTTTAATTATAATTATGATGATTTTAGTCAAAATAAAAAAGCCTGTCCTTTTTTTAGGACACAGTTTCTGCAGAGCGGCAGTAGTTTATTAGATATTCACCCTGAGTCAGAATCAGAATTCCTTTAATATCATTGTACACAAGAACTTGTTACAATGACATTTCTGGTACTCTCCAGCTGCTTGAGCAAAATAAAATTACATGCATATAAGAATAAAATAGACAATAGAAAATATGTGGAACTATGGATATATACAATTTTACAACTTATATGAATTGCACACGAGCATTATTGCACTGCCAGACTGTTAAATATTGTACATGATTGGTGTACGGTTGTTACAGTGGTTTATGTTTTGAGTGTGAGTCTTTTGGGGGCAGGGGGGGGGGAGGCTGCTGGCATGGAACAACTGTCTCCCTTCTCCTCCCCGTTTACATGCTCTCCCGTTAGCTTACAGCTCCTTGCTCTCTTAACATGGTGCAACAAAAATCACAATTTTCATTTTAGGGGTCTTCAAGACTCCAGAGATGCAGAAATGAGGTGCAATAAGTGAAAAATAAATATAATTGGTTTTCTTAGTGGAATCATGTTTAGGATCACTAAAATTGGCCGTGTTAAAGACCCTATACTAAGCTATTCTAAGCCTTTTATAGTAATCAACATCCATGTATATGATAATATATTACCTTTGGAACACTAAATAATGACATCTTTTAGAAATAGTTGTTATTTTCGCGAGCTATTTTCCTACCTGGAAGTAAGACGACTGCATGTCTGAGGCACAGCCTTTCGCTCCTTGTGGGTGCCGCCCATTTTAGGACGTCAAACTAGAGCCAGCCTTGGCAGCATGTCTGCTGTTTGCTCAAAATGAATTTTGCCCGACATAGGCCCTTTAAGGATGCAATTTGTTTCACCAGCTCACCATTTCGTTTGTAGTTTGGATTGACTGCCATGTTTATTCAGTCGACATATTTAATTAGAGTTTTTTTTGTGGATTTAATAAACTTGTTCATTTTGGCATTTGTGCAACAGACATTTTGTGCTTGCTAGCAGGCACTTGGCTGCTATTCGAAAGTCCAAGTCCTGACATGAAGTCCCAGCGGCGCTGGAAAGGAGGCGTTGGATTTCCAAATAATTTCTTTTTTTGAGCCTTACGGAAAATGTAAGATTTCTGTCTAGTAAGACAGCCTGACTTTAAACTCATATGATTATACTGCATTATAAACTCAAGAATGCAGCATTGTGTTCATTGAACACGGCTCTAAGAGACTAAACACTGGAGACTCAAAATGGAAGTAGGAAGGATTATTGTGCTCGTTACCTTTCCTTTAATCAGTGTTGATTTTAAAAATTAAATGTTGACTCAAAGACTATCATTAGTTGTTCATTTTTTGGGATTCTCTTGTAGTTTTACACTTTGAAGAATGGCATTTAGGACACCAAATATGGGCACTGAAATGCAAAAGGGAACTTGATGAATCCCATCTGATTCAGCCTGTGACTTTATCCACTCTTCCTCAAATGTAGGTCTAATGATGCTGCTTGTGTTTCACTGTCAGGAAAATGCATTCAATGGTCCAAATAGCCAGATTAAATAAAAAAGATTATTTAGATGCAGCTCCGTTTATTTCTTATTTGCTTGTCCTCAAGGTTAACAGTTCTGGGTGGCGTGCAGAGAACTCTCTGGTGTATTAAGTGCAGCGCCGGCAAGCGGCTCCGGGCATCGGCTTTCAGTGCTGACAGCTTTCCATCCATCTGAGCATCTTTTTATTTAAAACACAAATGTTTGAGCGCTTGCTTTTACAATGCAGCCTGGAGAGTGCTTCTCCAGCTCCACCAATGTATTCCTCCCCCAGGTTCTTCCTGGACCACTTTAGATAATGAGACTCCGGAAAGGTATAGTCTCAACGGATCCATCATGCGGCACCCACCCCCACCACTTTTGCAGCTGATGAGAACAGCACTGTGCAGGCGGTCATGAACTTTGCATCAACAAATTAATTCATTTTCCAACAATACTTGTCATAAGTGAAGCATCATTTTACTGTGAAGTCTTTTTATTTTACTCTACTACTTCCTCTTTCTAATAGGCCCCTTCTGTTTCCTATGTATCACCGTTGCAACTCACCACAAAAGTGGAAACAGCTTGGTTCCCAGATTGCACTGCTCCCACTGTATGATCAGACAGCAGACTCAGCATCATGGGGTATCAGCTTCCTGCTATTGCAAAACCCATTTGGCCCAGCAGAATAATCTTATATCACAGCAGTGCTGCACTATAGGGCAAATCGAACGACAGCTCGCTTTCTGTGGGCTTCAATACGGCTCCCCCTAGGGAGCAGTTATGCAACCCTAATTTCATTCCCTCTTGAAATTAATTGTGTAGGCACAAGACATCCTGGAGCATCCAGAGCCAGTCGGAGGGTCCGCCAGGCTCCAAATCCCCGCATGAACAGAGTACACGTTACTCGGACCACTTCAGAGATTAGTGCAGCAAACACCGAAGAGGCTTTAAAGGCTTGTTTTGATTCCAGCAGATTAAACGGTGTCGTCTTTTTTTATTTTTTTTTTAATAAAATTGTTTAAAGACAGAAAGACATGTGTTTACAGTAGTGAGATGCAGTTTTATTGTCAGAGCCTCATCTGTCCTGATTTCTCATCTGTCTGAGCATATGAAAGCACGTGAGGAAAACAAAAAGATAGGGTTTCTGCTCAGAACACAGTTTCAAATTTTTTTACATGCAAGCTTTTTTTTCCCCCAGCAGTGAAACCTTTAGACATTCAGGGAATTGCAGTCTAATCCTTAGAAATGACTGTGGATGACAAAATGAACATTAAAGCTGCAGATGTTGACCAGATGAGAATTTAAATCCTCTGTAAATGTTTTTCATTTAAACACTACAGCTCATTTAGTTTTAATTGAATTTAAGAGAAGCTTGTTGGCAGTTTTTAGTCTGCAGACATGTCCAGCAGCCTGCCTCATTCTACTTCCAAGTCAAGCAGTCAACCAACCAAATCCTGTGTTTTCCTGAGTAGATTAATACTGCAGATCAGCCACTTCAAACCGTTTTTATTTAAAATTCCCAAATTATCTTCAATTTGGGGAAAATGCATTTCAGACACTTAAAAGGCTTTTGCATTTTTATTTCTGTTTTCAGTGCATTCAAATGAATCATTTATGCTTTATAAAGAGATAAATTGCAACCACAAATTGCCAAAAAAAAAGCTCAGTAACAAATAAAGCTTTCTCAATCTGCCTTTGAGGCCAATGACATGTGACTGAATATGAACCAACATCTCATTTTCTTTTGGTTTATAAAATAAAGAAAAACGAAATCAGAGAGGCAAACATAAACCTCTAAGCAACAGACAGATCAGAGGAACCTGGAAGAGGCCAACTGAAATCAGTGTGGTATTTATGCTAAGAGTCAATGGAAAACTAGCAACAGCTGTGATGATTTTAAATTCATCTCAGGTGTGTCCATGAGACAAGGAGAAGAACAGAACATTGTCAGACAAAAAAAAACTGAACTAAATGAATAGTCGAGCAAGTTTGTAATAATAAATAAATGCAAAACATCAATCTTTATAGTGTAAAACGAGAAACTTAACAAACACATATCTCAAGGAGTTGTACAAATTTTTTTTGTGCCTATTTTGTGCTAAGATCCAGCTTCAGATTCTAATGTTTGTATATTTTTATATTTATTTGTGGACATACAAACACCCAAATATACATTTTTTTGTAATTTTATTTTATTTATACCTCTGTCTCATCATTTTTTATCGCTGTGCATTTGCACCTACTGTTTCCTAATCCTGCAGTGCCTAGCACAAAATGCACAAGAACCTTAATTTTCTTGTTCTACTTGTTTTTGACTTATTATTTGTTGTAATACAACAATAAAAAAATAATTGCAGTTTCCTGAAATATTTATTTAACTCTTAAGTATGCAATTTTTAATAAGTCCCTTATATTTTAACTGAAGACAGTTGGTGTAAGATTCTTATAAATCTATTTTTGAAACTGAACAACAGATTCCAGTCACAATTTATATCATGTCATGGATTAAATGAAAATGTTATAAAACATTTAAATGCTGTTATGCCCGTTTAGCTTTTTTTATGTTGAGTTGCTTTTTGGGTCATTTACTGTGATGCAGATGCAAATGCGATTACTTTTGGAGAAGCTGTGAGCTTCCAGGCTGATAACTGCTCCAAAAGAGCTGGACCTTAGTTTTAAAGAGTGTTTAATCCCCATCCCAGCTGCAATGTTTGTCCTGTGATGGCGGAACATGAAAAGGCAACAGATGGAGGAGGTTTTCTTCGAGGAGTTTAGGTCAGGACACTAATGTTCTGTGAGATCTGAAATTGTTTATTTTTTAAACCCTCTCAAACGAAACAGCTTTTGGATGTCCAAATGTTTACTCATATACCCACTAAATGAATGGTATTTAGAGCTGCTTTAAGCATTATTTAAAGCAAGGGTGCCCACAGTTTTATGGCATGGGAGCTACTTTTGAGACGACAATGTCTTAAAGATCTACATACACACACACACACACACACACACACACATATATATATTATACAGCAGGTCTTGCTCTGGTGTGAGTAGATCCCCAGAGCCTCTATTGCTCTGGTGCTCAGGGCTTGTTCCTGAGCTGCCAGGATGAGTGCCTCAGTGCTGTCCTCTAGGCCAGCCCTCTCTAGCCATTGGTAGGACTGCTTGATATCAGCCACTTCCCGGTGTGGTCGGTGGTACATCCCATGCAGGGTTTGTCCTCCCCATGAGATCTGTCCTCCAGCACTGTATCCTCTGCTCTCCATTACCTGAGACATTCGCTGAGCACACTGTCAGTTGGGGCCTTGCAGGCTTGATGTACTCATGCATCTTGGATGTTTCATCCTGGATAGTGGCTTCTAAGCTCACTAGTCCTCGGCCTCCTTCCTTGCGGCTAGCATACAGTCTCAGGGTGCTGGATTTGGGATGGAACCCTCCATGCATGGTGAGGAGCTTTCGTGTCTTAATATCCAAGTGGTCATACCTCTTCCTTTGGCCATCTTATTATTCCTGCAGAGATTATCTGATAACTGGCAGTGCGTGGCTGTTTTGCCCGTGTCTTATTTTTGCCATTGAGCTGGCTTCTCAGGACTTACCTTACCCGTTAGAGTATTTAGCTATTGCAGCTTTCCTTGTTACTGCTCAGGTTGCCTGTGGAAATTCGAGGGTACTTATGGCTGTCTCGATGTCTGCTATTGTTCCTTCTGGGAGTGAGACCCCTTCTGTGTGGACTACCTTGCACTCTCTTTGTCACCTCCGGCTGCATTTCTCGAGCCGAATGACATCCCGATGTCAGTGCTGTAGATCTAGTGGTGTGGATCAGGGGAGTCAATGTCACGTTGGCTCTTGGCATATAGCTTGATGTCATCCATGTAGAGGGAGGTGACTGATGTTGGTGACTGATGTTGAAAGCTAGGCTTTCTTGTAATCAATCCAGGCTGTGCACAGGTTGGTGTGTCGTGACTTGCAGTCTTGAGCTGTCAACCAGGAGTTGGTGTTTCTCTCCTCTTGAGTCTCTGCAATGCCTTTCTGTGTGTACTCATGGATTGATCCATATGACTATTTATCTTGGTTGCAATGATGCCTGACATGAGCTTCCATGTTGTGGAGAGACAGGTTATTGGCGGTAGTTGGATGGGACTGCACGCTGAGGATCCTTCTGGATCAGGATCGTTTGCGACCTTCTGTTAGCCATTCAGGATAAGTCCCATCTCTTAGCAGCTGGTTCATTTGTGCTGCCAGGCGCTCGTGGAGTGCTGTGAGCTTCTTTAGCCAGTAGGCATGTATCATGTCAGGGCCCGGTGCTGTCCAGTTCTTCATACCTGAGACTCTTTCTTGGATGTCTGCCATTGTGATGGTTACTGGATTCTGTTCAGGGAGGTTGCTATGTTCTTCTCAGAGAGACCAGCCACTGGGCATTGCTGTTATGTATCTCTTTCTCCCATATACTTTTCAGTACTGTTCAGTTTCTAGCCTTGGTGGGGTCTGCTCGGCTGTTTTGACCCTGCCACTAAGCGTACACTTTTGAGTTGCGAACAGCCTGTTTATCCGTCTGGCTTCATTGTCTCTTGTGTACCTCTTTAGGTAGGAGCCTTTGTTTGGCAGTTTCAGTGAAAGCTGGGTATGGGCATCTGGCGCCTTATCTCTTAGGTACTTGCTTTCTCATTGTACCTCTTTGAGCCTCTGTCAGCTTACTCAAATCCTTCGAGTTGCCTTGATTTGGCCTCTAACCGTTGCTTCCATAGTGGGTATGTTTTCTCCCATGGTTACTCTAATAGCCAAGCATCTTGGGATCCTGCTGCTGAAGTGTAAACCAGTTCATTGGTTTCTGTGATCGTTGTGGTAGGAATTGCCCTCAATGCTTCATTCACAGTTTCAGTATTGAACTTTCAGAAGTGGTGCATCCTTAACCGTTGTAGCTGGTGTCGAGGTTGCCAAGTGTTCATTCTAGACATGATCTTGTCTTTCAGGTCGGTCGCTGCCTGCTCAGCGGAATTGTGGATTGTTGGGCTATGTACCCAATCTCCGGGAGTGAGGTGTAGTATAGCCTGCTCTCTGACCTGTTGTTCTGGCTCTCCGAGGTATTGCTATTGTATTGTATCGCTTCAATCTCAAGTTGTGATAGGAGTTGCGCTTGTGGATGTTGAGCATTGGGCTGCAGTTGTTTGGCAGTTAGCGCGGTTGGCCGAGTTTGAAGCATCCATTGTTCCACATTCTCTGCATGCCAACCACGCTGGTTGGGATTACTTGAGTAGTAGCATTCTAACAGAACCTTGTTCTCGCACCTAGTCCATTTCCGTCTTGTTCCAGTAGCCCACTTTCCATCAGAGTGCTCTGGTCTAGCACCTGGCCATGGCCTTGTTGGCGAGGCGGCGTCTGAGCCGGCATGACATGTGGTTCATTGACTCATGTTTGTGGGGTAGGCCATGGCGTAAAGGAGTCTTGCCCAGGACCCTCACTGGGTGATCGTGGTGCTCAGCTATTGTGTAGTAATTGCCCAATTTCCATTGTTATGGTAGTGCCCCATTTACCATTGCCATTATGTTTGTTCATTCAGCCCCTGGGGTCAGACGAAGGGTTTCCTGCATGACAGTTTCCTGCACCTTACCAGCGCTGGGCTACCCGGCCGCTGTGCAATCAAGTGGCAATCAAGTTCCTATACAGGAACATGTGTGCAGAATAAGGACTGGAAACCCCAAGGTCAAAATGGAAACACGAAAGTGTTGAGAATGAAAGAGGGTAAAATCCTGTGGGACAGATCAGACTGATGGGATGGTAATGGCGAACCAACCAGACATTGTAGTGGTGGATAAAGAACAGAGGAAAGCTGTTGTGGTGGATGTGGCAGTGCCAAGCGATGGGAACATCAGGAAGAAGGAACACGAGAAACTGGAGAAATACCAGGGACTCAGAGAAGAACTGGAGAAAGCCTGGAAAATGAAGGTGACAGTGGTACCTGTATGTAGTAATTGGAGCACTCGGGCAGTAACCCCCAAGCTGGAGAATTAGCTACAACAGATACCTGGAAAGATCTCAGACATCTCAATCCAGAGAAAAGCGCAGTGCTATGAACAGCTAAGATACTGCATAGAACCCTCAGCTCCCAGGCCTCTGGTAGAGGACCCGAGGTTGAGTGAGAAACCACACTCTGTATACTGTATATACTGTATGTATATGTATGTACATGTGTATATATGTATATGTATATATATATATATGTATATGTATATATATATATGTATATGTGTGTATATATATATATATATATATATATATATATATATCTCCCCTTATATACTGTATTCAATGTAAATTATATATATACATTTTTTGACTAAAATGCTGTTTAATAAACATAGTTTTATGGACTATTAGTAAGTAGCGACTTTGCTTATGTACTGATAATTTAAAACTATAGTAAGAGTACACACAATACTTTATAGTAGTAGGTTAAGGGGCTGTCATCTGGACTTAGTTTTTAAAGTTAGAAGAAGTTTCACCTCTTATCCAAGAGGCTTTGTCAATTCTGAATTAGCTGGTAAAGATACTTTAGTATTAACAGATGAGGTGTTTTATTACAAAAACAGAAAGCAGCAACTATAGTATTTCATGCTCTGCTGTAAACCATGCAATGGGGGAAGCATGACATTTCTAAAGCGCTGCTAGCTCCGTGGGAAGCGCGTATCACAGTAAAGCACTGCTGCCAGTGAGCAAGTAGCGACTTTCTGATGACAGTGACGTATGTATCAAAGAATGTTCCATTGGCTGTTCTGCATGTCAATCAAGTCATGTACTTCTCAGTGAGGATTTTGATTTGCTAATGGATTTTCAGAAGTTTTTTGGGTCATTTATCTTCTCACAGCCTGCGATCTACCCTCATGTCCTTGAAGATTAATGAAATGATTCAATCGGCGTAACGAGCACCTGATTTATAGAATTAGCAGAGGACTCAAAAAGTTATAACAGAGTTGTGTTTTTTTGTTTTTGTTTCTGGGACTAAATTGAAGAACTTGAAATCAGATTGTGCAATTTTATCATGAGTCACTGCCATCCTAGTGGGTCCTGGCACTGTCTTTATGTTTTCTGCAGACAGGTTTGTCTGACACATATTTGAGGATGAAGACCAATGTATTTCACCATTCTTTGATATGAATGTCTTGCTTGGAGAACAGAATAGCAATTCCCTCATCTGGTTCAAAATCAGAATAATTAGAATCAGAATTTAGCTCAAGATAGTCTTCTTCTTATCATGATCAGTGATACCAGAGCCTCCTGGACTGTCATCTTTCTGCTTCTGCTGCTCATTTTGTAAACCGGTGGTTGTGTAATAATCATGAATCACAAAGAAGTCATAGAGTTCAATAGGTAATGGCTACTAACTAAACAGACTAAACTAAACTGGACATCCCTGCCCTTAGACCCTCTCCTTCTCTGTAAGGAAAAACTCATAAAAAAAAGGATTCGCAAAATGAAAAAAATAATGAAAAAAACCATCAGGGGTGTCCACATGGAAGGAGGATCCTCCCCAGGACAGACAGGTGATGTACCAGAAATCTTAAAGAAGAATTAACTTATCTAACTTTACAACTACTTGTTTAAATAGTCAACAGTTGGGCTTTATCCAGTTGGAGTTGTGGGACGGGTGGGAGTGCGAGACGAGCCTGAGGTAAGGTCCACAACCAAGTACAGGAGCAGGAGCAGAGGCAGGAGTACCGGTCAGGTACAGAAGCACAGGAGGCGAGGCCAGAGGTGGTCCCACAGCAAGTGTAGGAGCAGGAGCAGAGGCGAGATGCGGTCAGGTACAGAAGCACAGGCAGGCCCGGAGGTAAGGTCCACAACCAAGTGCAGGAGCAGAGACAAGGTGGTCAGGTCCAGAAGAACAAGGCCGAGCCAGAGGTAGGGTCCACAACCAAGTACAGGAGCAGGAGCAGAGACGAGGTACACGGTCAGGTACAGAAGAACAGATAGGCCAGAGTGGGGTCCTGACAAGAAGTACAGGAGCAGGAGCAGAGACGGTACATGGTCATGCAGTCACATCTTAACCTAATTATAATGAAACTAACATTCCTTTCTTCCAGGTAGCTGCCAATTCATCTACACACCACACAGGAACAATAAAATCATGCAACCCCCAATAAACCCTTATTCAAACCTATAAAATGTGACATTTATTTCTGTTTTAAATGTTACTTTTTAAAAAATTGTGTGCCCACGTACCATACCTATAACTTTACTAAAAATGTGAAGGAGATCTTTGTTACAGGTCCATATCAAGTACAGGAGCACGGAATCTGGAATCATTCCAAGGAAGAGGACAATGTGAATGCGGCACTGCACACTAGCGGCAGGGAGGACGAAATGATAAATAAATGATCAAGAATAGAGGAGAGGAGAAGTAGATGAGAGTAGAGGACAGAACCCCAGTGCACCATATGTTCCCCAGCTTCTGAGGCGTATGTTAGACAGGACCGCGTTAAAAAATGTAAATCATTGTGACAGCAACAAAATGCAACCTGGGATGCACTTAAAATATATGCGAGGAAATGCAGCAGTATGTATCTTGGCTGCATGGTATTACATGTATTGACATTAATTTCGATCTTATTTTGTGCTGGTGCATGCACATTACATCAGCCTAATTTTAAATAAGGGTGGGCAGCAAAAAAAATCCAGTCTAGACCCATTTAAATGCGTGCGGGGAATGCAGCAATGTGCCACTTTCTCTTCTTCCCCACCTGAGCTTGTGCACTCTGGACGGGGCACATCAGGACTGCGCATAGTCCATTGTGACAACACAATGGCTGATTAATTCAAACCGAACGTCTTTGCGACAAGTTGACAGTGATTAAAAAGAAGAAATACTCAGAAATGCAAAAATTAAATGGTATCTTGTTACATTTGTTCTCTTTCATAAGAAAAATGCCACACTTACATGTCAAAAAATTAAAAAAAAACACAATTTTCTTTGGAGAGGGATTTTAAGGAAAATTAAAAATCTGAAACTGTCACAACATTGTTATTACTTTTTCCTCAAAACTGGGTTGGAATCTGGTACAAACTTAATAACTTAAAAATAAAAAAACTGTAAAGAAAGTCCATCTGTCCATGCTCTTACCATGGAAAGTACTCTTTGTTACATGAGTGTGAAAAGTGCTTTATATATATATATATATATATTAGTTTTAATTTAATTTAATTTAATTTAGTTAATTATTTGTCAATGTTTCCATCCAATAGTTGTTTTACTTGTTTTTTATGCCATTAGGTCTTTTTTTAAAGTTTTTTTTTTCTGTTCTGAGGTGCCTTGTAAATAAAGCTGCGTTACATGAAGCATAGACAAACGCACTCATTGCATTTTTGCTTACAATTTTGAGTCAGCTCTGATCTTTTAAAAATCATTGAGATTCTAGCCATTTTAGTTCTTATAAACCTTGCCTAAACCAAATATGAACTTCTGATTGTAGTCTGCAGTGCATCACGTTTGTCTATATTCTATGCAATAGATCAAATGTTATCAGTGGTATTTAAAAAGCAAAAGACTGACGGCTCAGTGCGGTTTATTGTGAACAAGAGGACATTTTCACCACGGCAGGAATCATTGCAAAAAACGTGAATTCTGACCTCAGGTTCTCTGCGGCTTACCATTTTAAGTCTGCCTTTAAGTCATAAATCAGATTATTTCTTACCAGAACAGTGTGTTCAGTCACATGATCAGTTCATCTGGGTACAGAAGAGCACAGAGAGCAAAATCTTCTATTTACACAGAATAGGCTTACATTTCCGTGCCTCTTCTGATAAAAACTTAATTTTTCAGTTGGAGTTTTCTTACTCTGCACTGTGCTTTGAGCAACTCTTCACAGCGCTATATTTGGAAAACTCTGACCCAGTTTTTTCATGTTTTCGTTCAGATCAGCACCAAGAACCAAGACATTCTGAGATGGGATGTCATCACCAATGAGGTCCCTTGGAGTTAAGGAAATCCTCTGCAGCACCAGCCAACACTTTAAGTGATCGTTCCGTCTGTTCACCAAGATAATTGCTTTAGAAAATAATGGTGGAGTTACTGACAACATGAAAACATTCAATGTATAAAAAGCTTTCTGTAATATTTTTTTAAACTGCATTAAGACTAAAGGAGTGACTTTTGCACACACATTTTGTTTCTTAACTTAAAATTTATAAATCAAGAATTTAATTCAAGAAAAGGATATAGAAATCACCATGGCAACTTGCACAGACTTCTTATGATGGTTTTCCCAAAGTTTTCCAAAGTTAGATACTTCAGGCGGTCATCACAGCTGTTCAGCAATATTGCATTATGTTTTTGCAGTGCAACATGTCTGGATTAGTGAGGCAACAGTCTGAGTAGAATTTCTTATTCCCTCTTTTCAGACAGTCTTACCACTGAGCGAGTAGATGCATTAATATGTCAGCCATGAGGACAGAAACTCTCCAGCTTGTAGCAGCAAACCTGAGAGAGGGTTCAGTTTCTGACTCCTGTCAATACAGGGGAGCAGCTTTCTGCTCTGAACCTGTTCAACTTTGTACATGGCATAAAAAGACCTTTTGCTGCAACTCCTTTGTTCTTTCTTAATATACTCTCACACACCATAACTCTTTGCTTGAGCGTTTTTCCTGGCAGCAAATCTGCAGGTCACGCTTCATGAAGTTCAAAGTGTAAACAGTTGGATATTCCAAAAAAAACAAGGTAAAAAGTAGGTTTCATTACATTTCTGAGCTTGGAAGTAAACTTTAGTAGAACTGTAGTTTAGCTTTGTCACCGGTGGTTTAACTAATTCTGATTAATACTCAATGAATGAATACAACTTTATCGACAATGCCATTAGGGTGCAACAATGCTTTACAATAAATGCCAAAGCAATGAAACACATACTAGACAGATAACAAATAAATCGAATAAGTAAAAAATAAAACGCTACAAACCACTGAATATTAAAAGTCATTCTAAAAAGACAAGTCTTCCGTTGACATTTAAGATCTGATCTCATGCGCTGCTCTGGAGGAAAATTGTTTCATAACTGGGAGCAAAAACATGAAGAGTTTTAAAAACAACAGTAAAAGTTTAAAATTAAAGACCCACATTTTTTTAACTATTATTATTTCTTATTTTTTTAACTTGTCCTGTCCAACAGCTGAGCAAGCAGATCTGAGATGAAGGCCTCTTGTGTTGGTCAGATTTTACTGTTACAATAGGAGTTTATGGATCCTCAGAAAAACGGAGTGTATATTTGTATAAACCCCTTTTGTATTTGAGGCTAAGGTTTATTTATGATAAAGCTTAGACCCCGGGGCCTAGACAAGAGGCACGCCATTGCCCGGGAGTCCTGAGCCCCCACCCGCCCCCAACCCCAGAGGCAGCCCGCACTGCACCCCCGTGTAACCTGCCCGCCAGCCCTACCGAGGACAAAATGGGGGAAGCGGCAGAAACTGACCGCCTGACTGGGAAGGCGGACACAGGCGACCAGGGCCAGGGGACGGTGAGCACCTGCATGCAAGTTCCAATCACTGATATAAATGTAAAAGGTCACAGAAAAGAGTACACGCTTCAGCTTGCAAGAAAATGTATAAGTAGATCAGATAAGGTTCTGCAGCGGTGACATCTGTGCTGCATGCTCGTCTGTGCAGACCCTTGACCGCAAAGCTCCTGCATCTCTGTCACGTGAATTTGAGAAAATTATCAACGAATCCGCTGAAAAACTGGCTTTAAAACAAAGTCATTCACAATTCCTGCCATCTAATCTCTTTCCATGGCCTGGATGCTGTGCATCTGTGACATTCGTTGATGCACACATGCACTATGATGTTTAACAGATTAACGTTGATTCTAAGCAGAGAGAGGAAAACCCCTTTCATCACACGCATGCCAAAGTGAAAGCCCATTTTCCAAGCATGAGCAGGCAGTACACATTCATAATTTTTTCAGAGGTCGATCTGTCACATGCTGCTGCTTCTCCAAAACCCCCTCTTTAGGGATTATCAACCAGCGTCAAGTTTTCAAGACTTCCCTTTAATTAATAATTTCAGATGAGCTTTACACAGAAACTGCTGGTGTGCAAAATTTAAATGAGCTCCAGGCTTGTAGCTTAAGTGCCACTCTTTGTTGCAGGGCTAGTGTTTTAACCCCACAGACTACAGTGTGGATGTCACTTAGCTGAACTCTCATTAGAGGCAGCAACAGCTGAAGCCTTAACATGGATTTAAAGGCTAAATGATCTATTTATGCTTGTATGAGCTGCTCAGTGGAATGGCTTTAGCATGACCTTTAAAACCAGTCTGTTGCAGATTCCATTCATAAACACAGAGATTTATGTGGGGGAGTTTATGGAGATCTAAGTGACAGAAGCTTCAAGGCTTTAGACACAATCTGTTGAAGATCAAATTTCATAGAAACGTCTTGCTGGTTGTTGCAACCGTTGGCAAAAGTCTAAACGTCATTCGAGAAGAAGTAATCTTTACTGTTTTTTGAAAAAGACAATTTAAAAATACAAGATTTATTTTCCTTTTAAGCTATAATTGGATAATGTCAACAGTTCTTTATAGGTAAGATGGCAGAAGTCTGGTAAACAATTTATCTCCAAAGCACCTGCAATGTGACCATTAATTTTAAAAGATTAATCTCTGAAGGACACGAGTTTATCACAAGTTCTTTATGACAGCATAAGAATCCAATGTCTTGTAACAAAACTATGCCAAGTAAGATTGTCTGATATAAAGGATGGAGGAAACAGAAACAATAGAAACTTGTTTAGATTCCAGAAAAGGAAGGTTTTGCTAAAAAAAACTGGCTGGGAAACATAAAAGTCTAAAAGTTTACAAATGTTTTAAATTGTAAATTCTGGTCAGCTTATATTGCTGTCACTCAAGAAGAACAAACAAAAAATGCGTCCCATAACAATTTTAAAACTTGCTTCAAATTTGGATTTTTAAGTGCTTTTTTTTTAAGCCCAAATGACATTTGGCCCCATTCATTTTTCTGACAGTTTCTCTGTGATGTCATAGTTTTTTTATGGTGAAAATTCATTTTCACTATTTGGTTTGAGTATGTGGCTGGGGGTGAAATCTTTGAAGAACTACGAACATAATCTAGTCCTTGCAGTCCAGGACTGCTGCAGGGCATGATAAAAAGCACAAGAAGGAGAATGAATTGAATAGCTTATGTTAAAGTTGAATAAAGTGAAACATGTGTAAGAATTCTAACTGACTCTGCTTTAAATTTAATAAAAATTAGGTGTTGTATTTTGTGGAGTTATATTTAAAGTTTTAGCAGCCCTCACGTCGTTGAGCTCATTTGCCTTCTTCTCCGACAGTTGGAAACCCAAAAGTCCTCTTTCAAGCTGAAGGAACTTGGTTGCTTGGTGGGGAAGAGAGCTATGAGGCCTAGCACTGTTCTGCTAATGGGGTCATTTGATTAAACAGACTGTCAGCGTCTTGGCTCTTGACTTTGTACACTTTATTAGGGTCAGTACACCTCAGATTTCAGTGTCATTGATTTCTGCCCTAAAGAGTCCTTTAATGAAAAACACATTTGTGATACAGAGGTAACAATGATTCCAACTGGAGAGAAGAAGGCCATAAAGCAGGTCCATTTGCATGGATATGAAAACAATGAAGGAATTGTACAAGAAACCAAATAACGTGTCAGAAAAAATCTCATTACACTTTCCGTACCTAGTAAATGAAAGAATGAAGGCCTCCCTGCCAAAAAACTAGGACGTCATTACTTACCAATCGAAAATTAACGTCAGAAAAATCTGCACACAGTTCACAACAAGACGCCGCTCCCCTTTCTTTGTCAGTACTGTTGTTTCTCCTGGTGGACAAAGGTCAGGCTTCATGACTTCTCTCCTCTAATTAGCTCCAATTCTCTTTGTTCGTGTCTGACAACGCACACCCATCTCCAGAGGATTCCCATCTAATTAAACTCAAGGGTAAACAGTGCATCAGACAGACAGATCTTCATATGTAGATTGTCAGTTTTGCTTCAGGCAGTGGTGTGCTTTCCACAGCAGGTAATCGATGGCAACCCTAACTGACACCACTAAATAAACTGAAGTGATTCTGAAAGGATGCTTTCACAGAATTTTATTTTAACGCATCTTTTGTGTTTCCAGTACCAAAATGTATTCCAACAACTTCTCTGGCGGCTGACGGTAAAATGAAGAAACCCTCCATGCAGTGAGGACCGGGTCCCGCCTGACAGCTGCACTCTTGTGTTTGGAAATGAGGAAGGGGCCCTGCTGTAATCAGTCAACCAGAGGCGATGGGGATTAATTAAAATGGAAAGTGAGGTTGATCCCTGGACCGCCATCACCTGCTGGGAGCCAAATTGAAAACTCAAAGCCTCCTGAAAATCTACTTATGGCATTAAAAAACAAACAAAAAAAGAAAACATTTTAGTGTATTGTGGAAAAACTCGCCATTTCAATTATTTTTAAATGGACCTTTAAAAAACACACTTGATGCTTAGACACTTTAAAGACTTAAACCTGAGTAAATAAAAGTGACCATTTGAGGTTTCGAAATGTAAGCAACAGTTAATTGCTTCGAGAGGACGGTCTTAAAGACGCACTCCGATGAAAATGGGGTTTTTAACATGTTCTTGTGGCATTTTTCTGATAATCGAGGACATGTATAAAGAAAATTACGCCATAAGTTGCATTTCTGAGTATTCCTTTATTCAAGTTGTTGTGAATCAGGGGCAGAAAAACATACTGTTTAAAAAAGGTCATATATGCTGGGCAGTCCACAAGTTCCCTGCTCTGGTCCAGTTCTGATGCATCCACTTGCAGACAAATAGATATATAGTTGATAGATCCATGTATGTCTTTGTTTTTCATGTCTGAGCTGGCATCTGGCCCATAACTCGCTGGATAGCTCTGATATTGCTCACCATTTTTGTTGTAAGGGTAACGTAAATTTGAGTGTGTTAGGGGCTGTAAGCTATAGTGGGAGAAGCGTGAACAGAGCTTTTATTTAATTTAATTTTTTTGGCCAAAAAAAAATGTCATAATCCTAATTAAAAGACCACTGGGAACATTTTTAAAATAGATCAAAAGATGATGGTAGTGCATCTTTAAAGTTATAACTTATTTCTTTGGGAATTAAATAAATAATCAAGTATTTTAGAAAAAAAGCATAACAAAATCATTTTTTACAGGGAGAAAAAATGACTTCAGATGGCTCACGATTTTAAGTAAAAGTACTTTTCTTTTTAGGTTCCTTTTCAAAAGTGATTCCGCTCATCCATCCATCAATCTTCAGAACTCACTGAATCCATTTTCCGGGTCACACGGTAGCTGGAGCCAAACCAGCTACTGTTGGGTGAAGATGGGCTTTATCCTGAAACAGGCTGTCACTCTGTTGCAGGGCCACACACACCTAGAGACAATTTAGAGACACCAATGAACCGATGAAACACTGTGGGAGGAGGCCGGAGTACCCGCAGAAAACCCTCACAAAAAGGTCAAGGTCAAGATTTGGACTAGAGGCTTCTTGCTGTGACTCTTGCGCCACCGCACAGCCATGACTTGAGCCCGCTATAGTAAAAATATTTGTTTATTGCTGCATGCCCGCGCTTGTCTGAATATTAGTAAATCATAATAATATAAAAAATAATAAATGCAGAAGATAAATATTGTAAACAAAAATCCTTAGAAGTTAAACGCTCAGGATCATCAGTTGCTGTGAGTAACCCACCCACAGTGAGCAAGTGCTTCCAGTTTGAAACAACACATTAAAATCACTCGGTAAAAGAGACAAGTGAAATGGACTAAATTATACTAAAAATAAACTCTGACTGGGAAAAAAAAATCTATATTTGCAAGAAGAGTCCTCAACAAACAGCCACTGAATTTGAACAGAAAAAATATTCTGAATAGTGCAGCAAGGCAGAGTTCCCATTTCACAGACGTCTGCTGAACTCCTCATGTTGAGGTTTGGTACATTTTAGAAATGAAGCTGCTCTGATCCAAATGACACCGGGGAGTCCTTGATCTGAGATTTGCAGCTGCTATTAATCCTAATTATGCTGAACTACCACCACTAATTATCCCCTGGTTAACTGGGGTTGAACTCATTTAATTAGACCAGTTAACCTTCAAAAACAGATAATATAGATAAGATAGATAATAAAAGAGTAGTATCTTCGGTGAGGTGAGAAAGCCCAGCAGGAGTTTGGACTGTCCGTTTGTAGCACATCTGATGCACATCTGTGAGAAAAGAGACAGTACATTTGGCAAAAACTGTTCTATAATGAGATTTAGGAGGACCCCCTTGAAAACGAGATGACACATCTCAAGGGGCTTATCCTCCAAACAAATAAATTGTAAACTTATTTAAGTTACAGTGGTGGAACAAACAGAAGTCTGACACCTTTTAAACCTATCAACCAGAAACGGTTCTTTCTGATCTTTTTAAAATTAGGACCAGGTCAGAACACATGCAGTACCTGCCTGCTCCTTTGTGAAATTTGGAAATTCTTCTGCAGAGAACTTCGCAGATCTGCCCTTTTTTTTAGTCATTTTTATTTTAACAAATTAAATCTTAACCCTCACTAATAGCAAATTCCAACCGACATTCCTTAAATAAGTTGTTTTACCTTTTTTATCATTTAGAAAAACAATATATCTTTGTTTAAACACAACTAATAAAAGGTTTCACATAATTTAACTAATATTTGTCGATATATTATTCATATTATAATTAATAAAAGGGGTTGGCCATATCAAAGATCAAAGTTGTCATGGAGTTTAGCTTAGTAATTGTTTTCTCATATTTTTTAAATATATATTTTAATCTACACACATAATTTTGCATTGATCAGCAATACTGACTGATACACAGTAAATAAATCTATACCTAATATTTGGAGATGAAAAGTCTTTTTTTTTTTTTACTAACTACTGCGTTCAAGTTTTTATAATACTGAAATTATTGAAAAACTTTATGCCACGACGCCGAAAAGAAAATGGAGCCTGTGTTCATAAATAAAAGGAAAATGAAATATCTGACCGCCCTGCAACAGACTGGCGAACTGTCCAGGGTGTCCCCTGCCTTCGCCTACAAGTGGCCGGGATAGGCTCCAGCAGCCCTGTGACCCCGAAAGGGATAAAACGGCAGAAGATGAATGAATGAAATATCTGACCTTATCTGGTGTCATAGAAGCAAACTTGAAATAACATTGAATTCTAGCTCCTCTGTGTTTTCCTTCCAAAAGCATGATTGTGCGCAAACAGGCCAGCACAAATCAGCATGTAGAAAATCACCAGAAAAGACCTCAGAGGTACATTTAAATAAATAATAAAAGTTGTGTTTCTATTGTTTTTGTTGGAGTGTTTTTATTAGAGGTTAAAGAGGATGTTCTTGGCCAGAGGGTATCAGTGATCAGCCAGTAATGAGCAAGCTGCATGAGCCCACGGCAGCAGTTTAAAAACGTTACAAGTCCAGACACCAAGTTTTGTTCCAGAACAACAAATGTTGCATGTTAATGTCTATCGCTTCAAACACTGATCCTTGATTATTTCTTGCAAATAATAAATAGGTTATTATAAAAACTTATGACATTATGAATCTGAATTAGAAAATAACTCAACACTGGATGGTTTACATAGGCTCTCCGTCCTTTTACATTGTAAAACGCAAGCTATTATCCTTAATGCAATTTAAGTCAAGTTTTCTAAACTTGGCTAACCTCCAAAATAACAAACTTTTCTATAGCGTTGTCCATCTTGAAAAAGCCTTGGTTTTGAGAATACCTTTTTTGTATCTTCCTGTTTCTGTTTAGATGCTCTGACAGAACCAGATGCAAAGAAATCCAAGGTGAGGCGTTTCTGCATGGATGACTTTGAGTTCAGGGCTGACACTGATTTACTGTCAGGTTTTGATGCTTGCTCAAAGCGCTCTCTGCAGCCACAGGGGTTGGAAACCTTTAGGACCACAATGTGCAGAATCTGAGCTCTCAAATGGGTACATTTTTATTTTAAAAGGATTTCTTTCTTTTTTCCCCACATTTTTTGCAAAATATCGAAATTTTAATATCTGTATTTAGCAATTGATGAACACCCCCACAAATAGAGGAAACCAAGCGTACAAAGGGAGTATGTTTTTGAGAGTCTGTCCTCAGTTTGATGATGATGAGTGTCTTTCGTTGTATTGCCAAATGTATTTACTAATCTAATGCTCAAGAGGGTTTCATGAGAAGCTTAATAAAATGGGTTTCCATAGCTGACCAGTGGCCTCTTAGCCTTCCATCAGTGTGGCACTCAAGCATTAGAAACAATCATTCTCTAGAGTGAAAATCCAGTTTTCCATCCAGCAGATGAGTCTGGTTTGGGGGTTTCGCCAGAAGAATAGCTTGTCTGACTGCATTGTGTTAAATATAAAGTCTGGTGGGGGTAGTATTATGGTGCGTTTTTGAGAACTCTTGGAGGTAGAGCTTATTATTGAGCTCTTTATCAAACTGTGCCAATTTTTTCTAAAAACCTGCAAGTGTGATGAAACAGCATCACAGGGTGAAGGAGAGTGCTTGAATGTCCGTAAGATATTTTTTATTCTTTCTGGCAGTCTGTTCTGCTGCGCTTTATCTCCGTTTTCACACACACTGAAGTAAATAAACATGTACTGTATTTAACCGGTCAACACCAAGACGGCGGAATTGTACGTGTCCCTCTCATCTATCAGGTTGCTGAATTAAAATCTTTTGCTGTGAAGTACAGAAAACTTTCACTCACTTCCCATTTGGCATTTTAATTGAAGCTCCGCCCACAATATCTAGGAGGGTGAAATGATTGGCTGGAATTGTACAGCAAAACTTCATAGGAGACAAGTGATTGATATGTCCAAAATGAAGCACCAACATCTGAATTTTTTATACAACAGGTAGTACCGTATGTGTCGGTACCAGTACCAACTTGAGTTTTGACACCCAAGTGCCAATCACAACACCACTGTGTGGTCTCAACTTTCTGAAATAGATTTCATTTTATTTCGAGGTTTTAAAATATATTTAATAATGTTAAAATCCTTTTCAAGTTCTTCAACTGCTGTTGACTAAAATAAATAGTTTTAGCCACTGTCTTGTTCCGAAATCCATCAAAAACCTCAGCGGGAACTTGAGTGAAAGTGATGTAACCTCTAAGAAGCCCACTGGAAGTGCTGGAAATAACTACTGGAGCCTGAAAAACAACTGTGGAAACTAAATAATGCAAAGTTTTCTGGGGTTCATCCGAGGACTTCCATATTTGCAATGCGTAAGGAGACAAAAGCAAATCAATCTATTCATGTACAATAAAGAGAACAAAATACAAAGAACAAAATTTCACAGCTGGGGAGTATAAAGGCTTTCATTACGGTCACCAGAAAGGCTTTTCATGAAGATGAGTCATTTCACTCTTTCCATTATTTAAAAACATTATGTGCAATATAATTTCTGTTTTTAATCCACTGTTGTGGCAAAAGTTCAATGCAGGACATATTAATTTTAACCTCAACAAAAGACAAAAGAAACACATCCACAACCCACATCGGTTATGAAAGGTGGAGAATTCCTTAAGAAGTAGAGGGACACAAACGTTTTTTTTTCTTCTGTCAAAGTGTTTTATAACACATGGAGAAAATGGCTGCAGTGTCTAATTCAGGAACAATTTGGCTCATAGATTTGAAATTTACCACAAGAACATGGACAGCTGTAAAAGTCAAGAGAGTGACCCCCCCCCACTTAGATCTGTCAATCTCCATCAAATGCAAAGTGATTTTGTTTCAGAAAATTGTTCTAGAATGATTGTGGTTTGTTCAGCTTTGTGAACATCAGTTGTGCTTTTGTCCTCTTTTAAGGAGGAGCCTTTCTCCTGACAAACCACCTCGACTTGTAAATTGTATTCATTTGAGCTCTTTTTAAATTCTGCAGAAAAAATATCTTCTTTCAGGCTGATTTTCTGCTCTGATTTCATTAATACTAATGTTTTTTTTTCTTCCCTCTGGGCTGTGCGATGATGCACACCTGAGAGCTTCAGGGCACCAAACTTTGGCATCACAGAAATCTCAGCTAATTGTAACGATCAGCTCATCACTAACGGGGTGTAACCTTTCAAAACCCTGTAGAAGCAGTATGGAGCTACTCACCATTTCCCACACCTTTGTAAATAAATAATGGGAGAGAAAAAAAGACTGCTGCTCATCAGATGTTGTGTTGCCTAACACCAGCTGAAATCAGAGAGCACTTGCTTTGATTTCCTTTTATTTTCATATAAGAATCAGAAAGTGATGATGTGTTCAAAAAAGGAGTTTATTTATTCCCACCCTCAATCTCACGATATTTTATGCATACATTTTCACATAGACAAAGAATTAAGGGAAAAAAAACACATCATGTTACCATTTGTCATAATTGTATTTTGTCACCTTGTGCTTCTTGTTTTCTAATTTTCCTTTACAAAATGTCAGTTTGTATAATTTTTTTTAAATTGTTTTGATATTTTCCTCTTGCTATAGCACAACCTCATTCCACAGACAGAAATGCACTATTCTGTTTGATGTCTTTTTTCTTAGTAAATGTTATTCTCTTTCCTTAAACAGTTTAATGAGGATTGTATGAAAGTAGTTTTTAAAATATTTGCATTGTATTAAATGTTATCATTGTCATGGCTACAGGACACTTTCGAACCCAGATGCTGGAACCCGGAAGAAACAGAGGAAGACGAGCTTGGCAGGTAGGAGTTTTAATGGAATAATTAGAAGACAGAGCGTGAGCAGAACGTGTGGAGGGTCCTTGGCGTGAGGCAGAGGTAGGTGGCGTCACTGGTGGATTACTCGTAGGAAGATGCAGACGTCGGGAGTGGAGAACCAGGGAGCAGAGGAAACGGCGGAGGCTCGAGGTATGACCAGAGAAGCAGGCAGAACGGGAGATCTTGGCTGAAGCTGATTCGAGCGACCACTCGTGGCTGGGGATTCCTGGGGGCGAGTAGAGAGAGAAAGTTTAGGGGCAGGCTTGACGTAACCAGACAACTTAAAGCTTGACATGACGACCACTATACACCATGGGGTAACGGACTGGCGAAAACTGATGATCCTGGAGCTCCTTAAGAAGGCGGATGAGGTGATGAGGTAAGTGGTCGCAGCTGGGGAGAATCAGCAGCCAAGCGGAGAGGAGAGGGGGAGGAGTCTGACATAGGCACCATATCAATTATATCTGTAACCTTTAGTAATTTTGATTAATTTAATAAAATACTGGGGGATTCATAATATCCTACTTTGGGAATCCTTATCATGGCTCGTTTTTGTAATATGCATAGAGTGGTTTTGCATGTGTTTTCCCATATAGTTGACTTAAGGCAGTGCTATATAGTGTACAATATAAAATATTCATTATGGAAATTGTACATGTACAGGTTTTTTTGCTATTGATGAAGTAGCTTGTTAATACCTAATTATTTATGCTTTTCATGCATAAATACAAAGAAATAATCCCATTAAAATCAGTTCTTCGTATTTAACTAACAAATTCAAAGAGTTATTTTTAGGGCCATTCGCTTTGCCAATAACATATTTTCTACTATTCACTCTTAGATCCATCATTGGTGAGCAAAAACAGGACCATCATGGGGGGCTTAATGTTCATGCAGAGATAGGTTTTGATAAAGGGGAGTGTTACCCCCTATATCGGTGGAGCATCCTCATCTTCATCGTCTCCAGCCGCCCATCAACCCAAAGCTTTGGCTAACCTATGCATATCTGCCCATCTCCCCTTCAATCTGTGGTACTAATGTAATGTCCTGGAGGCATGCCAGCCCTTACTCAGAGTGACAGAAAAAAAAAAATCTCAAATCCCCTCAGAGCTGACAGCTTGGGGATTTTGCCACCCATATTATTATTATTTGCAGATCCAGGGCTGTCAATGCTCGAGAAGTTACTTTGTTGATAAAAAGCAGCTTTTATGCAGCCACCTGTTACAGTACATCTTTTCATTTACATACAAAATATAGATCTAAGTACTTTTTTTTTATCTCAACCTTGCAGAATGAAAAAAAAACAGTGGGTATTAGGAAAAGAGGGATTTATTATTTAACAGTGTTGACAGTGCTATACAAATGCAAGGCACCCTATTAGAATCACTGAAACCTTACTGATAATTAAAAACAAAAAACAAGGACATAAAATACAACTAAAGAAATTGAAGTTTATGACAAATCTAAAATGAGAGAAAAATTGGATGTGGCAAAAAAGCTTAAAACTAGTGGCTGAACCAGCGGTGTGCAACCCTCAACACTTAAAGAGACATTCGGGCGGATTTCTTACTGAACACAATCCAGTAGGAGCCACAACGTCTCATTTGACCCTTTACAAAAATAAGATACTGATTTGTATTCATGTTATTGTTACTATTATGATAAATGTAATTAAAAATGTTATTTGCATAAATGAAACATTGACATAAAGAGATTGTTTTAATGGGAAAAAGTTTTCAACTTTTGTTAGAGGTTAACATGACTTCCTTTTAAAATAAAAGACAAACTAAACATCATTTTGTCTCCATAAAGCAAGTAGTAAAATTAAATAAGAGACAATAAAGTGACCCTTATGGTATTTTTGGACCATGTGGCAACTTAAAATCCTTGAATTTTGTTCAGTTACAGACAGTCCACCTCATGATATGGTGCAGCTTAACTATGAATCTGTTTACCGACCTCAAATTGATTTCCTGGGGTACATGGCCCTTGGATTGTTGGAGCATTAGTGCGGTAGCAATACAGTTTGTGCTTCAACTGTTTGTGAATGAACTCAATAAAGTTTGACTTTTCTGACTTTGTTGTCTTGCTTGATGTGCCTCTAGTCTGAGAAATACAATACATCCTTTTTTTAAGTGTTCCCAGTGATCCTTTATGAACTATTGTGCTTTTTAAGCCAAATAGATTCTGCAGCGCAGCAGTAGTAGTTGCGAGCGGACCGTTTGCACGAGCAACTCTACCCCCTTCCCGTTGGTGAGGTAGCAGGCTATAGTGGCCCCTCCCAGCGTGTCTACGTCACATATAGGATCTTTTCCAAACAGCATTTCTTTTGTCTCCAACAATTTAAATAAAGAAATTCTCAGAAATTGAATTTTGAGCTTAATTGCATATGTCCTGATGATCAGAAAAATAAAAATAACCTGTCAAATATACAAAAAACACAATTTCTTTTATCAGTTTGTGTTTAAAGAGCAAAGAAATGTCATTGGATGTTTAACTTTATTATTTTTAAAAGTCAATTTAAACATCAACAGGGTTATTTATATGCCCAACTCTGAAATCTTTACCAGACCAAACTCTTTTGTCAGTTTCCATTTAAGATTAACTCTAAAAGTTAAAGAAATTGTGGATTGATAATAAAGCGTCAAAATGCTGCATTGTTTGGTGCAAATATGACATTTTGTCCATCGCAGTTCTCCAGGATTTAAGGTAGAGCGCCGGACGCGCTGGCGCTCCCCCCGCGCCTTAAATCCGCAGGCTGGCGCTCCATCTGAGCGGCGGCGCGCAGTGCGCAGCATCAGCAGCGGCGCGGTCATGGCGCAGCAGCTTCTCCACAGCATCCCCACTCACAGCCAGGCATACACTGTCGACCAGAATTATTTCAGTGGCGCAATTATTCCAAAAGTCCCCGAGGCGCTGGGAAGAAATTTATGAAGGAGGGCGGAGTAAAAGTGCGCCACTCCGGAGCGACAGATGCTGGGAAAGTCTTATTGGTTGTGGGCAGAAGAGGAAGAGGAGGCAGAGAGGAATCGTCCTGAACAGAGATGAACACTTCTGTCTGTTGGAGATTAAAGAGCCGTCCTCTCTGAAAGCCTTGAATGGTGAGTTTGAGTCCACATTTGAACGGACTAAGTCCGCGTAAACACTTTCTGCTGCACTTTGCATCTGATATGACCTGTTTGATTCCTTAACAGTAACAAAAATGTGTTTAAGTTGAGCATATATTTGCTAAAACTGTGGCTGAGTTGTTTGTTTTGGAATCCCTAATCCTTTTCATGCTCACACTGAGCTAGAACCAGCTGTTGTTTTGTTTTAATCTGGATTTCTACAAGACAATTTTTTTACTTATTTTTTTTCTGTTTAGTTTTAAATGGAGGATATCCCCGTTTGCAGAAAACATTGCTTTTTATATAATTTAATCACATTTAATGCATCTGAAGTGAAAATGAGTGTTTTTTATTTTTATTTTATATTTTTCAATATGTGTAATGAAGGACTCTATTTTATACTTATAACCAAGTCTTAACTTTAAATCTCACAACAGCAAAGGCCAAAATAGTGTTAAAATAATACTAACAGTATTTTTGAGTTGTTCGGGAGACAGTTCTAATGTAGACATGTTTATTTTGCAGCCTGTTGTCATAAAATACCTTCAAACTGTAGAAACATCAAAAATTGAAATGTTATACTTGCCAGCTTTTTGTTTATGCCACCTACTTTAGCATCTCTTCAAATCTGTTGTTGATGTTTTGTGGAGTGACAGCCTCCGTGCCAACAGTAATCCTCTGGATAGTTTGTTCCACAAACCTAAAAAGGGCTGCAGCAGCTTGTGTTTTAACTGCATTTCTAGCAGCTGCAGCCTTCATGATGGCGTGACAATGAACGCACCTGTTTAAAAATCAAACCTGCTTTATCCTCCTGCTAATTCGGATAAAAACTCTCACCGTCGCTCTGAATGATCGCGTCAAACTGGGCTCTGAACAGGATATTGAGCCTGCGGACTGATAAAAACCCAGAACGCAGGTTCACTGAGGTTGCAAAGGTGAACTCAGAATAAAACCATCAGCTCCAGCCCCCATTATAATCATCACACACTCGCTGAAGCTCAGGAGGAGCAGATCACCACCAAGGGAGCCACAAGGATTTGACACTTGGGATTTTGCCAAATGGATCATTTAATCAGAGGGCATTTAACGCAGAGGAAGTGTATGAGTCTTACAGTGATTTAGCTGCACCGGTTCCTTCAGCTGCTGCTCCACATTTTAATTGATTTCTGCCTTAGGGAAAGAAGTTTCTGGACTAGTTTTGTGAGACTTTATAACAGTGTTTTCTTCACGTTTTGCTGGGGGTCAATGCTCATTTTGAGGGGACACATTTTTCACATGTTCTCTTTTGGTATTTTGAAACGTATTTATTTAAACTTACTGAATACCCGGGATCTATTTTGGCATCATACGCTAGAGAAACTAGGTTAATTTCCAGAGAAACTACACTTGCTTGGGTTTAACAACTCCAAGGTCATCCAGACCCAATGAGTGAATCCGAGTGTTGCCGTTGCCGTGGAGCGGAGGACACTCCTAAACAGCTGAGTGGAGGCACTTGGCTGCACTTGCCTCACTGATGCTGAAGCAGCTTCAGTTGCTTCATTACTGCTTCTGCATTCCGTGTTCACTTTTTTCTCTTTAATGCAAGTTCTCATGTCCATTTTAAGCAATTTCCTCACAATATCAAGTGTGAAAGTGACCCAAACAATGAAGAGTGTTCAGTAACAAAAGTTAAACAATTGCTGTTTTAGTCATTTGGAGAGTTTTTCTTTTTTTTTTTAGAACTATCTAATAGTTTAGACCTTAGGAAATAATAATGGACAAACTGACTTTAGCAAAAAAAGAGTTGACTGGTTTGGATATTTTCTTGGGCTGTTTGAAATGACAATTTGAAGTTTGTTTTTGTGTTGTTAAGATCCTGTTTGCTGCATTTCTTTTTTGGTTTCTGTTGTTACTGTTTTGCTCTCCCATTTTATTCTGTTACATTTTTGTTGCGCTTCACTTCCTGTCTGTGCTGTTGATTCTTTTGGACTTTTGTTAGTTTTTGCTTCATTAAGTTTGTTTTTAAACTTGAAGTTTTTTGGTTTTTAGTTCTGTTTTTGGAGGAGCAGCATTTTTCTCTATTGGTTTCTTTCTTTCATTCCACATATGGTCTCTTTTAACACTAGCATGGCAGTCATTCATTATAGATCTAGAATAATCTGTGCTCATTGTTAGATTTTAATTCTTTAGTTGCATATATTCAGATGTATCATTTGACCTTATGGTTTGTGTAGATGTTGCTTGTTACTGCGATGGCGTGTTTTTGTGCTTTGATCAGTCTCAATTCTGGCTCCAGGTTTGGTTTTGTTTGGTCTCTGCGTCTGCTCCGTTGGCCTTTTCATCACTTTATTTGATCCCTCTAGTTATTAGATGTTCTCTGCCTGTCGCTCTCATTGTATTTCCTTCATACTCTCTTTTGAAACTTTGACTTTGTAGTTTTTTCTGCAGAATTCTTTTCATTCAGAGATTGGATTTACATTTTTTGTTATCCGATATGAATTCTGTTCCACAGTTATTCATAGTTTATTTTCATATGCGACTTTGGATCTCCTTCATATGAAAAAAAAATACTAATCATAACAAGGTTATGCATTTCTCCTTAGCGGACATTTCTAAACAACATTTAAAACCTTTTGAATTGTAATTAAAAATTCAAAAGATGACAATAACTTGCTCTTTTCCAGCTCTGTCATTTCACCTTAGCTGTCCTTACTGAAAGAGTGCAACAAAAATGTGTGCCAAGCTGTTCTTTGCGAGGATAAAGAGCAGACTCGTTTTGAAGGGCAGCAAAAAAATTACCGTCAGTAACATGTTGCAGATATTAATCCTTACTCAAAGCACTAAAGTCTGAAGTTTTTAAGCCGAGAGACATCTGTCTCCCAAAAGCCACACGTGTCTGAACTTATTGTGTCGTCGCAGAGTCGCCCTCTCTTTTTGTGCGGATCAGGTGGAGCTGAGTCTGTCACCCGAACACGCAGCTCCCACCCCCCCTTTCACATTTTGGGTCTAAACTTCTATGAGATTATGCTCGGCACTTTACTTATCTTTAATGCTGCAAAGGATAAATCTCTTCATTTCCACATGGGGTCTGATCCGCAGGCAGTTGTGTCTTTTCATCAGTCTCAGCTGCTTTTGCAGGGATTGCACATGCAAACATCTATCCAGGGCAGAATCTGTAATGCACAGCACTTTTGAACCCGATGTGCAGACAAGCAATATTTAGGCCACATCGTCATTTGAAGGGGGGGCTTGTGGCTGAATGGAAAGATCAGATGTGCACTGCCAATGGACAGTCAGGAGTGAAAGCCAGTGGCCTGGAGCTTGTGTCAGCATTAACTTTGTGATGTTTCACCATGAAAAGCATCTTTGCATTGCCGGAACTTCCTTTCATGCTGCATGTCTCCTTTCATGTTGCTCTCTCTTTCAACATGCATGTCCTCTTTTTATTTGTCCATTTATGTAGTTGCCTATACCAAAACCTGTTCCACATTTGAAACCCAAACTGGGTTAAGAGCACACACATATACCTTTGATAGTTTTTTTTTAACTGACCATTAAGGAAAAAGTCTTAAAGGATGACGTCCTTTTAACCTCCCTGCTTCCATAAAAGAGCAAAAAAAAATGCTGCTTTCAACCTTTTTCTCAGAAAACCGTCAAACGAAGGACACAAACATAGAGAACTGAGTTGTCCTTTCATCATGCTTGTGTGTTTTTAACAGCCTCTGGGTTTTTGTTTCACTCTGTGAAAAACTATAAACAAGCAAGCAATTTTTTTTTTTTTTGCTCTACCATCACTGGAATAAAAAAAAATTCTAGCTGCAGTCATTTCTGGCTCACAGTTTGTGCTAAAAACTGAACCTCATTGCCTCATTATAGATAAGAGAAAATAAAAATACTCGACAATAAACTAGAAATCCACACAGAAAATTCCTTCTTCATAAAAAGAGATTTTTGAATCCCCAAAAAGCTTCTTAAACTTTCCTGTACCTCCTGATTAAAGCTTCATGCCGGGCGCGTCATTTGCATGTCGAGAATTAACTTTTCCATCAAGCCCTTTTTTGTCGTTAATCCCACAACAACTACTTTTTGTTTCGACAAGTGATTGCAATTTTGCAAATGTGTGCAAGGACAACTAGGCACAAAAATGTGCCCTAATTTTACAATTCAGTGCACGAAGACTACAAAGCCAGACAAAAGATGCTCTTTGAGGAGATAAAGGGATGATGATGGCAGTGGAACACAGCCAGCAGTTAACAGCAACCTCAGGGCATTTAACTCACCACACAGTTTGGGCGTCGACATCTCTAAACTAGCTTTTTCCTGCAAAACTAAATCATACAACCTACATCTACCCACATTTATTAAGCACGACTGATTTTTGTTGACTTTGCAAAAAGCCGTTCCTGCCAGAGTTTATTTTTTTATCAAAGAAAAGTGTTATTATGCCGCACTCTTCACTACTGTTTTTGCCTCATGATTTTTTTTAACTTTTTAAAAATTATAGTGTTTACCTCTTTTTAAATGAGCCACAGCTCATTTCTTTTTTTATGAGTAGCTTTTAAACTAAAAAGTATATGATGATGCCAAGAAAGAAGGTGAACAGCTTTACCACCTTAAGAAATTCATGATTTCACTGAGTTTTGTAGTTTCCTGTTCAGTTTGATTCTTGAAAGGTTAAAGAATCTATAAATTACGATATATGAGAACAGAGTCTTAAAATTACAATTAAAATTAAAGAGTAAAATTATTTTAAAAAGTTAAAAAAATTAACATTTTATGAGAATAAAATCAGCCTGATAAATGTATGTAATGAAAAGTCATAATTTTACAAGAAAAAAGTCATAACATTTTTGAAAACATTTACAAATGTAAAGCAGATTCAGCAAAATTCTATCAATAATTAGTAGTGTGACCCTTTATTTGAAAAGGTAAATGTACCATTCTATTTTTAAAGAAGGATACCTTTTTACTTACAACTTTTTGAAGCAAAAATCTACGACTTCTCATAAATTGTTTAATTTTAACTCCGTTTAAAATTGTCTCTTTTTTCAATCATAATTTTGCCACTTTGTTCTAAATTATTTTTTATTTTTCTTTGTTTTTAGTGGCCCTAATACTCCGTCATAAAAAAAAGTTGTTTAATAAGCTGTAATATTTAAAATTGGCCAAAAACTAACACAAATACAGAAGAACATTTGCCATACCTGGGATCAAACCCATATCTCAAAACAATGCCATTCAGCAGCTAATTTATTTGTCACACCTCATCATGATACAAACCAGCGACTTTGGGCAGAACACAAGATAAGATGATAGTTTGACAAATAATCTTTTAAAAAGAAAAAAGTCCTTTTTTTCTCCCCGCGTTGTAATACAGTATATTTCAAAATACAGCACTTTTGGGGCTACCTTGATTTACGCATTGGTTCCATGCGAATGCATGCTTCCTTTTCTAACAGATGGAGAGCAGGTGGGTGCTGTCAGATTAGCAAGACGTCAAATAAGGAAACTTTCACCTGAAACACTGGAGAGATTATGGAGATGATTGTTTTTCTGTGAACCAGAAAACTAAATAAATTACTAAGTTAAAACAATGCTTCCTATAGTCCTTGTATGTAATCTCCTTATAACATCTGTTTTGTCACAGCTGCATGTTTATTATTTATGAATAAAATGCACCTAATGGTCATTTGACATTTTGTTTAATAATTTTCAATGGACAAAAATATATTTTCTTTTTTTCTTCTACTTTTGAATTTTTTTTATGCTATGCATCACTTAACATCTTTAATTGTGTTTTCAGCTGTAATTAAATCATAACTTACCAGTACTTTTTTTTCACAATCTTACTAAATCTTGTGTCCCATAGCTAGATTCCAGTGAATTGATGAGCCACTTTTTAATTTATTGTCTTTTTCACTTGTTTTTGTTTAGGAATGTCAAATTTGTGGAGTCCTCTGTCCTCCTTCAGTCGACAGGTTTCATAAGGAGCTGATTGTCATTGAACTTTATGCACGTCGCCCTAAATTATTGAAAATTTCACAACACGCTTTTCACAAACGACCTGTTTCAGGTTAACCGCCTCCCACTAGTCGTTAATGCATGACCCTGCGTCATCTCTCTGATGTGCAGCGATGGATTTGACGCATCCTTTCTGCTCAATGAGACGACCTAATTTGTCACATCAAATAGGCAGCGCACTGAGACCAATTCCCTTCCCTCATTTATTTGTGCTATTATTAATAATGCAAACGTTGCACTTTGCACAGCTTAACTCAGAGTTTTAACGCCCTTCCCATCAGAATGTGGAGTAAAACGGGACTTCAGCCATTGCACTCCCCACATTATTAATGGTGGTGGTATCTCTGCTCCATTTTACCTCACATTGCAACATTAACTGTGTTTACATCTGTTTCTGGGGCCACATTTCCACATCTCCAGCGCCTTAAACCACCAAGTCTTTTTATCCAGCTGCTGCTCTTTGCTAAAAGTTAAGTGCTGAGTGTTTGCAGCCCATAAAACCAGGTTAAAATGTTTTCATCCGAAAAGTAATTGGGTTTCCCAGGCAGGCAGAAATCCACTTCAAGAAGAAAGGTTTCTATAAACTTTTACGGGACCAACATTTCCCATTTATGCGACATTTAGGCTTTTGTAGGAAAAATGTTTTTTTATCTGATATCTACGGTAACTCTGAAGTGTTGTAAAACCAAAATAAGTTCCAGAAATCAAAATAAATGTTAAAAAATTAAACAAATAAGAAATTGCAGCTAACTAAATATCTGTAAATTAAAAAAAAATAATAAAAGAAAAAAAAACTTCCCAAGTGTGATTTTTGTGTTTCTTTGGAATAAAGTAACCAAAAAAATTGACATTTTCAAGTGACATATCTCCTTAAATGTCGTCTAAACTGTAAAAATAATTTCCACCAGTTTTGTCTGTCAGACATATCTAGCAAAAGCAAGAGTAATAATCTGACAAAGGCTGCAGAAACCTTCAGCAAAGAGCAGCAGTTAAAACGCAAAAGAGCAAAGGTAGAAATGTGGAAATAAGCTTATCAAAGAAAACGCATTTGCTTTTATTTGAGGACTACCTGGTCAAAAGTTGGCACAATTAGAACAAAAAATAAAAATCAGTTAAAGTCATTTCTACTGTGTGCATAGATTACGTAATGCAGTCAAACATTACATTCCAATGCTGGACTACAAATGAGATTATGTGGTGGCAACAGATGTTCAGATTTTACCTGCACACAGCCTGTTCATCAGTCATTAGATAATCATTGGTTTCTTTGTTTTTTCTGGATTCCGTTTTTTTTTAGGAGTTTTTCCTTACCGCGAAGGGGGGGTCTAAGGACCTGGGTGCCAGTTTAGTTTAGTCTGTTTAAAGTTTTAGTATTATCCTGTTGAATTCTATGCATTTATGATCCTTTTTGATATGTTTACCGTACAATTACTGGTACGAAGCCCACTGAGACGACTGTTGTTGTGAATTTGGGCTATTCAAAAAAAATTGTATTGAATTGAATTGAATTTTGGACTTTGAATTTTGCATTTGGCACGAACCCAAAAGACACAATAACAAAAAAAAAAAAAAAGGACTAGAGCACTGCCTTTTTTATTGTTTTACTGTTTACGGCCAATATGAGTTACTGCAGAAACTTCACGAGCACACTGAATTCCTCAATGTGTTCCTATGCTGCTATTATGACCTGACTTCTACCATGAGGGACCTCTGGGGGGTCTGGGTAAAGTGCAGGCAAAACCTCTCAAGATTTATTTACAGGTCATTAATTTACAGGTGAAACAAAAAACCTGACCTAAACTAGTCAGTTTGAAGTCTAGTCAGTCAAACTAGTCAGTGAGATTTTCAGTTGTTTTTGCCACTCAAATTTATTTTGGGCTTTTTTGGGGGGGGGGGGGGGGTTGTTGTACACCAAATGAAAAACAAAAACCTCTTTAAAAGACTAATAAAGTTACTGTCTAGAAAAGATTGAATGGTATGCTACGTAGAAAACATTTGGGAATTCTCTGGAAACTTTATGACAAAGGTGCTTTTAATGGAATTGGAATTTGAGCAGCATCAGGTATGCAGAAGTGATGTAACTGCCTGGAAACAGTTTGTATCAGAGCCAAAAATGCATTTTGTTTTCCTAGTTGCATAAAGGCTAGAATTCATTGTTTGTGCATTACTCTGTGAATTATATAAGCGTGATAAACAAATCAAAGGACACAGTGTCAGTTACAAAAGATGCAGTTAATTATAGCAGTGTTTGTTTCCAAGCAAACTACTGTGCTGAACTGCTAGTGATATGTACTTTCACTTCATTAAACTATCGTTCCATTTCTTCAAGTATAATATTTTTAATTTTAGAAACCCAACAAAGTCTGTTGCCAGATATATTTTAAAAAATTGCAAAAGAATTGCTTCCCTAATAAAAAACAAACTGGATGAAGTCACGAATCCGAAGATTGAACATGTTTGCATTTGGCATGCTTCAAATTTAAATAAAAGTCTCCCCAACACCAAAGAACTTCTGTCCAAGCAAACTCCTAAGGCTTAATAGATCTTTCATTTTTGGCTCCGTCGCAGAATACTGTGAATCTCTGCTGCTGATTGGCTGGAAGAACAAAGGTTAAATGAAAAGTTTGATTTGACAAAACTTGATGGGATTACTTCATATTGAAACTTTTTTGCCCTGCATTTGTCTGCATTTTCAATTCAAATTCAACCAGTTTCTAATACTAGAACAAACATAAAATCTTCGGGGAACTTAAAGACCTTCTCCGATCATCATGAAAGCCATTTTAAAAGTGTTCTGAGTGGTCTTTTAACTATATTCCCTTTTATATTTAAAACATTGTTTTCTAGGACATAGCTCTTGCAGAGAGGCAGTATTTCATTAGAAATTCACGGAGCCCTTTCTATATCGGAATGATATTTTCCCACTAGCTGCAGCCAGTCACAACCCCTAACGTCACCAGTGCAACAAAAATGGCGAGCAATATCAGAGCTATCCAGCCGTACAATTTTGAGCCAGATGCCAGCTCATTTTCTTCACATTTGTTCTCCTTGATGAGAAACAAATGGAAGCAAGGGGAACTGCATCCATCCAGTCTTTGGGAATCAAACTCATAAACCTCATGGCACAGAAAGATTAATCGACTTTACAGGTGATAGCAGTAAAAAAAAACAATAATACTGCACATCAATATCGATTTTTGAACATTTTTTAAAGTATATATATTTAAGAAAATTGAAATCAGTTTTTGAAATAAAGACGATTAGTGGGTCTTACAGCAGTACTGTATCATATTCGCTCTAAGCATTACCCCATGAGACCATCACCTTTGTTTTACCTTGAAATCTGCTGAGTCAGTGTCACCTCCTTGCCCGCTGTTAAGTGGCAATCATGCAGGATGTCATGTACATGTGTCAATGCAGGATTTAATTCCACAGCCACAACACAAAGCCGACATTATGATAGCACTTTTGCAACTTCAGTTGTCACCACTTTTCCTGCATTCTGCATCCCATGCCTTCACTCCATCTTGTTAACAAAGGGTTTCCCAGAAAAGTTCAGAAGGGGAAAGATGATCATTTTCGCGCTGTGCAGCCAACAGTTGTTCAGCCAGAAAACCTTTTAAAATGTTGGCTCCTGCGTGCAGGAGGTCTTGGGGTCAGTACAGAGTCAAAAAAACAGAAATCTTCGCATATTCACAACCTTTTCCCCACTAAACCTGCTTTTGTCTGGTTAAAACACACAAACTCTGTGATCCCTGTTGTTATCTCCAGCTGCTTTAATTGGAGATTTGAGCCAGGAACTTTCCTTTCTGGGTGTAATCTGCTAAAAATAGCACCCTGACAACTGTCAGGACAGAGCGGGTTGGCAAAGCTTGTCCCTCTCAGGCTGAGAAAAGCCACCAAAAACAAAGACTGTCAATGTTTGCCTCCCCAAGAGATCCTATTGCTGTTTTCATGCACCTGTTGCCATGAAAGTTTTGCCTTCAGACGTTGCCTCAGTAATTGCTTGCTGTCTGTCACAACTTGTCACATTTCGCCCCCAGTTGCTTGGAAACAAGGAGGAGAATCTAGAGCCGAGCAGAAACTGTGCTTTGAGATCCTAATGAGAACGTATTAGAGTTTGAAGACACGGACAACCGCGGCGTCCAGTTTGCTTGATGAAGCAGAGCGTTGTTGATCGCTTTAGCAGCTTGTTGACTCACATGAAGATTTGAAAAGTTTTGTTTGAGCAGATTTTCTGCAACACTTGACTGTGCTCATCTGCACCACAGGATCCTGATTGTACTAAAGTCCTGACTCTTATCATCTTTGGATCTATCTTAAAAGCGTTCAGTGGTCTAGTATAATTATCCCCGTTTTAGCCAAAATAAAAAATAAAAAAAAGGTTTTTTCTAGCACAGTTTCTGCAGAGCGACAGTAGTTCATTATAAATTCCCCTCTGAGTTGTGGATGGGACCGGAGCAGGGAGCATGTGGCCTGCCCAGAGTATTGTGTACATCACGGATGTAACCCGTTTCAAATGGCATGTTTTCATCTGCTCCTGATTCACAACAATTTAAAATAAAGAATTACTCAGAAATGCGATTTTGAGCTTAAGATTCTTTTTATATGTTGTCCATCATCAGAAGAATCCTAAGAACAAATTAAAAACAGCAAAAACACCATTTTCACTGTAGTCGGCCTCTAAGAATTTCACTGGGAGCTGGCTGAAATGATAATGTGAGAAGCTTTGTTGTCACCTTTATGAATTCTGTGGCAGCTGGCCACAAGTGATGGAAGAACCTCTGACATCAGCTTTGAAATAGCAAAGTGGGCACAATACAGGGAATCAATTAGTTTTATTATTATCCGTAAGATTTCCTACAGCAGAAAAATATAAAAGAAGCGTACATCCAACAGACTTCAACTGAATTCTGGCACAAAGGGTTAAATAGGTAAGAGAGAGGATCAGACAGGCTTTGGGAAGGATGTTGGTCACTTAAGTTTGGAGATTATTCTAATTACATCCATTCTAGGGATGCAACGATTCACTTTTCCCACAATCTTTGGGTCACGGTTCTGTTTCAGTTCAAAAACGGATTCAAGTTTTACTTATAAGCAAGTAATAACGAATCAATATGTTAAATGTAGCACAACACATGTATGACACTTTTAGTTTAAAAGTGGAGTAAGGATGAAACATTTCTATTTCCCCAAGATTTGGGTTAACAGTGCATGCAACTGTTGGACTTTAAATATACAATTGTAGCATCCCTAATCCATACTAATATAAAAACAAGTCTTTCAGAAAGTTATGCAGAGAGAGGCTTTCATTTTATAATGGCAAATAAAGACTAAATAACAGCATTTTTATGTTTTGCTGATAAAATTACATGTTTGCAGCCACAAAATGTTTCCAAAGGTTGAACAAATTTAATTAAAACTTGTTGAAACATAAATGTTATTTTATCAAAATGTTTAAATTTACTAAATTTGAGAATATCTGCTTCTGGAAACTGCACATTGGAATTCCATGTATTCTCAGATTGCAAATCCACCAAATCCTGAAACCACGACGGCGCTTCGGAGTCCCAGACAACCGCAGCAACAGCTGTTCGAGCTCTGCTCATAACTGCATCAGTTTTAGAAGCCCAGGTCTCTGAGTGATAGAAAATATGTATTATAATTACAGCTGACATATGAAACCTGGGTCTCTCCACTCATGGTTGGATATAAACGGAAAATGAAACAATTAATTTATTGACTCACTTTCTAATTTGATGTATGGGGTCAGGCCGGGTCTATTTCTGTTGGCTGTGACCTTTCGTGTTGCTTTCTGAGGTGAGCAGGGACTGAGATTCTGGCTTCTGATTGGTTGAACTTGATGAGCCACCAGCCAGACATATCTCACACCTGCCAAGATCCGTCTCTCACAAAATTGGGGGAAGAGTCAGGTCAGGGCAGCCAAATTTGACCCATCCAACCTATAATTTAGTTTTGAATTTTTGGGGTTTTTCTTGTAACTAATAAAGAAATAGTCATCATGAGACCCTTAAAAAGTCTAGTAGAATTGATTTTTAACAAGCCACTGGGAGGTTTTTATGAAATCTGAGATTATGAAATCCGAGAAAAACATTCTTACAAGAGAGGGAAAATATAAGAAAAAAAGACCATTTCAAATGATTGAACTTTTACTTGTAAAACAAATAACTGACCAGCTCATTTCCATGCTTTCATCCATTTTTCTGCCTCTGAAAGTCACTCTAGTGCAGCCTATGTGAGCTTAAAAGCTCCCACTCAGATGGTGTAAGAGCAGTTTACATTAAAGAACAGAGGGGAGAAAAAGACTGTGCAGCTCTGGGGCTCCTGGTAACTCTGACAGTCAGAGGAGAGGCTGCAGCGAGGGTGGCTCCACACACGGGAAAACATCCGATGGTGAGCAGTGAGGCTGCAGCTGCACGAGTGGGACTCTGCCTTTCTATGCTTAGGATTTTTGCTTTTCAAGTGTGGAAGCTTTGAGGTCTGTGTGGGAAGATCTGTCATCTTGGGCAAAAGGATGTGTTTCTTGAAGCTTTGTCTCTTGCTTGCAGTGGAGAGGAACTACATAATTTACATTCTATCCGAGCACTTCTGTCATCAACTTCTACAGCTAGACCGCAACATAAATACCGAATTATGTCATATTTTTATCATGAAGCATTCAGCTTGTATTTTACTGGACTGCTGGTTTATTTCCCACTTTGTAGGATTGCTGTCTACTTTAAAAATGTCTAGTTTTTTTGTTCTTGTGTGTGTTTTTTGTTTTTTCTAAAACTAACATGAAGCTCTGTTATATTATTTCAGCATGCCTTTTCAAAATTTAAAGAAAACAAGTCCGAAACACAGATCAATACGTTAATTTCATATTTGACGGTAAATCTAAAGCACGTACCAGTAACATTTTATTGGGACATAGCTGCCGTGATGCTTACAAACTAACCAATGTTTTAGGAGATGTTTTTTTAGCTTGGAAATGCTTTGAAACAAGTCTGAACTTCTCAGTGCGTGTAAAAGTTGAGGCTCCATGCTGAAAACTCAGTCACTCTGAGGGTGCAGAAAGCTGCAGCCAAATGAATCTTTAATGAGTTACAGTAGCAAAGGCTGCTCAGAATGTTTGTGTTTTTTTTTTTACTCTATGCTCGTTCCAGTTTATCATTAGAGAAAGTCATGCTCATCAAACACATGAAGTGAGTGTTTTATGTCTAAGAAAAGCTATAATATCTGAACGCTCGGTCTCTGTTGGAAGAAAGGAAACTTTTAATTTATTATATTAAGTTTTCATGTCTAGAGAATGTTTTGTTATTTTTCTAAGCATTTCTTGTTTTGTCTCTTTTCCTTGCAGGCCAGACTGAAAAACATGTCTAAAGAGGACTCGAGTTAAGTCTGGTTTCAACTGGTTTCAAGTGCCTCTGGTTATGAAAATCTGCGCTTCACAACTCAAATGGTTTGTTTTGACACAACAATCCCTTAAAAAGTCAAATATTTTGTCAAATAAAATATGTTAAATGGTTCATTGCTACTGTCTTCTCAGATGTTTGTGGAGTCCATTGTCCGATGGGGAACATGGAGCATCCTGCTCCAGTTCGGGCTCGGTGTATCTGCAGGAAGCTGTCCTTCACGCTGCACTTGTCGACCTGAAGTCAGAGAAGTGATCTGCTCTGGCAAGTATTTTAATTCGGTGCCAGAAGGCTTTTCCAATGATGCCAGACGCTTGGATTTATCCCGCAACAAAATTAAGACAGTAGGACGGCGCCAGTTCTCTGGCCTTGTGCAACTTCAAGACTTGGACCTCAGTGATAACTTGATCTCCATGATTGAGGTGGAGGCTTTCTTGGGCCTCAAGAATCTCAAAACTCTTCGAATCAAGAATAACCGTCTCAAGATCCTCCCAGTCGGCGTTTTTTCCGGACTCTACAGCCTTCGTCTCTTGGATTTGAGCCAGAATGAGATTCTGGTTTTCTTGGACTACACCTTCAAGGAAGTAGCCAACCTTCAAACGCTGGAAGCTGGTGAGAACGACCTCGTCTTTATCTCCCAAAGAGCTTTCTTTGGTCTGCAGAACCTGCAGGAGCTGAACTTAGACCGCAGCAACCTGACCTCCATTCCCACAGAGGCGCTGACCCAGCTGCAGAGCCTCGCAGTGCTCCGCATGTTTCGCCTCACCATATCCTCACTTCCCAACAATGCTTTCCGAAGACTCCCCCGTCTGCGTACCCTCCAGATCTTAAACTGGCCTGCGCTGGATACAATTGCAAGCAACAGTCTAATTGGTCTAAATTTGACATCACTCACCATCAGCAGCTGCAATTTGACTGCGGTTCCTTATGCAGCACTTCGTCACCTGGTGTACCTGCGCTTCCTGGACCTGTCCTACAACCCCATCACTGTTATCCAGGGTAACCTCCTAGGGGACCTTCTGAGACTCCAAGAATTACATCTAGCTGGGGCAAGCCTGCTACGAATAGAACCAGGAGCCTTTAAGGGCCTGTCCTTCTTTCGAATGCTTAACGTAACATCCAACATGCTCACTACTTTGGAGGAGAGCGCTTTCCACTCCGTGGGGAACCTTCAGGTGTTGCGTTTGGACGGGAATCCCCTTGCATGTGACTGCCGGCTTCTCTGGGTAATGCGGCGCAGGCAGCGCCTAAACTTTGACGGCCACCAGCCCACCTGTTCTTCTCCTGACGCTGTACAGCAGCGCGAGTTCAGAGACTTTTCTGAGAAGGAACTCGCCAGGCTCTTCACGTGTCGGCCGGCTCGCATTATGGACCGCAGGCCGCAGGAGTCGAGGGTTGAGGAGGGCACCACAGTTCTCTTTTCCTGCAAGGCTGATGGGGATCCATTTCCAACCATCACCTGGATCTCCTCTCATAAGAACACAGTTTCCTCCACAGGAAGAATCAGAGTTCTACCGAATGGAACTCTGGAAGTCCGCTTTGCCCAAGTTCAGGACAGCGGCACATATCAGTGCTTGGCAGTCAACGCTGCAGGCAATGACAGCCTGTCTGTTGGGTTGTATGTGAAAGGGGTCCCTCGTAACAAAACGACCCCTTTCTTTCTGGAGGAAAGTTGGGTCGAGCCCCCAGACCTCCAAAACGCCAACTCCTCTGCTCAAATGGCCAAGCCATACCCATTTGATGCCAAGACGCTGATCATTGCCACCACTATGGGCTTCCTATCCTTCCTCAGCTCGGTGGCCATCTGTTTCGTCTTCATGTTCTTCTGGAGCCAGAGCAAAGGTCAGATCAAGCACACGGCAACGATTGACTTTGTTCCACGCTCTTCTGTCGGTGGAGGAGGGGATGGCGCCGATGGCGGCAGGTTTACCATGAAACTTATTTAGACCAATGGAAGGAGGTTTCTGTGAATTTTTCTGCACTATGAACTCACACTGCTCCTCTGGAGATGGACACCTGCTTTCAAAGGCTTCTCCAGATGCCTGATCAAAAAGAGTTTCTTGCTCCTGTGCCAGCCTTCTTCTACTTTTGTAGCTGAAAGTTACATCCAGGCATCTTCTTGCCTGTGTTTTGAAACTAATGATCGTATGGTCCTTGGGGTGAACATCATTATGTAGACAGAGGTGTCTCAGTTTGTGTACATTTAATTTCAGTAAACATTGAGTCAATATGCATCATTGGTTTCTTTTATATAAAGCATGAACAAATAAAAAATGAGTTGAATACATTTTAGTCTTTGAAGACTAAATCATAGTGGTAAAAGACAATAAGTGCTGTTTGATCATCCATGTTGGACTAATAGACTTATTTACTGTCTCTGCTTTGCCATATTCGACCCTTTTACACAAATTCTGCTTTGGTTTTAAGACTTTAACTTGTGAGTAAAGCTTTTGATATCCATGTTTGGAATAGAATAGCCAAATATATTCCTACTCTCTTCCTAAAATTTAGACACTTTAGACCTTTTTAGAATGTTAAGGTTCTTGGGATTGGAAGGTTTAGGCATCTGATTTAGGTAGCCATGTAAATGGCAATGTATACTTAACTGTTTTATACTTTTACAAGTTTTTTTTTAGATCAACAGCACCTTTCCTTTTGTTATTTTCTGTCTCAGCATGCTATGATTTTATATATATTTTGTATCCAAACGAAACGCTGAAAACTATGTGCCTCACTGACAGTCTCACCATCGACAGAGAGAATGCTGTCCTTGATTTGTGTTATCTTGTAAATATTTAGGTCAAGGTTGACTTGTGTCCTGTAATTTTATCCAGTCCTGGGGATTAGTGTCACTCACATATGCCCGTCTTGTATACCAAACTGAGTAGATGCATTAGGCTGTGTACAAAAACACTTAACTATGCCTGAACTGAAGTTGTGCAAGATGGACATAATTGTTTTTTTGCTGTAAAATATTTTCATGTTGTCATTAAATACCGGTTTGAACCTGCTCTTGGTTTTTTCTGAATGTTTTTGTATCTATAAAATATCATTACAGTAGATAGAAATTGTGTTATTAAGCAAACAAAGACTGAAGTTCATCATTTGTGAGCTTCAAACTGAGGGAAGATTTTCTTTAGTGAACCAAATGCACATGTTTTGGTTTTTATTTTCTGTAAATATGACAAAGTCCAAAAACATGTTTCATAGGTTAATTAGTTACTCTAAATTGTCTGTAGGTGTGAATATGAGTGTGCCTAGGTGTGTGATATGTGACCCTGCGACAGACTGATGACCTGACCAGGATGTACCCTGCCTTCGCCCACAAGTGACCGGGATAGGCTCCAGTAGCGCCGTGACCTGGACAAAACGGAAGAAGAGGAATGAATGAATGAATGACAGATTGTGAGATTTATCCTGTGAGAATAAACTCTCTTAGTTTAAATTCAATTTATCTCCTATTTTCAGGTCTCTTTCACTGCACAGCTCTGAGGCTGAGAGTGAAACTCAGCAAATATTAAACCCAAGCGCTACCATCATTTCACTGTAGAGGTTGAGAGACTCAAACGAATTCACTGAACAGTAGATAATTTTGTTCGTGTCATCCCCAGAATAACCCAGAAAAGTGAGGAGGGGAAAAAAGTGATTATCACGTGTATGAGCAGAGATTTAAACCCTTTTGGATTACCTCTGCACGTCTCAATCTGTTATATAGGTCTGCCTGGTGGGTGCTATCCTCCTGCCCAGCCTGGCCTGTCATATTATCTATTTTAATATAACTATTTGCTCCCATTGGACAGAAAGCCAAGGGAGGAGATTAAAGTGGTGCTCCTAAGCCCCTCCCATATCCCATGACTGTCATACACCCCAAAGAATATTGTGGTCTCCTCACATCTGCTGTCAGTAAACTTTTATCCGTTTTTCCCAGAAAAAATTAAATTACAGCTCAACTAATTCATTAAAAATAGTATTAATTATCATTTTATTAATTTTATTATTGCCCTTTTCACCAAATTACTCAACTATGGAGTCAATGAATGCAGTCCTTAAAGACTCACTAAGATAAAAAATGTGTTTTTTGTGTTTTTAACATGTTCTTGACATAAATAAAAAAAATTAAGCTCAAAATTGCTTTTCTGAGTAATTCTTTTCCAGATCATTGTCAATTTGGGAGCAGATGCAAAAATAGTGATTGAAAGAGAGCTTATTTGTGACATAAAATATGCCGGGCGGGCCACAAGCTCCCTGCTCCGCTCCATTCTGATGCCTGTCGATGACTATATCCATCAATGTCTTTGTTCTTCTCATTCGAGCTGGCATCTGGCACAAAACTGTACGGCTGGATAGCTCCAATGTTGCTCACCATTTTTGTTTCACCAGTAATATTAGCTCGTGGTGTAAGCTAGAGAGATAGTGCATAAACAGAGAGCTTTTAGGAATGGGAAGGGGAAAGGAGGTTTGCTTGCTCCACACCATTGGTCCCACCCACAACTTGAAGGTGAATTACTAATGAACTCCTGCCGCTCTGCAGAAACTTATGTCCCAAAAACTGACTTTTTCTTTTTTTTACATTTTGGCTAAAAACTATATAATCATAGTTAAAACAATAGGTCAAAATTTGATCTGAGTGGGACTTTTAATGGTCTACACAACTGTAAAAAGTTAAATCCATTAACAGTTTGAATTCCAGCATGAAAAGTGACATCGGCAACCTATTTTTACCCTATGCTTAATGCAAATGTCTTGTTTACGCTGGTCTGTGTCAGGATCTGCGGTGTAAGTTTTAAATTGGACCTAACTAGGTGAAAAACAATCATTCTCATCCTCATTCTCTGGAATCGCTGTCATTAGTCCCGTGATCTGCTTATGTTCTGATTTAAACCCGGCAGTTGTGCTGAGAGCACAAACTAAATAGACTCATTAGGTTTAACAAGCAAAAGCCATTTTCCTCAATCAAGTGTTTTGTAAGTAAATCAAAGTGAAGCCTAAAGCCGTCTGACTGCAGATGAAAGAGGGTGCTTCAAGGTAAATCCCAATAAGCAGAGGCCTTCCTGAAGCTGCGTTCACAAGCAGCTTTATTGTATTCTCTGTCTTATGCTTAAATTTGAATTGCTAAAAGTGTACTTTAGAAACATTGAAAACACAACCTACTAAAGTTTCATTTACAGAAATGTAAGATTCAACCTGGGATTGCCAGGATGTTGCTCTGATAGGGCTCCTTCAGTTTTCTGTGTTGAGTTCTTGTCTCTTCCTCCTCAGGTTCCTTCAGTTCAGGTGAATTTCCTGCCAATCAGCCACAGGGATCTCTTGCCTCTGATATTTTTGCCAAAGTGTGTACAAGGTCCAAGTCCTGCTGGGGAATAAAACCCACCATCTTCACAAAAGTAGTGAGCAGTTTGAAGCTTGAAGTGTTCCGAAACATCCTGGTAGATACCAGTGATGACTTTTAACCAAATAAAACACAGGAAATCAACAGATACAGTTGAAAAAAAAAAGGTTCATGAAACTGAACAACTGAAACTTTGTCGATCAGTCTCAAGCAGCTTTCTTCCTCCAGATTCTGAGATAATGATTTAAAACAACCAAAACTAACAGATTTTAAATGGATCTTAAAAAAAAAAAAAAAAAAAAAAACTGAACGAATGACCAATCGCCAGGATATTTTTGTCTGCAGGCCAAGTCTGACCTTTTTGTTTCAAAAGAGACCAGTCAGATGGAAATCTGAAACCCACTTGAAATATTGTGCATGGCAGCCAGGTATCACAGGCAGCCCACCTTTAAATCTCCACATCATTTTGAATTTGATTTAGCTTTTCTCTCCATGAAATTGTGTGTATAAGATTTAAATAAAAATCTAAAATCTATCCTTTATGAAAAGTTGTACTTTATGAATCTGATACTAACATATATGTATGTATTCTATCCAATAGGTCATCTTAATAATAAAACATCAGCACACTGAACCTCTGAAGTGGGAACAGGACGTTCAGATGCAATGATGTAAGAAACATAAAGTTATTGTGAAAACCAGTCGGAAAACTCTGCCTTTGCTGCCATCTAGTGGTGAAGTGTGGGAAACATAAAGTCAACAAAACAAAAATCTCTGAGGATTGAAGTCTTAAATCGACAAAGCATGTAATCCCCGTTATACACGGATAGAGAAACGTTAGTTGGGAAGGGAAAAACATTCTGAAACTGCGTGGTGGACTGCAGATTGAACGTTTGTGCTGCATTGTGTTAATCTGTTCCTAAAAAAATAGGGATCTGGTCTTAAAAAGACCAAATAACCGAATGTGACTGAAGATATTTAAACTTATGGTTGCTCATATTTTCAGCAAATACAAACACTTCAAAGATCAGATCTGAATCAGCTTCAAATGATTGATTACAGAGGCAGTTCAAGCTATTTTAATGCAGATCAGGTGGGTGGATTTCGGCTCGTTTTGTCGTCTGCGTGGCATCTGAAGTGAATGAGAAACCGGAATGCCTCTTTTTCTCCCTGATTTTTAGAGTAACATCCTGCTGATTTTTTCCACTCCATGGCGCGCTGCTCTGCAGAGAGCTCTCATAAAGGCGCAGATGAGGCTTTTTCTCGGCGCCTGCCTGCAGCTATAATTTTCCTGTGAATGAAAAGAAGGCATTTATGAAGCCTCTCCTGGCGGTTATTCACCATTCACGCTTCTTCATATTTTTGACTTTTAATTCAGAAATGTGAGAGTCGAATTGATCTTACACTCTTGAAACAGATGGAGAAACGGTTAATATGAGGTTACTTTGGATGCAGTTACATCCAAAGATTATACAAATTAAAGAAAAATAGAAAGTATAAAAACAGTTAGATGTTTGTTTGGCCATCCAAACATTAAATCATTTTCAGCAACAGGTATGGGGCGCATAATTCATAATCGTGGATTTGGAATAACACGAAGTCAATGTATTCATTTTGCTCCTGCAAAGCATCACTCCCCCGCTGCCTGTCCTCTCCCTGAAGCCAGATACCCCAAATTTTATGAGCCCCTGGAACCTCTGGAAGAGCAGACGTATCTGGGAGCAGCGGTGGTTGGCACAGCCTATGGGACACAGCAGATCGGGGAGGGACCTGAGTGGAGAGAGGACAGGAATTCAGACGGAGCGCATCGTGGAGAACAGCAGACCTCAAAAGAAAGATGAATTCGTTGGTCCTGCTGGCGCTTTTGGCTTCGGTCGTTGCGGGAAAGGCGCCCAGGCTGAAATTTGTGGTGCACGGTAAGCCACCGTTGGTTTTGTCCGCATGTTTTACTGCTCCGTTTTCTGTGCTGTGATGAGCCTTGCAGTCTTGGCTGGAGGGGGTGGACAGATTATTGGATTGAGCATCTTGGGGTTGATGCGCCCTTTCATGGTTGATCTGGTCTTTTAAGGTGCGGGTATCTTCTCTTTGCCATGTATGAGCGCATATCAAGCCTTCATCGGAGAACTGCGTCTGGATTAATAATCTCCCTAACAGACCCTCCCTCCTTCATCTGAGTTGTAAATTACGCGCTCCAGCATCCAGGCCTGCAAACATAGTCAGGTGATCTGAATGAAAACCTGGAAAATCTGTGAGACCAATAAACTCAGTATGTTTTCCGTCCATTTGGGTCCATTTAGTTTTGTATGCGTAAATATGCAACTTTCTTGGTTTTTCCTTTTTGATTCCCATTTATGACACAAGTTCTCAAAGGCTCCGATGTCTCTCTGGCTCCGCGTCAGACGCACAGAGGGATTATCAACCCCCAGGCGTTCAAAGGCGACCTCTCGTCCTCTGAAGGAGGAGGGGGATCATGGCGTCTTTTTTTGTCCTGCGAAGGCTGCGGCTGTCATCGCCGAAAAGCGTCGTTATTGTGAAATATCGCTCTGTAGCGGTTGATACAGTCATTGTGGTTCCGCGTCCTTGCGGAGCTGCAATGCGGGACACGTACAGCTGCTTCCAACTGCAGCAGAGGAGTCGGGAGAGCTCAGCCTCACAGTGGAGGGGAAGCACGCACAGCTGGACGCGGGCTTCAGAAAAGCAGACAATGAGGGGACAGGATTGGGGGAAGAGTGTGGAGTGGAAAATTCCGAGCACAGATCCTGTTATCTATTCCACTCACGAGTCCCCCCCCCCCGTTTTTTTTTAAGTTTATTCATTATTTTTTACACCCCACACAAATCTCTAATGTACTCAGCAATCAATAGAGGTGTGGGCTGTCTGTCAAGCTATCTGAATCGCTTCTCTCTTCGTGGTGGAGCTCAGGATGACGCTGGTGGACGTGTGTGTCATATCAATCAAACTGTTCTTATGGAATTGCTGACTCCGGGACAGAAAGACGTTCAGGGGATTTGGGGGGAAAACAGGAAAGATTTTTCAACAGCTGGTTCAGGACCTCGGACAGCTCCGAGGTGTTCCTCAGGAAGTTAGCATTTGGAGACCTTTTTTCACCTTCAGAAAATCGAGTTGGGGCTTTACTCTGGTGTTTACACCTGTGGAAATCCTGAAAAAAATGTTTTAATTTTTCGTCTGCTATGTTAAATTTAATCAAATGAAACCAAGGTTGTTTGAAAACAGTTTTAAAACAAGGGGATTCTAGCTTTAAATGGGGTTATTTAGAGTTTTTTTTCCTTGGATAAAATAATCATTTTCTGTTTCTTCTTCCAAATTTACAACAACATCAAGGCACAATTTCAAGCGATGATAAAGGGACCCAAAATACAATTCAATTATAGTCCAGCTCTTGAGCCACACATTACCAATTTGATTTGTGTGGTTAAGGTTCTTATGAAGTCAAATTAAATTCTCATGTGCCTTATACTTTATCGTCAGTTAATGTTTTGTGACAAGTCCAGAACATTTGAAGGTGTAGTAACAGAAACACAGACCAAGTACACAAACTGCACCAACAATTTTAATTGGAAAAAAAAAATAAGTTACTTTTTTTCTGCTTTTTTTGCTGCATTTTACATTATATTGTGTTTGTTGAACCACATTTGATCAGAAATCTAAACAGTTTGGCCTTTCTATGCAGGCTACCTCCTGACACACACATTTTTGACACCATTTAGCATTTGGAATCGTGATTCTGCCCACATGCTGAAGTAAAGTTCAACAGTCACTCAATTTTAGATTTAATTTGGCCATCATCCCCCCCGAGATAACTAAATGACTCTTTAGCTTCCAAGGAGCTTCATATTTAGTTGTGTGTTGCTCCCATGGCCGGGAGATTTGTTTTCTTGTATTGTCTGATCAAACCTGTCTTATCAAAAAGCTGCCTGCTGCTACTGGAAAGGCAGTGACAGAATCAGAACAGTGCCACTAAAGCCATCATTTAAAAGCAAAAGCAGCTTGTGGGAATGAGCTGAAACGCCTCAGAGCTGCTGCTAAAGTAAATGACGTCTCTGTTGGGTTCGGTTTTTTTGCTGCGAGAGGCACCTTTTGCATCACAATTACTAAAAGTGTTGATTTGCATAGCTTCAGTAGCTTTTATAATAGTTTCTTTTTTTTTCTCATGTATTAGGGGTTCGTGTATTTGTTCAGGATTAAAAACAGGACCGAAGCTTTGTGCTTTTCATTTCTTTTGGGGGTTTGCTGAAAGGATTAGGATTTAGATTATTCAGTGAATAAATGAAAAAAAAAAGTCAGCCTCTCTTTACTTTGTGAACTGAATACATATCTATGACCTGACAGTGATGTTAGAAGAAAAACGAAGTCCAGAGGGAACAAAAAAACAAGAACATGGCATCCTTCAAAGCCCATCTAGACGACTGTTGTTGTGAATTTGGGCTATACAAATAAAATTGAATTGAATTGAATTATTGGGTGAAGACAGTAAAACATTTTCTGAAATGTCTTTTTCATTTGATTTGATGGAACTAAATGGAGAAATCTTCAATGGGTTCTTGATCACTGAACTTTGGCTCTGTGTTTTTTTTCTTTCTTCTTCCAGTAAACACCTTTTCCTTTCAGACTAACCCACCAAAATTGCTCTCCTTTCCTCAATTTGCTTATTTCTGCCTTTAAAAGTGACTCACAAATTCAAAATGCTTTTACTTCTAAGAACATGTGTCTGTAATTGCCTTTTAATTAAACCTTTCAATCAGGCAAGCTGGAGAAAATGAGGATGTTTGTCTTTGTTTGTGCTCAGCTGACCTTTTGAAGATTCAAGGGTATGGCCGGGCACAAGCGGTTGAATGTCTGAGAGAATAAGAGAATTTAGGTTTGTGAGAACAAAAAAAACATATTTATGAACTCTACACTTAAAGATGCATCCCTTGTTCTGTTGCAGCAGACCATATTTAAAACAACCGTTTAATTATTATAATCCATTTCGAACCTTAAGGAGTTTGACACCTGAATTTCTTCTTTCTGCATCTGTTTTCAGATTTAAATTAAAAAAGTCCAAAAAATGCAGCAGCAGTAATTCTAGTTTGACAGTTGTGGTTGTACAGTGTCCCTGAGTAGTCCGGAGTCAGGAGTTCATAAGAGTGATAGCTCGGGGGAAGTAGCTGTCTTGTTGGCGGGTGGTTTTGGTTCGCATTGTCCTAAAGCGCTGTCCTGATGGGAGGAGGCTGAAAAGGCAGTGTCCAGGATGAGAGGGGTCTTTTACGATCCTGCCAGCCCGCTTCCTGGCTCTGGATCGGTACAGATCCTGAATGGGGGGAAGGCTGGAACCAATAATTTTGTTGTCAATTTATAGCACACGTTTTTTTTTTTTTTAGCTGTTTATGGAAGAGAAGTTGAAGAGTTTAATGGTTTTTACAGCTTTCAATAAACACAGATGTTTGACTTTGAAAAGTTGGAATAAAAGAATCTTATCATTTGTGAAATAATCACAGTATTTCCGGCAAGAATCTTATTCAGAATAGTTTTTAAAGTTCTATCGTCTTCCAATCATGTCATTTTTAGCCAAAATCACAAAACCTGTCATTCTCTTTAACAACGTTTCAGCAGAGCTGCAGGAGTTTCAGAAATTCCCCTCTGAGTTTTGGGTGGGACTGTTGGCAAAAAGTAAGCCTGCGTTCATTCCCCTTCATCCCTTTGTTTACACTCTTTCCTGCTGGCTTCCAGCCCCTCACACCCCCAACCTAACATTACCAGTGCAACAAAAAAGGCAGAGCAATATTGGAACTATCCAGTCGTACAGTTTTGAGCCAGATGCCAGCTTGTTTGAAGATGATGAAGACATTATTGGATCTATTTGTGAATAAGTGAATGAATCTGAATGGAGCGGAGCAGAAAGCTTGTCGCTTAAACGCTTTCAATCTGAATTTTTTTTTTTTTATCTGCTCCTGATTCACAATGATTTGAATACATACTCAGAAATACAGTTTTTATTAAATCAGGAAAATGCTGGAAGATTATGTTAAAAACACCCAAAACACAATTTTTATTGGATATGGTCTTTGAGTCAAGTCTATTTCTGTGAACAGATATAAATAAAACTGGATTTACCAATAGTTGTGGTTCAGACTATGGAACAGATGTGGGACTATCTGTTTTCTAGTAGTTACATGTTTATTTTGTAACAATATAATGATGAGCACATAAAAAAGAGAAGAAGAAAAACATGTGTTGCTGCCTTCACTTTGTTGATTTCATTTTCCCAAACTTGAAGGAGTTCAATGCATCAAAATGATAATATGATGATGTGAAGTGAAACTAACCTGCATTGACAAGCTTTCCTTTGTTCTTCCAACAAAGAGAGCACAATTTTGCTAATATGAAGTGGATCTTAGATATGAGTTTAGTGAGTTTGCTAGAACTTTTACTAATAGCAAATGATGAACAAAAAAAAAGATTTTGCTTGTCCTTTAAACTTGGATTATATAGGGAAAACTAGACAATCAGAGTCAGAAGAGATCCTTTTGTTAATGGTTAAATGCTGAAGCTGTGTGACATTGGATGATTGTGATACAGAAAATCTGTAATAAGCATAAATTCTATCACACCAAACAATCAATGGGGTTGCTTTCGCTGAAGCCAGAATCTCTTTATCCATTTTCATTCCTTCATGGTTAACACACTTCTTTCAAGTTGATAGTCCAAGAAGCTAACACAAGGCTTTGGTACAGCTACACTTTAATAGGGTTTCATCATGCCATTTTTAAAAAAGTTTAAAGTTTCTTCTTGTAGGACTTTCATCATTTGGGTGTAGCTGATTGTAGCAGGGGGTGAAAGGGGGTGTCAGGATCACAAAGATAAACATCTTCTATTTAAGCTTTACCAATAATTGATGAAAATTAGTTTCAAGGACGACGCTTTGCAGACAAAATTTGCCTTTGTTCAGAAAATAAAGCAAATCTTAATGTTCACTTGTTGCTTTAATGTTTCCCCCAGTCAACAGCCACATAGGGTTTTTCTGGGGTATGTCTCATTTCCTTGTGAAGAACAGGCTTCATCAATTACATTCTTGTCAACAAGGGAGGCTGCTGTTTCCATAGAAACATAGTAGGTTGGCTAGCAACCTGTATAACCATTTCTCTCTTCATTCTGGTTTTGCTGTCGGACTCAATGTCCTTTTCTGTGCAGGGATCAGAGATTGGAGAGTCTGCATATTATTGTAGTAAACCTTCATAAGATAGTTTCTGAAAACGTCTGCTTTAGTTTGAAAAAAAATATATACAAAAGTTCTTTTAAACCAATGGCAAAATAAAAAAATAAATAAACTGGTGATCCTCTGGAGGGTTTAAAAGTCCCATTCAATGTTCTCAGTATGGGCTCTTCTGTCTAGAGGCTAGAGCTGCTCAGAGCATTCTGACATTGCTCCACTGAGACTCAGGTAACAGTTGGTGTGTACAAAAGCCTTACTGACATAGACAGAAGGAAAAAAAAGCCTCCGAGGATTATAAACACACTCCAACAAATAATCAGACTCATCCAGCCCACACTGACAGATACTTTCATGCTTCCTCCGTAGAGCAGCAGCCCCCTATAGGTCTCATCCCTGTCATCATCTGTTCTCTGTGTCTCTGCTGGAAGGTGTTACAGGGCTCTGAAAGCACACACCAAGCCAGGAAAACAGCTTTTTCAGCTCAGAGCCAATCATGGCATACCAGAATTTTTACATCTATTGCCTCTAGACCAAGTCTGCAAATGTCTAACAATAATCAATCATTTACTAATGGGAAATATAAAAAGAAACAATCAGCAATACTCAGATTCCTCTTCTCTGTCTGTACATTGACAAATAGTGAGAATGTGGATGAGTCAGCTGAGTCTAAATGAACGCAAGACTCTGCGCTTGTGGTTTTTTTAGTTGCCGTCCACAGCGAAGGAAAATCTGTGACAGGAGTTGCCCACATGATAAAGCTAACATTTATGCTCCCACGACATGCCCTTTTCTTTTAGCACCCAAGCTGTGTGCTGCAGGCACACCGCTTGACGCAAAGCTGAAGAAAAGTCATCTTGTAAATGAAAACAGTGCATTGCCAAAACCCATGGAGACGCTGACAGAGGAGTAGAAACGGACTGCTTGCTGGACTTTTGTTCAGCTGGAAAGAGCAACTCCATCAAAATCTGGACCATCTTTTTAAAGAACCACTCCAGTCATCTTTTCATCTATTCTAATTTCTTCCCAGTGCTCTTTAAAATCATGATTATGTAGTTTGTAGCCAAAATGAAGAAAAAAATAATAAAAAAAAACAGTTTCTGCAGAGCGGCAGTAGCCTCTGAGTTGTGGGCGGCACTATTGGTGCAGAGTAAGCCTGCCCCAGTGTCTCGTCATCTGTTTACACACTCTCCCAATAGCTTAGAATCCCTCACATGCCCCAAGCTAATATTAGAGGTGCAACAAAAATGGTGAGAAACATTGAAGCTTTTCAGCCGTACAGTTTAGAGCCAGATGTGGAACACAGACATACATGGATCTAGTCGTCTACAACGCATCAGACAGAAGCGGAGCAGGAAGCTTGAGGCCTGGTCAATTGTACGTTCTGTCACAGACATACTTTTTTTTCAAACAGCTTTAATTTTTTCTCTGCTCCTGATTCACCACGACTTGAATAAATAAATATTCAGAAATGCAATTTTAGCTAAATGTAACAATATTTGTCCTCTGTCATGGGATTAATGCCAAAAAAACAAGTTGAAAACATGAAGAAATTTATTTTTATCAGAGCGGATCTTTAAATGACTCTTGAATACTTTTTTTATGCAGTATTCTGTTGTTGTTGTTATTAATGTTTCTCAATTGCATCAGATGACCTAAACAGCTTTTAGCCATTCACTGTTTTACTTTTGGTTTTAAAATTGTGCATCTTAGAAATGCAACAGCTGAGCTGCTTCACCTTTGTGACCCTTAGTTATACTTCAAAATTTTTAACTTTGCTTGCAAAAAAAAACATGTTTTAACAATAAAAAAAAAACTGTTGTCTGTTGTGTTTTTGCCCTCAGGGCCCCCCAGGTTCCACTTCAGCAGACCTGAGAACTACATCAGCATGTACCACCAGGAGGGGAGCGACACTCTGTATGTGGGGGGCCGAGCAGTCATCTATGTGTTGAAGTTCACCAACAGAGGAATCTTTGACGTGCAGGTAGATCTCATGTTTTCTTTTGCTCAAAACACAGGCAGCTTTGAAGCAGCTGTTAGACTGTTTCCTCTTCTGAAAAGCCTCAGATTAGTAGGTGGATCGATAGCACTCAAGTGTTTGCCAGCAGGCAGATGACTTAGAAACAATCAACAAGTGGAAACTTAAGCACACACCACAGGTTCCCTCTTTTAATTATAAAGTAGGGGCTTAAAAAAAGAGTATATATTGATGTTATGAAATAAAGGGGAGCGGTCGGATTAAGGTTAACACCTTGCTTGATATTTTGAATCATTGAAGAAATTAAATCTTCTCTATATATTTTTTTCAATTGATTTTATTTTAACTCTTAACTTTTGTCTCTGGGTTTTATCTCGTGTACAACCTGAACTCACAATAGGACTTAAGGCCCACTCTAAAAATCTTTGGATCTATTGAACAAGCGTTAACAGTGCTCTTTTCATTATCATTATGTAGTTTTAAGCCAAAAGACAAGAAAAAAAAGCTGTTGTTTTCTAGTTTCTTTAGAGAGGCAGTAGTTCATTAGAAATTCACCTATGAGTTTAAGCCAGGATTGATGGCGTGGACTGGAGCAAAAATCGACAAGCAACAAGCTTACAGCTCCCTTCACCCCCCAACCAAACAATATTGGTGCAACAAAAATGCCCAGCAACATTGGAGCCCTCCAGCCAAACAGTTTTGAATCAGATGCCAACTTGGACGATAAAAACAAAACTTCGGAAGCAGCCCCCACTCGTCTTCCCCTCCTCATTGCCAAGTGTTCGGAACAGGAAGCTTGTTGCCTGCGACAGCGTATTTTCTACATTACAAATACGCTCTCTTTTAAACAGTATTTTTTTGTCTGCTCCTGATTCACAATTATTGGAGTAAAGAAATACTCACACAAAGCAAGTTTGAGCTGAATTATCTTTATACATATCCTCTGTGATCAGAAAAATACCACAATAACTTGTTAAAAACACGAAAAACACAATTTTTAAGATGAGTGGGTCTATAGGGCTGCTAAGCTACAAAACTATTGAGTAACACTCTCATGACTGCCTGACAAGTGTGAGTGATCCCAGAGTGTCAGCTCTTTGTTTTCATTTCCAAATAATTTGCACTTCAGTTTAATTAGATTCCGACTGCATTCAGCCACACCGTAAGGAGGAGCGTGTTCAGCAGCAGCTCCATTCAGAAGGTGCTGAGACAGTTTGAAAATTGACTCAGAACATCTGTGTGGTTTGGTGACAGAAACTCTGAAAACCTAAAATTTACTTTGGCTACTGTCAAAATGACTGACAGACCAAAAAAATACAATTTGCAAAAAGAAAATTCAGGATTGATGGCTTTTCATATTTCAAATATTAGTTTCTTCATTTTTGTGATGTTCAGTCTCAGTTTAAGCCTCTTCAGAAAAATGTTTTTGTTCCAGGAGTTGAAGGTGGTATCAAGCAGACAGTGACAACTGGACATTTTATTGCAAAAACATTTAATAAACCCAGAACAATATTCATGAAGACTATTGCTGCTGTTTTCATTTCAGACACACTGCCACTGATTTGTTTCTAAAAAGTAAACCCCTGCATATTCTGAAAACATTCTTTGCTCTAAACCTCTAATCTTTTCCCTAAAGCAATTTTTAATCCTCGTTGTGCCCAGTCCCTGCTTTCAAGAGCTTTTCAGAAAGATTTTTAGGCATTTCGAGGTAAGAGGACTTAGTCAGACCAAGCCCCAAATAATTTTCCATCCCTGAAGAAGGGAGTCTCTTATGTTGGATCACAGGGAACATCTAAAATGACCCTGTAGGTCAGTGCAAACACTATGCAATATTCTTTCATTATTTTTAGTTATCGCTGTAGCCTTTGGCTTTTAACTCTTACATTTTACAAGCATTTTTTTTAAAGCAATGCAATAAGAGAGTAGCACCATTTGGATTTATCTAATTTAAAATGAACGTAATTGCATTTTTCCTTGACCATTCTACTGGTATATTAATGCTTCTATCCATTTAGCTGCAGATGAACCAGTTCGATTTTTTTGTTTGAAAAAATGTTCAGCAAAGAAAACACAAGCCGGTGAATATAACCCCCTGCTGTTTCTGTTGCTATGAGCAACGGTAACAGTCAAGCTGCCATCTTTGCTGCGAGGGCGACATACGAGTTAAAGAGGGCAGAGACTCGTGATGGACGCCTCACTGCTGACCCACAGCAGCAGCTGAGATCCAAGACAGATTGTGGAATCTGGAGCATCATGTCAATATAGATTAGACTGTGCGGGCAGCTGATGGGTCCACTTCAGACATGCGGGCAAATCCTGTTTTGTGGAATCAAGTCTGAGTTATCTCAATGATGACGCAAAGAAAATAGAAAAATCAGCAACCACTGATGTGTCTTGGTACTATGAACCCGTTTGGACGCGGTATATTTCCCCCAGCTCATTTTGCAAGAGCTTAAAGAGGAGAAAGATCAATTTTCACTGTTAGAAAGCAATACAAAAGGGAACAGCTGTATACGGTGAACCTACAATCTAAGGACTTCACTAAAATCCTACATTTAATTATGTCCTGCAGCATTCCTGGAGTGCAAGGACCAGATTGTTTTTGCAATATTTCTTTCCTAGTACGTATTTTAGTAAAAATATTGCTCCTGCCACATCAAAATTTGCAAACGCCTAATACCCGGTAAAAATTATTTTGGGCAAAGTGAAAGACCCCCTCAAAAGATTGTGACATCACAATTGGAGAACCTTAAAAAAAAAAAAAAAAAATAGATAAATTAGACCAAAATCTTTCATGGGCCTTAAGAAAGATTTTCAAAATCATGTGACGAAACCAAAACACGTGTCTAGGATATTCAAAGGAAGTACCGAAATTATGGGATAGCCACAGGACCTATACGACTACGTGGCCATTTTCTGGCAAAGTGTGATGTTTGGCAATTTTTTTACATTTTAGCACAATATAGAGAAGTAAATCTTTTGTCCTCTTGAAAAGTCAAGTTCAGCCTACAAACACGAACAACATTTTGAGGACTTGGGAAAGAGGCCACCATCTTAAAATAAAAAAAACAAAAGCTCCTCCTAGGGAATTTCATCTATTGTTTCAAAACTCCTAAGCCATTTAGGAAAACACTGTTGGTTTTAAAGTTTTTTAGATTTTGACTGTGTCAGCATGGCGAGCTTGCATAAGTGACATTCCCCTGTTACTCGCACATTATTTTTACCGAAATATTGTGAAAACTTAATACATAAATCCTTGACTCAAGTTGAATGAAACAATATGACATGATGTGAACACGTTAAGAATGTGGGTGCAGTTAAGAAGAAATCTCTGTTGGTACATAAATCCAAAAGTTTATTTTAGGCAATTCTTCTAAAAACTACATTGACCTGTTTGTCACTCCCAGGCAACCCAGAATTAATATGGTTGCTATGGGGATAAAACCAATATGAAAAATAAAAAAAATCTGTCATTTTGAAAAAATAATTAGTTGATTTTTTTCATGTGCAGCTCTGACCAAGAAGACAGAGGAAAGGGAGGAGAGTGAAGGGTGTATTTTATGACCAGTCATCATAACTTTGAAATATCTTGTTTAACATTGTCAGAAATATTTTTGGTTATTGTGATTGCTTGGAATAAATTAAATCCAATTTCAAAAGATATGAAATCATCAGTATTTCCCATTTCAGAGATCTTAACAGATTTTTCTTTCAGCCGATTTTTGTGTCTAATTGTAGGAGGGTTTGAGAAAATGTTGTAGAGAAAACACACAGATTTATTATATATTTGTTTTTTTTTTTATTATATTTTTGCAAAAAGAGAATGAATCCCAACCAAAGAGTCTTTTTTTCCTCCTCAACAGATTCCTGTGGCTTCTGATCAGACTGCGATTGACACCTGCAAGGCAAAGTCTTTTCCTCCAGATGTAAGAACGTCCTCTCTGTCAAAACTCAATGGTTTTGTTTTGGCACCATGCTGCTCCTCATCACCCTCATCTGTTGTGCTGCAGCTTCCACCTTACACAAGAAACAGCTTCAGCTTCATTTAAATTCTGAAGGATTTTAAGAGTAAAAGAGATTAGATACAATTACTCAGGAGAAAACTTCACCTCCAACTAATAAACCGAGCATTCGAATTCAGTGAGCAGGTAATTGGAATAAACAATTAAAATAAATCTATAGAGAGAGTGCGGCAGATTTACAATCAACCACAGTCTCTAAACTATAATACGCTAAAGTAAAAGATATTTTAAATCAACGTTTGATTATTTTCCACTGTCGAAAATATGTTTTCTGCTATACTGCAGTCCTCAATCTAAAAAAAAGGTTTTAGACTAAAACCAACAGAAAATCCATTAAGCTTGTTTGGTTTTTCAAAATAAAGTAAAAGGGAAAATGTAAGAGGAAAACGTGTTAACAAATGAGGACTAAAAGGCTAAAGTTACTCTTTTTTGGGTTATTTTAGTGACTTTTAGTGAATCACAACATTACAACCTATGGAATGTGACATATTGACGTAACTGTGGTTGTTAGAACAGACAATATAAATATTCTTCTTGTATCTTCCCATATAACCTTGAAGGTCTCGTTTCAAACTAAAAGCAGTAAATCTGTTAAAATTGTGCATTGAAAGTTAATTTTTCTTTGGGAAGAAATATCCCGGGGGAAAAGAAAACCCACTGGAGCAAATTTTGAGCACAGAAATTTAAGACAAATCTCCAGGTTGGACATATCTTTTTGTCAATAGCAGCAACCATGTTTTTAACCCCCAGAAAATTAGTTTTGGGGTACTTCTATTTTGTTTCTGTCCTGTACTAGTGGCATTTTTTTTCTTGTCAAATTCATACATTTATTATGGTGTCCCAATGTGTGGGGGGCTGGGTTGACAGGATCTGAAGGAAACCACCTGATTTTATACTGTTTCAGAAAAGACCAAAACGTTTTCATCCTTCCATTTGAGTAATTTTTGATAAAAACTTTCATTTTATAAAGCAGCTACACTTCTAAAACAAAATAATGCCTTGTTTGAAGAACTAAAAAAAGCAAATCTTGTTTTTATGATAAAAACCAAAAGAAAAAAATAATCTGATTACTTAAAGCTGAACACCTTGCTTAATTAAAGTCAGAACCTCCCAGCTAATCATGGTATCAAGCCTGAGACCAATGTCAAATGGGCTTCCGATGTAAATGACATGTTCAGGGGCAGATGGAGTCTTGGACCGATCAGCCGGAGGAACTCTCCGAGTAAGCAAAGCCAAAGAGGCTTGAAGGAGGCGTGCAAATCCCCTGATAACACACAGGCTGAGCAATTTTCAGTGGAAGAACTCCAACACAAACTTCCATCAAGAATGAGTCACACATGAGTCAGCAGAATAATTTACCTTCTTATTAAATCACTTAAATAGTTTATATTTTCAGCTTTTCTAGAAAAAAAACAATAAATGTTTAGAGACAACTAAAGTCAACAGTACTTTTATACTATCCCTTTTATATCATAACTGCAAGATCTTTTTTGGGGACAATTACATCCAACCAGCTTCACGTCCCCGTTTATTTTTCTCCTCTTTGTCCTCGTCAGCCTGCAGAGTTAGAGAAGCACTGCAGAATATAAATCATAACTGGCTGCCTCAAAGTGAAGCTCCCTAAAAGTGATGCAGGCAGACCTCCTGCATCCAAACCAAACAGCTTCAAAGATCTTTCAGTGTTTTAATATAGAGCATGTTTAGAGCTTAAATATATAATTAAAAAAAACTGTCTCTGCATACGGGATAATCTGGAGAAAAACCAGACTTTAACTTCAAGTATTGTGCACATTTACACTTTTTTCCAGGCAAAAATAACTATTCAGAATTACATTTTTATTTTCCATTTAAACCAGAAATTTTACACTAAAAATAAAATAAAAAAAACAAAACATTTGTTTTTTTCAACTTAATTGAGAACACATATAATGAAAATGAAGCTTAAAATGGCATTTCTTGGTATTTCTTTATTCAAATTGTTTGAAATCTGACGCGGATACAAAAGAGATGTTTGAAAAAGCTTGTAGCAGAGATGTAGGTGCTACAGTCAGGTGGCCACAAGCTCCCCGCTCCATTCTGATGAACCACTTGAGGACGACTAGATCCATGTATGTCTTTTTTTTTCCTCGTCTGAGCTGGAATCTGGATCAAGGCTGTACTCCTGGATAGTTCTTATATTGCTCCCCATTTTTGCTGCAACAGCAATGTTAGGTTGGGGGTGAGAGGCGCTGTAAGCCAGCGGGAGAATGTGTAAACAGAGAGCTCTCAGTTATGAGTGACAAGAAAGGGGGGCGGGGTTGCTCCACGTCAACAGTCCCTCAGAAGATAATTTATTTAAAAAAAACTATTGCTGCTCTGCAGAAAATATGTCCTAGAAAACACCACATTTTTTTTATTTTGGATAAAAACTGCATAATCCTAGTTTAAAGAATACTGGACTTTACTGAACATACTTTACTGAATACTGAACAACACTTTTGAAATGAATCAAATGAAGATCAGACTTTAAATATTACTTCAAACAAGTAGAAATGCAAACCAATGCAGGCTTGAAGACAGATTCCGGTAAATGAAATTCTAGCCCACACAACCACCTATTCAACTGCCCACATATCCACCTACACACACATAGACAGATTGCAGCACAGGATTTTAGGGCTGATTTCCCAATAAAAGAAATGCATCTGAAATGAACAAAAATGGTCTCATTTCCTTTGAGAAAATGATCTGTTTTTTGTCAGCAGCCCTGAATGTTGAATAAAGACAACCGCTTAGGGTTCAGCTCATTTTCAAGCAGTTTGTAGCATGTTGAAGTTCATTTTACTTCATAAATAAGCAATCCATTTGGAACACTGCATCTTTTTACTGCAGGTCTGAGCTCAAGTGTGCCTTCTGCCAAAAGGACTTCAGAGTATGGGATGGTTTCCAGTCTCCTCTGAACACACCCATTTTCCTCACTAATCTTCTTTGTGTTGGGCTCTTGGTCTTTTCTTTCCTCCCAACACTTCAGCTCCACATCTTTGTTTTTTCTTTTCAGAACACTTCTCAGTCTTTTTCCTTTATTTGAATTCACTTTTTTGCATGCATTTCCTTTTCTTTCTATTGATGTTTAGCCTTGTATTTTTATTTCTTGTCAGCACAAGATCTTCCCATGTTCCTTTCCTTTTGCCTCATGTTTGCCTCTTTTCTTCAACAGCCGGAGTGTGATAATTTCATCACCGTCCTTCAGAAAGTAAATGACACATTCATTGTCTGTGGAACAAATGCAGGAAGCCCAAGGTGCTGGATGCTGGTGAGCTCACTTTCCAGGAAACTTAAGATTAATTGATTGTTACTCTTCTGCTGTAAAATTAGGCTGGGAATGCTTTTTACCCACAAAGGATATTAGCGTTTAAAGTTGGTGTGGGGGAAATACAGAAATTCAAAGTTTCTTCCAGATTCAGTTTTTCCCATTTTCCTCCTGCAGGTTAATGACACTGTGCTCACAGATGTCCAGGGAGGCCACATAGCGTCTGCCTCGGACATCTCACCGCCTTATCCCTCACAGAAGTTTATCAGCTTGCCTGCAGGTAACACACATTACAAAGGAAGTACAAGTCTTGTGGCTGAAGTGCTTGTAAAGGCAGAGTGAAACATCCCTGACTGAGCTGCTGTCACAGAACCCGAAGGACGTCAGCTGCAGACGACATGTTGCAGCTGCAGCCGACTGACCCATGCGTGGGTGAATGTCGAGGGTCCTTCAAGGCTCTCATGTTACTTCCATTTACATTAGATTGTTCTGCTTTTTCCATCTGTATTCAGGACTGACCATTGACTTGAGCATGTGATGTTTTAATAAAACCTCTACAAGAAAAAAAAACCAAAAACACATCGCATCTGGAAGATTTGATCTATGTGACAGACCTACAATTCAAACTAGGAAAAATTCCTACTTGAGTTTATTCCACCTTTAAAACACAACCTTTGCTTAAAATAAAAGAAACTTTAAAATTTGACGAAAATGAGATCAATTTAAAAGTTGGAACATGTCAGAAATAGGATATTTCAGAAGCCTAAACCGCTGTGCAAATTTAGTCCATTTTAAAGGAAAAATAAATAAAATGAACTCATTAATTCTAAAAGAGTGTGGGCAACACGGGTCAGATGGAAATTTAATTGATCACCAATACTTAAATAAAATGTGGTTAGACAATGTTTTAAAATCCAAATTTTATAGTTCAGCCATTTCACCCATCAAAGTTATGTTTCATCTGTTGCCATAAATTCAAATACAGCGATCTGTAAGACAAAATAAAGATGATCGTGGAACCAGATGGGGAAATTCGGTTTAGGTGAACAAAACAATCATTGAAGCAAATAACAGACTTTCAAAAAAAAAAAAAGTAAAGGCAGAGCAGCAAAACAAGGTAATTCAACACACACACAAAAAAATTAAAATGAAGAAAGACCTCTTTCAACATACAAACAAGGTATTCACACTCTAAACCAGGAGTAATCCTGACAGAAGAGATCAGGAAACTGAGTAACTGAGGTAAAGTAACAATTAGGATCAGGTGTAATGATTGAACTCAAACCAGGTGTGAAGGATTTACAGAGAACAGAATAGAATATACAATAATTTCCCAGAAAATTAGGATATTGGAAAATACAAAATATGTAACATGCTGAAATAAACAGAAACCATTCAAGAGGTGAAATGATAAAACAAAATACTGATCAGAATAGAGAACCTAATAGGAGTAAATTAAGTAGTTTTCAACTCAAGTCTTTTGAAAATTATCTCATACCACGCTCAAAAAAATAAAACTTTCATTAGGTCACATGTCACATTCAGAAGCAAAGGTACATGGACCTTTTTTATGAGCTCATTTATGTCAGGAGCAGCAAAGAAATGTCAGAGAACTCTGGGCTCCCAGAACCAATTAATTTTTTTTCTAATCATCTTCGATCAGTGTCATACAAATCCTTTTAGAGACACATCTGACAATGTTATATAGATGAAGCCTTCTGTAGAATACATTAGCTTTCAGTTTCTGAAAAGCGCTGCAGTTGTTTTTCAAGAAAGAAAGAAAAACTGAATTCTTTTCTCATAAATGGTTCAAATGTTTCTTCTTTAGTTTTTTGGTTGAAACTTAAATAGCTTGAAATACAATAGTATTATAGTATAAATATAATAGTCATTAAGAGGTTAAATAGGTGTGTACCAACAAAAATGCTCTAAAAATGCTGAATTTGTGATTTCAGATTGAAAAAAGAGGGTGAATTTGAAAGAAAAAAAAACAAGTCCCAATTTCCCTTTAAATTTCTTTCACTAAAAAAAGTTTGAGGGTTGGAAACTCATTATGAGTTTATTTTTGTCTACACATCTCCCATAACTTTGTATCTTTTGGATTTTCTTTTTTAGATGATGAAAACAAACAAACAAATAAACTAAACAAAGGATTGTCTTCATTTATTGTGGCTTGATTGGTCAATTAAAAGTCACTTAAAATAAGATACAGCCCATGTATAGACCTACATATACGTTTAAAGTATGCTATTCTAATTACTTGGGCATTTCTGTACTTATACATACAAAACATGACACATTGAATAGTTACAGTTAGGCAAAAAGAGCCTTTTTTTGCTTAATAAGAAGTGGAAGGAAGGACATTTATATAATCCCACCCCTATAAAGATTTATTGTACTTAATTTTTATGTAGTTTTCAAATCTTTTGTGTGATTAATATGTTACGAAGGCTAATTTAGATTTAAAAACTTTAAGAAAAAAATCGTAAAACCTTTACAATTGCATAAAACCTTTTTTAAATAGGCTATTTCTTTATTTTCATGTAAAAACACATTCAAATAAAGCCGCAAGCGGCGTTGTATGGCCCGCAGACGCAACCCGCCTTCCACGCCCAACTCTTCACACCACCGCCTCCTTCACCACCCTCACTGCCCAGTTTTGATAAAGGCTAGTCAAAACGGCATTTGCTAATTATGCTAACTATGTTAGCTATGCTAATGTGGCTAAAAGTGCTAGCATTGGGGTCAGCATCATTAACTGACTCAGAAAAACACATTTCCTAAAATGCTAATTATGCTAACTATGCTAGCTATGCTAATGTGGCTAAAAGTGCTAGCATAGTGATCAGCATCATCAACTGACTCAGAAAAACACATTACCTAAAATGCTAATTATGCTAACTATGCTAGCTATGCTAATGTTGCTAAAAGTGCTAGCATAGCAATCAGCATCATTAACTGACTCAGAAAAACACATTCCTCCATTGGTGAGAGTTATATGCTATAAGTTGATAAAAAACCCACTTTTTCCAAAATGGCGGCATTTCTGTTGATTTTATCTCCATAGCAACCATTTTATGTTTTGGTCCCCTCGGGAGGACGAACAGATTGACGTCAGTTTCGGACAAATCGGTAAAAGTAAACTTTTTGTTGTCCTTAGCAACAGTGGTTTTATGCTAACCACGCCCACATTCCTTATATGTCCATATCCAGTGTTTTTCAATGTATGCAGTTTCAGGCATTATTGCATGCATTCAAATTTCACAGTAGTCCTTTGAAAAACATAGGAGTTATAACAGTGCGCCACTTTGCTAGCTCGCCACGCGCACGCCGTTCAAAATCTACAACTTCTAATTCCAACATTTTTTCCACAGTAGCTTGCCATTTATGCCCAAAAAGTTTCGAGACAATCGATGAAAATTCCAACGACAAGTTTACGTTTGAATCTGGTGGTAAAGGTGTTTTTTATAGAAAATCCAAGATGGCCGCCTTTTCCCGATGTCTAAGGTCAATGAAACTCCAGAGGTAATTGTAGACTTACGCTATGGACATGTGCGTCAAATTTCGTGAAAATTGCTCGAAAAAAAGTTCATTTTTCCATATTGTGTAAAAACGCGAAAAACTCAAAATGGCAGATTTTGGCACAAAATGGCCACCAAACCGTAATTCGGTTCGCCATCACGTAATGATTTCAAAACTTTGTTTGGATATACCCGACAAAGTTATCTGGGTTTCGTTAGCCGATTCTTAAAAGTAAAATCCGAAAAAAATTTTTTTTGCCGAGTCAGCACTTTTTTTTTCGATCGTTTTTTCGATCAAATTTGACGTTTGTGCGATGGTGTTGTGCGTGTGTGTGTGTATTTTTGTTGCGTTACACAATTGTCGTGTCGTTGTGTGCTTTGGGCGACTTTTGACCCCATTTTTGGGCGTTTTGACGTGTTTTTTTGACGTTTTGGACCTTTTTGAGTGTTCGACCCTCGTAGCAGTTACAATATGGTCCTTGCACTCTGTGAGTGCTGCGGGCCATAATTAAAGTGATGATTTACATTGAAAAGTTACTAAAACATTTTGCATAATTATAAATTAATCTAAAGACAGCACAAAAAAGTTCTGTATATTTTTTGTATTAAAGCAGAAAGCAAAATTAAATGGGTAAAAGTAATTGTGTAACTTTTTATTGAATGTTTACATTCATCCCCCTTTTCTTGTTTTTGTCCCAACTGAGTTTAGTTATTCATAGGACTCATTATTATTTTGTGCACACCCTCAGCACTGTTGTGCATTTCATGTCAACACAAATCTTCAAACCAGACGCAATGTTTTCATTTGCCATCCTATGAAAAGCCAAACGCTGAGCAGTGTAATTCCTCGCCTTCATGATTGTGACAAATAGAACTTGAATGCCTCGCTGCACTCCACAGGAAATTCAAGTATTAAGTGCCTGATTGTGTATCACATTACCTAAACATGGCAGTTTGTAATTAACCTGACCTTTTAGTAATGATGTTGCACCTTGAGAGACATGTAGAGTTTTTTTTTTTTTTTACCTGTTTAGTGCGGATGTTATGTCTTAAAAGACGCTTAAATTAGTCAACGGCTTCTTTGCGCTGCAGGATGCTCCTCCAGATGAGGATCGATTGCTGATGCAATGAGGGGGGCTCTTTGCTCGAGCTGAGCGCCATTCAGTTAACGACCAGTCCTGATTAAGATGCTGCTGCCATAACACTTCCTCTCGTGCATTGCTATGGAGACAGCGCTCTAAGAGGGGGTCTTAAGAATATGGTGATTGCTGGCCGTTCATTGGAGCTGCTCTGCCTTGATGTCTTCTTTGTGCTTGCTGCTCTTTCTTTCATTTTCTGCCAAATTTCTTTTGGGGGCTTCCATTTTCCTTTGTCCTCACTTTTTCCATCTCTGTCTGTTCTCTGAATCTGCCTCTCATTGAAGCCTCAGTCAGTCCCTTTCTTGTGTCACTTTAGTCTCTCCTCTCAACCTTGTACCCATCCTTCAAGTGCCTCTCGTGATTTTTTTCTCTTCTCACTTCCTTCTCATCTCTTCTCTCTCTCTGCCCGTCTCAGATGGGAGTCTGTATTCTGCTATGTCGGTGGCTGGAGGTCAAAGTGGTTCAATTCGGCGTACGTTTGGCCCCCAGAAACTCCTGAAGACCGAGAACGTTTGGCTGCTAAGTGAGTAGGAGGAAAAGCAAGCAGAAGGCATACATGCTTAAACTAACACATTTGGAGATGGTGGGTGGTAGTGTCCATAAATCATCTGTTTACAGTCCTCTGAGAGAGAAGCAAGTGAATCGTGATCAGCTTGAGCTAACTCAAGTGTTCTTTGAGTGTAAAAGCCCCGTAGTCACAACTGGCCTTACGGGTGGATACGGGGTGTCTGTGGGGGAAAAATTGTCAAAACTGTACAGGACACACAGGTGGCCTGCAGGAAATAGCAAGGCCATGGACTGCTCACAGACAAAACTGTTCATGGACACTTTTATCTGTCACTGCGGCAGACAGGTTATAGCAAACAGTTACACAACACGCAAGGGTAAAGTAAGGATGAAAGTAGGTGAGACGCAGGCGCATTGTACAGATTTTTCATTTGTTCCACACACTCCAATTCGTGTGGAGTGCACAAGAGGCCGGTTAATTGTTGTTCAAGCGTGTGGCCTGGTTGTTAGAAAAAGAGAATATTCGGCAATCAGACAATAGTTTATGTCGAATTTCTATGGGATCATGTATCACCTGCACACCCGCACATGCCACATTCACGTGTGATCATAAGGAGTCAACACTCACACCTCACCTTACAGCGTAAGGGCACCCTACAACAGCGTACAACTTACATCCTCCTTACTTCACTACACTTACCACATACACAACATTTGCACGTTCCATTTGACCAAAAACTCATTTTCCACCATAATTTGCAAATAATATATTTAAAAATCAGACAGAATGACACGAAATCCAGCAAATCACACTGTCTGTCATAGTTGAGTTATACCCATGACTAAAATTACAGGCCTTTCTCGTCCTTTTAAGTGGGAGAACTTGCACAATTGGTGGCAGACTAAATACTTTTTTGCCCCACTGAACCCTTATGTGTATCTTAAGTGTTCACTACAACCTGACACCCGCAGGATGCCCATAGAAAAATGTGCATGAACTTTTTTGCCTCTCTACAATTCTAACAGTTCCAGTGGGCAACTTGTGTGTCCTGCACAGTTTTTCCTATTTTTTCACCCTGCAGACAGCCCGTATGCACCGGTAAGGAGAGTCGACTAAGGCTTTAGGCTTCAAAATTCCTTATTCAGTTATGACATTTTCTCAGCTTTTAGGCTGAAGAGTGACACCCAAAAAATGATATTATTATTATCTCTGTCCACAGTAAAAAAATTGAAGACATTAACTAAATGTTTTTTTCCAGATCCTCAGTTTGCAGGTGCAGCCATAATCCCATCTTCAGAAAAGTACAAGGAGGAGATCTACTTTTTCTTCAGCGAGTTCAACCAATCAGCCAAGATGGATGAAGAGCCGTTCCGAGCGCGCATAGGCCGAGTCTGCACGGTGAATATGACAAATCTACACATAAAAAGCTGAAAACTTCCAAAACATTGAATTTTTATCAATCCTTAAAATAAATAAAAACCTCAAAATTAACAGTCCCATCAAAGTTGCAGAAAAGTGCCATGGATGAAACAGGAGAAATTATTTGTGGCGTGGCTTGGTAACATAATCCACATCATTTCCAGGTGGACGAAGGCGGCATTATGCAACTGCTACCAAACTCTTGGACAACCTTCATGAAGGCACGTGTGATGTGTGGTGCAGGAAACACTCAACAGCAGTACAACAATTTAAAGCAGGCGGCGGTGGTGACAGCCCAGGAGCAGAGGGCTGGTATCATGTACGGCCTTTTTTCCAACGCCTGGTAAGCTGCAGCTTTTTCTAAAAGCTACCATTTATTCCATGTTTTAGAGGCTTTAATGTAGGTTTATTCAAAATCTGGGGTCCTAATCACCACACAATACATATTAAAGTAATTTTAATCATTCAAATGTTATTATAAAGAAAATGTATTGTTTTAATTAGCAGCCTATAACCATAGTGGATTAAAACTCAAAATAATTTTACAAATACTTTTAATCCACTTCAGTCTTTTACAACATCTGTGTGTTAAGGTTTTTTTAAATGGCTGTGAAACTTAAAGCAAAAACAAATTAATTTAGTATTTGTGTGAAAATGTGCTAAAAAAATCCTCAGTAACTACACTATTAGATCATTCTTTAAAATATTCTTGAATTAATATCAGAAATGGGCAATATGTTATAAAATTCTGTTTTTTTAGCAATGACCACTGATTCTGCTATTTTTACAAGTGTTTAAGTTTGTGTTTTGCCCTTTTTTTAAAGGGGAAAAAAAGTGATTTGTGCCTACTCCATTGAAGACATCAACAAAGCCTTCTCCACCTCTAGATTGAAAGGCTATAGCAGTCCATTGTCTGGCAATCGCCCCGGAATGGTAAAAATACTCTGCTCTTTTTTTCTCTTTGTCTCAGTGCTAGAAATCTGCACGAGTCAGCCTATGATTATACGCCAAAAAAAAGACTAAATTAATAAAATGCTTATTTTTTCAAAGGCACAAGTTAATGAAAGCGATTAGCAAGCTCTTTGTGGCCTCTTCATTCAACAGCTCAGCCGGCTCTGAACGGATAATTCCTTTTGTCTTGTCAGTGTGCCCGCAAAGGTAGCATCTCAGAGCAAAATCTGATCAAAAACCTTGGGGTGATCAGATACAACCCGGAGATTGAGGACGTGATCCGGCCTGTTGGCGTGGCTCCACTTGACCTCCCGACTGATGACGAAATCACACACACGCTGGCGGACATTACCCTCGCTGTCAACGATGAGCACTACACTGTCCTGTACCTGGGGACAGGTGAGAGCATTCAAACAGTAGTGGGCCTTTTATATAAACAACACAATGATATAACATTCATGAAAACCAGTTAAGAGACCCAAGCAAGGAGTACAATACAAAAGCAGACATGAATGCATAGAAAAGGCAGGCAGTTTGCAGACACATATGGGTCATATAGGAAAAATTGTGCAATTGATTTACTTAAGTCAACACATATTTTGCAGATTCAAACTATTTTCCTGGTTTTAAAACGAGTTGTGTTCAGGGGAGTTATAACATATTGTATTCCAAGTCTATGCATATTTATAATAACTATGTGATATGGCAATTTCATGCAACTTAAAAGGCAGTGGTCAAGTTTCATGATATCATTTATTATTCTTGTTCTTATTTTTTATTTCGTGCATTTACTTTTTTATATCAATGCTTGTCATTTTAGTTTGGCACATGCCCATTTTGCCTGGTTAACATACAGTTTTATTAATTTTATTGTTTGTGTTTATTTTTTTATTTCTTTGCCACATAATCTTGTTCTGTTCAGCCTTGTCTTCAATTGGTCGTTTACCTGTCGCTTCCTTTTTTCAAGCAACATAAACATAAAGAAACATAAACATGAGGGCTTTCTCTATCAGCAAACTATCACCTAGTTTTTGGTTGATTTTAATCAGATACTATTTTCAACAACAACCAGGCAAAATGTAGGGACAGAAACAAATGCATATGGAAAAAAAAAGAAATAATCTTATTTCTTATACATATTTAAGACATTAAATTCTTATTTTTTCTATCCTTTGTAAGATTTTGTAAAAACCCTTAGTGAAAACGATGGATTAGTTCCCATGTGTCGACCAAACAGTTGGGATTTTATTCGATTCAAATTTAAAGTCTAACAGCAAAAAAACAACAACTTTTCCAAAAACATCTTGGAACTACATTAACATTTTCGTCCACTAATTAACAGAGTTTTTCCCAATTTAAAACTGAATCTGCTGCGAGAAAAGCAGATTTATCCTTTGTTTTTTTTCCAACAATTAAAATTTCACTTAAAAAGATATTTGAAAACTGAGACGATGGTCAAATCTTTTTGTGCACTTATGTGTTGCAGCAGCCCCTGGCCTTGATGAGATCTGTTTTATGAGAGCAGTTCATCAGAGGCGCTGCGCAGCCTACATCAGTGAAGTAAAAAAAATGTGTTGTGCCTCAGGGACATCACCATGGCAACAAGTCCCGTGCCTTTGCCCTGTATGTATGAGTTTTCCAAGCGATGAGTGAATCATCCTTCTTACGGTGGCTCTATGCGTGACACGTATCTGGCTTTTCTGGGTTGGTGATATATTTAGTGGACAGGAAACAAAGTGGATTGAAAAAATAGACAGATTGATAGTTTTTCACTTTGGGATTTTTAAAGCTGTGTCAGTCATTGAAAAGCTATGAACAGCTACGGCTCTGTGGTGACCCAAAAGGAAAGTGGAGCAGTTTAAGCCACACTGAGACCAGGTGGACAGGCTACACTGGAGATTTGATGTTCTACAGCTACAAAATCTTTCTCTCCCATGGAAGTAATGTACATTAAGATCAAAGAATAAATGTTAATTAAAACTTTACCTTTACATTCTAGAGATATACATTTTTGCAGCTTGTGCAAAGTCCCATCAATATGCAAAAAAATAGTTTTCTATAATAATATAGTTTTTCATATTAGTTATAAGTTGATGATTCATTAAAAAACAAACAAACAAAAAACTTAAGGTTACCTGTCAAACAAAAATAAAAAATAGAAAACATTGGGAAAAACATAAGTGATAGTGGACACAAGTGACAGTAAGCTGAACACAAGTGTTGTGAATTCCTCTAAATACAATATGCTTTGAAGCACTCATTTTCCTTCTAAACTTCGTAGAAAATGTATATCTATTTATCAACAAAATCAAAGAAAAATGTCCCTCCCGTTTAAAAAAAACAGAAATGATTTAATGTGACTGGTGCTGTATCAACTCGTCAGTTTTTAGGGATTCACATAAGCTCTGATGAATCACTGTTTAGTCTAGTCTGAATCATCCATGTTTAACAAATCTATTTTAAAGCATAAAACTATCACAGTCTTTAAAGCCAACATTGACATTTTCCCAGCATTGTTCAGGGATTCACACAAGTCAGAATTATTCTTTTTATTTATTTCTTTTTGTCTAATTGCGACCAACCTGAACATTCAGACTCATCGATTTTTTTAAATATATATTCTTGTTTGGATCAAAGGCTCAGCTGGTAATGTGTAGATAAAATCAACACCCACACTTGCCATTAACTGTTCCCATGCAGACCATTACCATTATGGATGACATGCTTTTCTACTTCATCTTTGCACATGACTTGGCAAGTGCTTTATTTTTCTGTTTTGACATTATTCTTCCTTTGCCATTTTGCAGTGTTTCTGTGCATGTTTATTCCATTACTGATGCTTTTCAGCTAGAAAGGGGGAAAGAGTCTTTGAAGCAGCTCGACTCGAGAGGCTCCGAGATAAAAAGGTCACCTTGACGGCGGCTGTTGAGGAAGCAAAAAACATTTTTAATTTGTTGATCTTTTATCATAAAAAAAGACAAAGTTAGAGATCCTGATCATGTCAGTCTTAGATGTTAAGAGGAGAAGCATTTGAAGGTTGAAAGAACAAACTATGATACAGTGACCTGATTAAAAGACAGTATTACTACTACTCCTAATTTGCAGAAATAGCACCCTGCAGCTACATATAAGCTTCTCTTGAGGTAACTTCCATGTGAAACCTTAGGTAGTTGACAAACTGAATTGTTTCTTCTTATGACTAACAAAGAGTGTATAACATGTTTTTTTCAAAGTGCCTAGTTAATAACATCTTCAAAACTGTATTAAAAATGACACATTGATGGCTTATTTTTCTAAAATAAAATTTCATTTCATTTTTCTTTTTGGATTTAAAGCCTACTTAATAAATAAAAATCATTAGATTGTTTTTGCGATTCAGTCAGGGAATTAATATCAGTCTTTGACATGTTAATGTAGGTGACATGCAAAAATTGAGGCTTGTATTTAAAACATTTGTGGCTTTAAGGGAAAATGTGTATGCTTTCAGTGTGGAATCTGGCACATTAAATAGGATGATTATCCTTTATGCAAAATTATCTAGGAGTGTAGAGATGTGAGATCGCAAGCCTTCCTCAGATTTACTAAAGTACGCAAATGAGAGCATGGCTGCAAATTACAAATAACTCTGGGTGTTCCACAATTGCAGTAATTTACAAGCAACCATCTAATTGGAGTAATGACCGACGCCGTCTGCCAGCGGCACGCCTCAACGCCAAAGGAAAGATGTTTTCATAATCAGGACTTTGAAGCTTGCTTTTACAAGCACTTCAGATGTGTAAATAAAAAGTCTTTAAAGGATTTTGATGCCAGTTGTCGCCGATATACATTATTGTAATCCTAATCATGTCTTGAAGGTGAGAAAAATACATTTAAGATGAGTAGTGACTAATTCATCTAATGTTGTTTGTAATGAAATTGTCTGAAATAGCTCATTGATCAACTCAAAGCAAGATTGTGATATATTTGTTCATTTATCATTGCGCTTCTTACATATTTTTTACATTTTCCTATACAGTGTATATAGTTGGTTGCAAAATTCACGTGTTTACTTCTCTTCAATTTCTTTTGGTTGTTCCTTATAGTTTAGACACTAAAAAAGAACATTTTAAAAATTTTTTCATGTTTTAAGATGCCACCCAACATAAATCTTTTTTTCTTCTTCTCATTTTAAACAGCAAAATGTTAATCCATAAATTAATATTCATCAGATATTTTCCAGCATCCTGGTAAAATTGTATGGAATATGTCAGAAATATCCCTTTATTACCATTTAATGACACAGGTTTGATTCTGTTTTTTTTTTTTACAATGAAAAGTAACCTACTGTTAGCCTTTCCCAATCATGCACTTTATTTTTTAATCTTTGGACAAAAAATAAATAAATAACTGTACTATAATTAATTATGCACTGAGGTTTATGGACGCAGTGAACCAAGACATGATATGGTAGAGGATGCATAAGACACAGAAATAAGCTGATTCCATGCTGCGACCGCTAAAGAGAAAAGCTGAAAAGAACATTTAATTACACTAAACAATGCTATTTTATAATTTAGGTGACAAAAAATAGCAATGTTTAGTGTTTTTAATTGTTTAATAAAATGTTTAGTTTACTTTTTATTCAAACATTTCAATATTGCTCAGTGGGAAACAAAAAGCAACATGGGCTTTATGAGATCCAAATGGCTGAAAATCAGCAGCATTTTTTCTATCAGACTGTTCTTTGTTTGAAGGATGTAAATTCGTCACTAAACCAAGCATTCCTCATCTCCTCTAGATCCTCCGATCTTTATTCGGTCACTGCTAGTGAAATGATCACCAAGAAAAAAACCTTATCATGGAGCTTTGACATTCCACTCATCATCAAAAACATTCACAGGCTAAAAAACAGACCAAACCTGAGCTTGAATACTAGATTCTGCGTTTGCATCAGGGTCTCCTACAGAACAGGTGAAGTCAGAGTTGTGATGGTCTTCGTGGAAAATGAATTGCATCATTCTGCCACCACAGCTCAAAATACTGATGACATGTTTGTTTGTCTCAACCAGATTAATATTGGTTACATGCATTGCTCAAAATTATTGCTGAACAAAAGAACCAATTTCCGTTTCTTGCTGCTTTGTTTATGGAACTGTGTTGAATGAAGGATTCTTCTGCGCCAGTGTGCCTCTTTTTAAAACCTACAGGTATAGCTTTCACACACCCACACACTTACAAATATGATGTTTTGTAAAGCTGATGGGAAAAATACTGTATGTTAAATACAAAATGGTCAGACCTCAAGTCTCTGTTCCACTGGACAGATAAACGTGTTTACTTTTTGATTTTTTGTTATTTCATTTTTGTGTGGGCAAAGGTTTGTGAAATTCTTCTCACAATTTTGAGCTCATTGATGAAAAAATGCAAGATATGCAGCAAACTTTTACCAAGTTACCAGCAAAAGATACTCTGCTGTCCTTTTAAAGACCAGCTCAGATAATTTGTTGATCTACTGTGAAATTGCTCCCAGTGGTCTTTCAATTGTAATCATTCCATTGTGCGGCTAAAAAAAACTGTGTTGTTTTCTAGGACATAGTTTCTGCAGAGCTGCAGCAGTATATCAGAAATTCACCATTTACCCTGCAATTTCTCCAGTATGCAGGGATTTCTTTTTTCATATTTACGCTCAAAACGTGTTATATTGAAACACTGAGAGATCAGAGTGAATCTTTTAAGCCTCAAGGGACTTTCCAGCAGGCACCAAAAATAATAAATGGACCTTCTAATTCAATAAAGAACTATCTCCGCTTCTTCAAATATGGACCATAGCTGCATTATATGGGAATCATGTGCTGCACTGCATGTCCCCTAAACACGCACATAAAAATGTACAAAAATAACAGCTTTTTTTTCCATGAAAATAGAAATGTCATTATTTTTGCATGGTTTGCAATGTACTGGCTTCAGCTCCATTATTCCAAAAAACAATCAAATAGCAGATTATTTTGGTGCACATTTGTACTGCTTTGTCATACTTTGACTTCCTTTTTTGCAGAGGAGGAAGGAAATGGAGACAACGGAAATCATGTCACTGTTAACTGCAGCACTGGACAAGAAAAAGAGGCACAGAAGTCCCTGCTATTTTGGCAGTTTAATTACCAAAAGAGAGAAACAACAAAGTGCAATAAATATCTTTTTTCTCTTTTTCTGCAGAAAATTAATGAAACGAACCATAGGGTTTATGTTCTGTTCTGTGATTTTTACGACCACCATGCAAAACTCTGAGTCCCTTCTAAGAAACCAGCCTGTATTCAGGCTGCGTTTGCTGAATCAGCCTCTTCACCCTGACCTGTAGGTGATTCCAGCATGAAAGCAGATGTATTCAAGCATATGTGAGGTTAACTGCATTTCTGAACCCCAGTGTTTATTTGGATCTTTTCTCGACCACTCCTGAAGTCTGACTGTGTCTTAACCTTTTTTAAACAGCAGATCTGGCTGGTATAGCTGGAGAAACGAACTCAGACATTAGGCTCCAAATCAGATCAAAGCCATGAGGAAGAGGGCACTAAAAGGACATGTCCAGTGTCTGTTACCATTTCTAAGATGCATGGCCATCAGGGATTTTTGAATGTAAGAGATTGAAAATCTCCTTCATAAAGAGAAAATAAGGTTATTATAGCTGAGCAGCTCAAAGTGTTTGTTGCATCAGAGCCCAGAGGAATAACTTAAAAGCAACAAAGGAGAATTAAACTGAAACTGCTCCATCATCTGAGAAGTAGCTGTGAGTCAATGCCAGACGGAGAACCGCGAAGGAGTCTTGAGGATTTCAGTCATGGATATAAACACGCAACAATGCACCTGCATGACTAAAGGAGAATTCTGAAGTTGCATTAAGCCAATTTTATTGTCCATCAAATCAGCTGTAGAGGTGGGAAAAAGTGGCACCTGACTGGTGAATGTCACTTACAAAAGTAAAGCAGATCTGGTTGGCAAAATATGCAGAAAGAAGCTGAAAACATGGGAAATTTTTCCTGTTGGCTTTCTCTTCACCCAGAAAAGCTTTTTATGGTGCTGCTGTGCACATGCAAAGAGGCAGTAGAAAGGTGTTTATGTGTTCTCCCAGTTCTGCACCTGCATAAATGTAGCTAAAAGCAGGTTTACTCTGCAGATGTCACGATTGCAGCAAAGTGACCTTTTTACCCTCAGCTGGTGCCTTTGTGTTGACGCACTGTTGGGATGAAAGAACTGAAACAACAGGATGTATTTTTTAAATATATTTTAAAAGCATTTCCATAGGACTTTTAATTATGATTAAGTTGCTTTTAGCCAAAAAAAAGTTTTTTGGTGCCTAGTATTTTTTTGTATGCTCATAATTCATGATTTAAATAAGGAAATGCTAATAAAAGCAATTTTGACCTTTATTATATCCCTTCCATCATCAGAGATGTATCACAATAGCATGTAAAAAACCCCAAACACATAATTTTCATCTAAGTTGGTCTTTTAAAGGTAGATTTGTCCTATGAAGGAGATCTGAAGCAATCTGAGGACGAACGAAGTGACAGCAAGAAACTGCTAGTCTAAATATAACTACAAAAGGGCCTCACGAAGGTGAACTGCAGGAGTAAAAAAAAAAAACAATCACTCTAATTACTTTATTACTGTCAGGCCTTTAAGGATTGATGTAAAAACACAAAGAATGTTATGACGTCTTCTGCGGGGGGCTTTCAGTTTGATAAGTTATTGTTTGGACAGGAAGGAGTGGTTGCTTGGAGCCAACAAAAGCATTATTGTTAGAGAGAACAAATATTAAGCTTTGACACCAAAAACCGTCTTGAAGGAAAAGCTGAAATGCAGAGAAGAGCGGAAAGCTGCAGGCAGTCAATGAGAGTGACACCACATTCAGCTGTCTTGAGCTGTCTCGAGTGTTGAGAGAAACAAAGCTGTGACTCGGAGCTAGAATAATGACTCATCAGCTTTCAAACAAAGGTTGCATGCACTCCTGACTCACTGAGTCCAGCTAAATCACGCTCATAAATTCAGCATGTTTTTTTTTTTTTTTTTTTGGATGTATCTGCTAGTTCACATTCATTTTTTAGAGAAAAAAAAGTAGATGAAAAACCTCATTTATTTTGAAGTAATTAACAGCAAGCTGCTGTGGAAGCGCCTATACTCCGCTATGCAGAAACAAAATAATGAATATTTAAGCCAAAAACAAAGACAGAGCTGAAAAAAAGAGAGAATTGTGATTTTACGGTTGAAAGACAATGTATCTAATTAAAACTGCTGTGCTTTTTTTTTCTCAGTCTATTTTTGAAGAGGCAGTGGGAAACTAAATTGCTGACAAAACCTCTTGTTCTCATGCTGTTTTTGTTGCATAAAAACACAAAAATTGTCTTGGTTTATGTGGAGACTTATACTCATTATTTATAATAAAATATTTTATATAAAACTAAGTACATAGACGTAATACGTCAATAAGTTGCAGATCTTCAAAACTATGTCCTATAAAAATCAAATCGGGACATAAAAGTTATAAACCTAACTGACACAGCAGAAAATTCCAGGCTGGGTCTAAAGTATACAAACATGTCACCAAATATCTTTTATACCATTTTCATAAAGAAACATCAGTTCATCTTATTTTGTTTCTCTAGGTTTTTGTTAGCTGCATAAAACAAAAATGAATGGAAAACAAAAAAGTTAACACATCACACGGTGAGGGTTAAGGCGACACACGATTGCAAACTTTAACATTTTTTGTTAAATAAATATTTTATCATCAACATGTGACTGTATCTAGAGTTTTATTCGACCAAGCTGCTTAAGTTTAAACATCAAAACAATAAAAAAAACTAAACCCAAATCATTTTTATATAGAGTCACATTGAAGGTGGGAAAAGAAGTCATACAAAATGAAAATAAAACAATATTTCCATAATATCTATGATATTATTTTGTTATCAGATGTTTTTAATCAAGCAGATTATTTAAAAAACCATACACTTATATGGTGCTTTTTTACCTTGATAAAGGCCCAAAGCCCTTTTAACCACAAACGCCGGGCATGTGACACACATTGATGATGTTCACCCTGGACAAGCAGGGAGGGCCTATTTCTTCCTTTTTTTACTGTTTTTAGCTCATGTCCACAACCTACAATCTTGTAAATCTTGCTGCAGGCTTTTTCTTTCACAGATCTATTGCAATATATGAAAGACTTGGTGGCATAATTTCAGTCGGGCATGAACGACAATTATTAATTTCCTTTGAATGGTCAGCTTTCAACCAGTCGGCACTTTTGTGTTTTTGAAAAGGATGCTACCCATAAGTCACTACAATATCCAAGTCCCTGATTGGTCAAAGTTTAAGCTGTTTGAACTCTCAACACCTGTTTAATGGCTGCACATTTTGAGCGTAGAGCCCGAAAACAGTTGTAGAAACTTCCATAGCTACGTGTGAATGTGAGAGTTTTAAACATAAAAGGCTGAAATGCACATTTACGCGCGTTCACGTAGACTTTTGATTAGAAGTGGCAACTCGAACACGGCGATGTGAATGTAGCTTTACATTCATTCACCATTCCAAACACACATTCACACATGAAGGCAGCTGCAATGGGTGAAACGGGTAATGCAAAAGTAATGAGACAAAATAGAGACATTTTTTGGAAATTCAACATAAAGCCCTACAAAGGAGACTTTTCTTGCCTTTTCTGACTCTCATTGACATGATGTTCTCTCTATTTTCTTTATTACAGAACAGGGCAAAGTTCTCAAAGCTATTCACACCAACCAAGAGGTTTTCATCATTTCTCAGTACTCGCTGTTTCACAACGAGGGGCCTGTTCTCAACATGGCTATTGACTCCCAAAAGGTATGACTCATATTGTTGCAATCTGCTGTAACAGGGTGTTTCAGACGCATTTGTGCTTTTTTTTTTCAACCTTTAAGTGCTTACTTCATTATAAGCAGTTTCATTAAAAGATATTTGACATAATCTGATAGTAACTTATATAAACTTTTATTAAAAATAAGAAATAAAAATAAAACCGCATAGTCGTGGGAATGAACAGGACTACATTGGAATTAAAATATGTCAGAAAAGTCTGTAATTATTTATAATAACTTATATTATAACATTCCCTGTAATCCTTGATCTTGAACAGCTATAAGAGAACTAAAGCTTTATTTTTAAATTAATAAACATTTTCCAGAAAATAAGTGTATTTTGTGGGGTCTGAGTAGTTTGAAGGGTTATACAGGACTTGTTACCTGCAAATTTCCCATAAAAGCCAAACCACAATACTTATCTGTAGTTACATTTGAACACTATGAACTGATTGATCATATATTAGTAATTATTTTCCACAAATCTAAACAATGATTTACACAACAGTAGTGACAAGAAAAACATCTATGAAAATGAAATATTTATTAGTTTATGTTTAACTGCTCAAACATTTGAAAGTTAGGAGGGACACCAGCTGTATAGGTGGTACAGAAACATTTTTGAGCAAATGAAATTATAAATCTTCTTGTCAGAACAAATTTTTGAGTTTTTTTGTGAACCCATAATGAGTGAAAAATGTGCATTTTGTGCAACATTTTTTTAGTTTAATACTGTTAGTTTTATCAATGATCTCTCATCATCCTCTGCGATGGCGTGCAGAAAGGCTTTTAACAAAGGCTCCTCCCACATGAGGCGGGAGCGTCACGTTAGCACACTTTTGGACGAGGGGCAACTTTGACCCATGTGAAAACAAAGATGGCGTATGTGAATTTGACATGGTTGTTGCGTCAGGTCAGTGTGTAAATGGACAGTTCATTTAAATTATATGCGCACGAGGAATGGGTAGGGCGGGGTATGTATGTGTGTGCTAACCCCGTGGCTAGTAGTAATCTGTCGTACCACGAATTTGTTCCAAACATGAACAAAGCTTTTTACAGTTATATTGAATTTTATTGTGATCTGTGCTATTCTTTTAGAGCATGCCTTGCGGGCGCTTTAAGTGGTGCTTGCGAGCAACCATGCGCACGTGAGCCCTGCATTGGTGACCACTGTGTTAGACTTTTGAAAACCACATCACATAGCAACAGATATGCAATACTAAATCCAAGGGGAACCATTGACAAAACTATAGTAATTATGCTAAAAAATAACAGTAACAAAGTGATGGAAAAAGAAAAATTGGAAATGAAAATAAAGTATCCAATAATATATTTTCAACCAAAAGATTTATTACAGAATAGACCAGAAATGAAAAAAAAAAAAAAGAATACTAAACTGATGAAATGTATTTTTTATCATGAACTCACAATTTTTGGCATTCGTTCTTCAGGGACACTTGTATGTTGGAACAGCCATGGAGATTCAGCGGTTGCCACTGGCTGACTGCAGTCGCTATGGTGACACATGCAGGGATTGCATCCTTTCCCGGGATCCGTACTGTGGCTGGGACAAAGCCAGGAGAAAGTGTGTCACCATTCCGCCCGGATACAACACGACGTATGGGTAAGCCTAGAGCTGACGTCACCTTTTTACAGCTAATGCCTGCTTCCACGCGAACCAAGAAAGGGTTAGGCAGGGCTCACAATGACATGCAATATACTGCATATATATGTAACTTTACTCTCTGAATTAACAATTAATTAGGTAAATCAAAAAAATGAACACAGACTTTAATATTTTTCTAGTTTGCTTGGTTTTAGTTTACAACAGACTGAGTTAACTGTTCACATCTATGAGAATGACAGGAAAACTGGCTTGTCTTCTTATTATTTTTGACAAAGCTAACACAGGTTGCCTCTTCTCTGATGCAGCAGCTCAGTTCCCATTTCCGAAATGATTTCCCCCAGCTCAATGTGCCTCTCCTGTCCTCCGCAGAACACTCCTACAGAATCTGGACCAATCCAACTCCTCAGTTTGTGGGGAAGCTGCTGGTAAGCCGTTATCTTCCCCCTCCCACACTCTACATATCTTAATTAAAATGACCAAATAGGGATTATTTTTTGCACAGCTACATTTAAAACGATGTTTATCATATAATTGAGCCAAGATTATAGATCTAAAGCACACATTTATTATAGAATGTAAGTAAATAAAGCATAGTTTGCACAGTATTAAAAAATCTACACATTAATATTTAAGACTTCAACCAATTTGAATTCTCTGCAGACAATAGGCTTCAGCAAAGATTTTTTATAGACTTCAAGAGATGACCTACAATTAAAACTCCAAAGACATTAGACTTGACCAAGGTCTTCTCCTTGCAGACATGAGACCTGGGTTAAATTTCATCCTTTGGAAACATGAAACTTAACCAAAGACTCTGGAAACTTTAGACTTGACTTGGAAGTGAAGTTTTCAACTTTTCTTTTGTCCTTTAACTTCAGGGCTTTTCCCAATTTTTGTCTTCACATTAGGGGTGTAATGATTCATTTTTCCAACAACAAAAATAATACAAACTGTTTATGGTGCCTTTCTAGGCACCCAAAGTCGACTTACAAGTAAAAACAAGACATAACGATTGAAATCATATCAAAACTAGTGGCTGACAATCCGATTCAGAGCCGATTTTGGTTTTATTTTAAACGATCCATTTCACTGACCTTATATGGATCCAGGAGATCTTTAGCCAACACTTCTACCAGTGTGTCTTTACAGTGCAGGTAAAGTTATCTAGATTCCTTGTATTTCTAGTAAGAATATCAAGTGTAAATTGAATATTTGTACAAACAAACAAGTAAACAATAATGTCCACTGACACTTTAGTTAAGCCCACTGTTGTTTTTCCAGATGAAATATTTTGGGACGGATGGGATGCCTTTGGTTGTTTTTACATTATAGTCAATTAAACAATAAAGGTACTGTGCCTCAATCCAAATAGTATTTTCCCATATAGATTATCGATTTATTTCATTTTGAAAGGATTTTATAATGGTATACATCGATTTTATTATCAACTTGCCTCAGACTGATCTGGTTGGATCTTAGGAATATAAATCAATGTATCAAGTAACTTTTATAACACTCTTACTTCATATATTAATTGGCTGCAGGTGAATGCAGCAAAAAAAAGTATGGTACAGTCCCTCCACTGACTTTTTTCAAATTTGGGTGCAGTCCATTACATTATTTTAATAATTACCCATGAGACCCACTTTGTCCTAGCCACTTGATTTATAATGGCTACATGTCACTGCACGCTGCATTGTCTTATTTTTAAAACTCATTAGGCTGTCATTCCTATTCCTCAGACTTGAACTGGATTTCATTGACCAGAGAATAGCATCACTAGGCCTTCCGTTAACAGTCTGAAGAATGGCAACCGGGATTTTTCTTTCCTTCAAAACAGAAGGAGAATGGGGCTGCCTGAAGGCTTCTCCAGCTCTTTTTTTCCCCTTAACAACTTCAAAATAAACCCAGACAAAGACAGCAGGTTCTATGCACATTGTATTAGTTTGGTTTTACTGCTTTATTGAAACAACATTGTCTCATGTTTCTCCATTGTTGTGAAAAATTTTAATTGCAAACAAAATGGAGATGTCACAGTCTGTTGAGTTTTGAGGCTGAATTCTAGGGTATTAAACTGAAACTAATGCGGGTCACAGTTTTGGATGGTGTGCAGAATAAAACTGTTTGATTAAAAACTGGCATTTGTGACCACAGTGAGGCTAAATTCCTCCGAATGTGGACTTATTTTGTATCACTTACACACAACTTTCTTTTGCCCCATGTGCAGCTCTAAAGCAGCGTCGAACTTCGCCCAAGGAGGTTGTGATCCAGTCTAACACCTCCGTGTTTCTCCCCTGCCCTGTGCGCTCCTTTCACGCCTTCTACCGCTGGGAGAAGGACAACTGCATCAAGAACTACCCTTGCCTTTTCTCAGGAGACTTCTGTGTCCTGGGGCCTCTGGTTGACACCCCCCTGAAGGAAGGTGTCTTCCGCTGCATGGCCACTGAAGATGGCTTCAAGGTGGAGGTCATCTCCTTTCGACTGGTGAACGACGGCAGGCTTTTGTCCGCCTCCATTGCCTCCACCTTCGGGCTTTCCCTGCTGCTCGCCGTGGCTACCTTATGGCTTCATTAACCACAGCTAACACTAACGCAAACTCCCCGTTCATTGACGGCTCCCTCTGACAGGAGCCACTGTGTGGAGGTCAGGTTCGCATTGCATTGATGTAGATGGTTGGCTTTTACAGGGACATTTCACCTTTTCTATTTGGGTTTTTAGAGAAAGTCACCCTGATCAAGGGAGTAAAAATTTATATTTTTAGCTTAGCAGCGTATCTGCAGCCGCAGCTGTCTTAATTAGGTAAAAACTGTTCTGATTCACACATTTACACTAAAAATGTAACCAGGGGGTATTGTTTGTGAATTGTCGTCTTTAAGTCATGACTTGATTCAACCATAGTAGGTGCTTTGCGAACCCTTCCTCTCAAAATAAGAAAACAAAAAGACATATCTGATGACTTGGGCTACAAAACAATTCCAGGCCAATTGTTTTTAATACTACTTCTTTCTAAATTGAGTTGATTGTGCTTCTTTGTGGATATATATTCTTAGTAATGCGCTACATTCATCTCCGTTATATCTCATCGCTCAGTAACTTAGAGAAAATGTCTGGTATTGAGATTTACAAAGCCTTAACACTTCTGGAACATAAACTCCTAAGCACAATTTTGCAGTTGAAGCAGACTACTGCAGACGGGGCTGGACTTGGAGCTGTGAGATTAATGCAGCTGAGTCCAGCAACATGGCTGGGAGGAAGTGTCAGCTAATTGACAGGCTGATGAACATCACTGTGTCCCATCACCTCTTTTCAAGAATAAGCAGTTTCTTGCCTATTTTTTAGCAGATTGAATTGGGATATTTGCTGCTGCACCTTGTTTTTCTTTTGACGTGCCATCATCCCTCCTTTTCCAGAGCACGTATCAGACCCTCTGAGAATCTTAGTCCAGATTACGCTTTGAACTGTTCTCTTTTTGTTTAGGTGGGCTGGTGGTATGTGTTACATGATACAAAGGAAACTCTGCTGTTTTGAGCCAGAAGTCCCAAACAAGGTGCTGTGCTCTAATGAAAGAATAATCACAGTACCACTGGGCTACATGAAACCACATTTTGTAGTTTTCCCTGGCAAAGAAATATATTATTAGATAGCTGGAGTATGTTGTGGATGTTGTTGCTCTGCAGGTGCCGACTTCTGTCGTTGCGTCTGCATTTGTGATCATTTGTCTTGATGGGTTATGACATTGATTTGCCATAGTTTGAATGTATTGTGTATTGTTGCCTGTTTTGACTTTCCTGGGCTACATCAGCATGAACAGACAACTGCTGCAGTTTTCTACCCCTTTGTTCTGTAAAGCAAAAAAGAAAAAAACCTTAATAAATACAAACGGGAAGCTTCATCATATTTGCATTTATCCATTTAGAGGGCTTGAAACAGGGAGGAAAGGCCTCACATTAATGCCTGGTACCCATCTGCATCCACAAGCTGCACTGGGATTGCTTGATTTGAAACTGAATGTCACCCAACTAACATGCCTTTAGCATAATCCTTTAATTTGATCAGAAATGAGATACACCTGAAAAATAAAAGACATAATATAAGGATGACAAAAGGAAGCTGACAAATCCAGAATGCAGAGCAAAGCAGAACTGGAGGGATGAATTAGACGGTGGATTAGCCTTTTCCTCAAGAGCTTTGAGAATTATCATTTCCTAATGGTACATAAATCTGTCTGAGATGAGCTTTCCACAGTGGCAGAATTGTCATTAATGGATAATGAGGTGACAGAACTGGTTTGCGTTGTATTGTATTTAAGAATTTAATTCACACGGTGAGGAATGGGGGTGTGAGCTCCCGCAGGAGACATGTGACACTATGCCTTTTGTTTAGTTTTCCTGTTTTCTGGGCTATTTACTGCACCACGAAAAACAGTATAAATGTTTTTTTGGGAGATTTAACTCTCCAAGACTTTTTATCTCTTTATCTCTGTAAGATTCTGCACCGTTATTACATGCATCTTCTTTTACATATTCGCACATTGCATTTTCAGCAGATTTACAGGAGATCTGTAAGTGTCTTAATCACAATTTCTTCATTCAAACTGTGTGATCACATGGGCATAGAGAGCAGGACGATCTTTAGGACTTTGCTAAGCTTCTTAGTCTTCGCTTTTTAAACAAATTCACAGAAAACTAAAATAAAAGAAACCATCTGTGTTGACTTTGTTGCCGAGTCTCAGCAGTTGTGCAGATAACTGTTTCTATTAGTGAAGGATGTTGGCGTTTAAACTTATTGCCTTGATAGAATATCCTTGCAAACATACTAACCTGACCTTGTCTAATTTAAACTGTAATTGGCTAATTACAAGCAAATTTTATTTCTTGTTTAGGTCATTGTACATGCTTCTATTTTTTTGTCATGTAATTTTTGTTTTAATCCATTCTGAAAAGCTTTTTTACAGCTATGTGTAATTTATTTTCATGTGACTAAAGCTGCTAGACGTACAGAAGTTCAGCTTAGAAATATTAATCATTAAGATTTGATAGTTTTTATATAGTTGTTTTTTTTTTTCTTCTCAGCAAACATCACAATGCTGGAAACCGTTCTGAGATCATTTTCAAACTTTGAAGTTGTCAGTGAATTCCTGTAGTGTGAGAAAGCCTTAAAGTGATGTTGCAATACTTTGTTTCTGTCCAGTCATAGATGATTATATAAAAGCGTCATAACACATTTTTGTTTAAAAATCTACTTCTGCCACCAGGTAGATGAATGTAATAACTATAAATTACATTCCTTCAGTAGATGTATTCTCTGTTACCCATAAACACACAATTTTAGCGACTTTTTTCGGCAAAGTCTTGACGCAGTGAGCCAGATACATGTCAGTGGAGGTGACTTATTTTAAGCAGTAGGTGTTGGGCACCCCAGACAAGTGGAATCCTTTTTCTGAATCGTCCCAGAAAAGAAGGGTTGTCCTATATATAAAACAAGTTTCTCCATGAAATATTTATTTTCATAAAACAGATAAGGCAGAAAAAAAATGATTCCCTGAAATGGTAAAAGGGGTTATTTCCATTTACTAAACAAAAACTAAACTACAATCAGTGAACATCACACCTTAGCTTCAGGTAACTCCACATTTAACAAATCCATAGTGTTCAGAACCATCTAAAACTGGTGGAGCTTTAGGTTGCACTGTAAACAAAACATTCTTTTCATGCAGCCACCAACCTAAGTGTGTCTGAACTATAATGCACAGTTTTGCCTCATAGTAAAAAAAAAAAAATAATAATTTCAAATGAATAAACACATATGCAGTCACACATTTGTTCTTCTGTCTGTTTAACTTGTCAAATTTAATGGAAAAAAAAATCATTAATACAGAACCAGGTTATCTACTGTATATGTAAAAAAGAAACAGGAAATGTAAGATACTCCAACACTTTACACAAGACTTAACACAAGACTATAAATGACCATAACGCTAATGAAATAGTAGTTGGTGATCTGTTGGCTCCATCATTAAAACATTGTTTTGACTCAATAAATTGACAGTTTTTGACAGAAATGCTGTATCTGAGCCACAGGAACACAGAGGTAAAAAAAAAAGAGATTCTCACGAAATATCACAAATTTACTGGCATACAATCATAATGGAAAATGAAACTAGATGTGATGCAGTTGAGCAATAAGGATGAAATGGTCAACATAGGAGGGAGGTAAATTGTTTCAATCAGTGCTGACTCCACTACATGGTTTAGGGTGAAAGCAGAGCAGGGCAGGTCTCCCTCTATTTGTACTGTTTTTTCCCTGCAGCACTTCTGACACAAACACATGGAAATTCAGATTAGAATTTACTCATCTTTTCTTCTTCGGACACAAACGCCTCTCTGTCCAAGTCCTTGATTTGATCTGGTTATTCCCATAGCATCCAAATCCAACCCTGCTTATCACACACACACATCATCCATGGTCACCTCGTCCAGTAAAGACTAATCTCCTTGAAAGCCAGCTTTGTTTCCCTTTTGGAAGAATCACAGTTGTGAGGCGGGTTGCTGTGTCGTTCTTTAGTTGGGTTTTGAGTGTATGTACATGATATGTGCCCACAATTCTGTATCTTGATATATATTTACTTTTATTAGTAACATGCCAAACTCTAATCTATGAAAAAAGAAAAAGATATTTATACTGTATTGTTGCCATGTCACTCTAATACCAACTCATAACATGTATTTTTAAATAACAGATATCTAGAGTGCATTAGATATTCATGTAACAAATTCATATGACATGTGTTTCCCTGACATGTGACCGTGAAAATTAATAAAATATGTGCATTAAGGAATGTATGGTTTGTCTTTCTTACCAAATACCTTTTGAATTAACACAAATGTGAAGCACTTAAAACACATTTGCTTGTATTTTAGTCAAAACTAATTTATTTTTGATGAAAATTGCAGCTTAGCCTTTATTTTTGATACATTTGACTTGCACAATGTTTTAATAATGGTAGCATTTGCCTTGTTTCTTGACTCCTGGAACAGAGAGGTTGTAGCGCCATCTGCTGGCCAAACCTAAGTCCCCTGTCTGGACTAAAGCAAAGCCTTTGCAGTCTCTTCTGTCTTCTTCAGTTTTATCAAAATGGTTCAAGAATGTTGTTTTATACCTTCTTTTTCTGTTCATCACTTGCCAGCAATGAGCCCAAATTGCATAAGCAAAGATAATTTTATCTTCCCACTTATACGTTTGTCTTGAAAAAAGAAATCACTCAAAGTTGTCAGTTATTTTACTGAAATATTTATTTCCTATAAAGCAGAGGTGAGCACTGAGAATTGTATGCCTGGGTGTTTTCCAATTTTCCCCTCTGACATGTTTCAATTTGTTGGCCACACCTGAACCAGGTAATCAGCCATAAGTAGGGCAAGATAACTAGAAATCGTGCAGACAGACCGGCCCTCAAGGCTCGGTAATAGCCCACCCCTGTTCTAAAGGAACGAGCAGTAATTGATCATGTTTGTTCTGAACAACTGTGCTGCATGGTAAAAGGAGCTAAATAGCATCGGTTGAGTTAAGCCTAACAGCACTTTTCAACTTTCAAGCTATGATGATTTTATGTGTGTGCTGCTCTGTGATACATGATAAAAAAAAGGCAAATGTGTTTTGGCCTGCATAGCTTATATTTCTGAATCATAAACCACAATAATCTAACTTATTTGTGGAAATATTAAGCCTTAAACAAGTCAATGTTTTAACAAAATGTGCTTTTTTTTAACCCACTCTGGTGAAAATGGTGGTTTTGGTGGTTTTTAACATGTAATTGTGGCATTTTTCTGAAAATGGATTTACTTTTGATTCAAATCTATTAAAAAAATGTGTTTTTTATGTAGTGAAATGATTTTACCACAACACAGTGGTATAAATAAAATAGAATAAAATATAATAAATAAGCATTTAAAAAAATATAAATATGTAAATCATCAATCTAGCTGTTTCTACAACTCACACTGATGATTGGTATTTGTTTGATTTTATTTTTCCGCCATTTTTTCACATTTTCCTATAAACATGTTTTTCGCAGCAAACAGTCCCACTCTGATCATCTTTTGAAGTATTTTAGCGTTCCCAGTGGTCTTTTAAATATGATCATGCTGTTTTAAAGCTGAAATGAGAAAACTTTTGTTGTTTTCTTGGACATAGTTTTCTGCAGAGCGGCAGGAGTTAATCAGAAATTCCCGTCTGAGTTGTGGGCGGAACTTTTGGTGCAGAGCAGCTCCGTTCCCTTCCCATTGCTAAGAGGTTGGAGCAGGGTGCTTGTGGTCCACCCAGCATATTTTTTACTTCCCAAATAAACTCTTTTCAGATTCACATCAATCTCAATAAAGACATAATCAGAAATGCAGTTTTACCACTCATACATGTCCTTCATGATCAGGGAAATGTTACAAGAACACAGTAAAACACTAAAAAACATGATTTTCATAACAGTGGGTCTAAAAAAAATCAAATGGAAAAAAACAATCTGCACAATCGTGTAAATTAGAAATTGAAATTATATAAACTATCTAATTTTTTATGTGTCTATTTTATAGGAGTTTAAAGAAAAACTAATCTAAAATTCAGAAATAAAGAATCTTTTGTTTTAATGGTGAATTTCTGAGACAATGATCATATGGATGCGAGTTCCTGGGAAAACAATGAGGCTTTTGTGTTCACAGTCTTCCCTGAAAAACTCACTCACGTTTTCTTTATCTACCTGTTGCTCAACCTCGCAACAATTCCAGTAAGCAATTGTGCATGCATTTCTTTTTTTCTATGCTGACCAACATTCCTCCAATGACTTCATGCTTGACTGCAATCTGACAGCTTCACAGGAATTTTTATTGTCTCAGAGTTAATTATTACTTCAAAACAAGTGTCAATGGAGCTGAAGCAGTGAGATTGTTTCATAATTTCCCTTTAAGAATAAAAAATAAATCTGTACAAAAACACCCCCCCCACACACACACACACTCAAACACCCACACTGAAGGAAGAGGGATAGAATGAAAGGCAGACGCCTACAAGGGGAGGGGGGCAAAGTGGAATACCAGTCACAGGCAGCCCCATCCAGCACTGACTCATTTCCTACTCACAGCAGAAGACAGCCCATGTCGACTTGTTTTGATAATTCAGTTGTGCCCGGCTGCCAAACACAAGTCTGGATGCATGTCTGAGGTGAGTAGCACTTTTTCTTTCTCAGACTCTCTGGGTGTGGAGACTAAAAATCCCACAGTCCAGGCCTGTTTGTCTAATCATCTTCAAAAAGCATGGGACTGCTAGAGTTCAGAAGTGTTTGAGAGAGGCAGATCCAATAATTCAGCCTGAAATATTGGAGCATTGGTGTTGCACTAAGATGCAAATCAACATAAAGAAGATGGGTGTGTTTCAAGCCTGGATCAGCAAACTGCCCCATCTTAATTACAACCATTCACTTTTTAACCCTCTGGTATTTTGGCAGCTTTCCACGTGGCTTATCTGTCTCTGAACCATTCGGCGGGGTTCACTGAGGTCATGAGGAGCTACTTTTTTGGTCCTTGCTCCTCTCACATGGGCTTGTTTTAAGAGAAACTAAACAATTAGGATCTAAATATGGACTATGTGTGGCTTTTACTACAATCACAACAATTCTGTGTGCTTTGACATAAGTGTAACCGCCTCTATAAAAGCAGAAAATTAGGCTTTCTTCTGCATGGTAATGAAATGTTTAATGACTGTTAACAGCCCAAATGAGGAAACATGTCAAGAATAATCTGATAGTTTAGGAACTGTTGCTGCACATCTCTGTGAAGTGGTAATCAGAACCAGCTACACTTGTTTTCAGAATTCACAAAAAGAAAAGAAAAAAACACAGACAAAGGGGTTCCTGTACAGGATCAAATGTCAGGCTGTTAATCAAATAAGAAAAAACAAAAGGATGTTATTATTTTTTTAATGTGCCTAAAATATCTTTAAATTCAGCTTAATTCTTGATGGCAAAATATTCTGTTATCTGCCTTCTTTTTTTAGGTTCAGGCTCATGGTACACTCTCTTTTTGGAGAAGCAGTGCTGTAATGAAGTACAATATAAAATTCAGCCAAAATATCCCACAAACCGGTGAAAAAATGTCTTTTAATACAAATCCGGTTAGATTTTTTTATTGCAAAACCTAAAAATGACCTGCTAAAATGTTGTTCATTTAAAACTACATTTGCTTCCCTTGATGTGTGGTTGGAAACAAAAGACTTTTTCTTTGCTCCTCATTTCAAAATCCTATTTTCTTGCACTTTCTTCTGTTCACTTTTGATTTTTATTTCAAAAAAGTAAGTCAAAACTCTCCAATTTATAACTTTATTAATACTGTATGTTTAAAATAAACTTGACTTCAGAGTTGAAATGAGAGAAACTTTAGTGACCAACCTCACCCAGAGGAATTGTGTGCATGTCAGCATAGTTGGAGGTGGGCAAAGATGGTTTTGCACAAGAGAGCCAGATTGATGGTAAAAGTAAACTCTTACTTTTTCACTTCCTCTTTTGGATTTTTTTTCAGGCTATTCTTTAGAAAAACTGTTGACAAAAGCGTTTTGTCTGTTTTGACATCCTGGGCTCGTTTGGTGAGGGGTCAGTCACCACTGGATAGTGGTCTAACCAGAAAAAAGGGTTAAGTTAATGGAGGTTAAGATACATACGTACGTTTATAAAACACCACTTGACACATCATTATCAGAAAAGGTAAAAAAAAAAAAGGCAAGTAATAGAAATTATATCCAAATATTTATTTTTACTTGTAATTTATGGTAAATTAAGTCTACAAACCAAAAGATCAAAAAGTTTCAGAAAGTTTATAAAGAAAACTTGTAGTAACCACATTGACCTTTTTGTTATAAACGCATTACAAAGAAATACAAACTTGAATTGATAAGACCCTGTGAGCCAACACTGCTTTGTCACGAAAGCTCAACAGTTTCGGAATGACGGATTCATTTTCCACTGCGAAGAAATGAAGAAACAGGTTTTAGTCCAAATAATGGAGCAGTTTCTAATTTTTTTACATTTTCTTTGGCAATTTTTTAATGTTCTGCAGAAACTCATTCAAATCATTTTTACAGGTTTTTTTTCTCACACTCCAGTGAATCACATCAGTTCCTTTAATGCATTCAAACATCCATGACTTTTAAAATGTTGATAAAAGTTGGGATACAATGGACACATGCAAATAACTATGAAAGAAAAATGAGAATTACTGCTAACTGTTCAAGTTTTGTTGCTTTTTATTTTCTATAAACATGTAAAAGTAAATATTTCAGCGCAGTGGAGGGATATTGCTTTAGATGAACCTGTAATAATGAGTTTTTAGAGTAATGTGCAGTTTAACCCTTGTGCTATCCTAGGCACTTTAACATTGGGAGTTGGGTCATCTAGACCCACTAGACAGTACTCAGAACCTTTATTCTTCACTGGTGTCCATGGATTACATGAAATCTCTCCACCTTTGTCATGGTAGGGAGAACATGTCAATGTAAGGGCGGGGTCATCTAAGATAGCACAAGGGTTAACTGAGATGGTCAACTGACCTTTGTTGCTGCATAAGCAGAAAGGAAAACAAAGAGTTATGAGCACCGCTGAGTTTGATGAGAACTTTATTTCAACCTTGAATTTTTACCATCTTTTCGTGACAAATTGAGGGTTCTTAACTATATGCAAGTGTTTCCAAATGAACAACTATGATAAAACTCAAAAACAATCCGTGCTTTTTGCTTCTAGGTATGCAGAAACACTTTGACCTTTTGAGACCCAGACTTGTCCAAGAAGTGAATGAAACAAAACCAAACAGACTGAGATTGAGGAACAAAATTATCATCAGAGTGAAAACAAATTATTTTAATCTGATTAGACGTACATTTCTAATAATTCAAATGACTTAAAAGGTACAACTTTGAGAAATATTCAACACTCCCTCTTAAAATCTTCTGTTGAGCAGCACCCACAATGCAGTGGGCCTTAGAAAGGAGTGACCACAAGGTCTACCTACAATCTGAAAACCCTAGCCGTTAAAAGAGAAGTTTGGTGGCTGTTTAAATCTAAAAGATACAAATCAATGTGGACTTTTTTAAAGTCCATCAGCGACAAACACTGTCAAAAGAATTTACTTAAACATGAAGTAGACATTCAAATGTTCTTCACTGAAATAATTCCTTTATACCAATCAAATAACCGAGGTTTTCATATCAAAAGTCATAAGGTCAAAAACCAACAGAGCAAATATTTACCAGGAAAATGATTTTTCCCTAAAACCCTGTCTTATGTAAAAGCTTTAAGGCTGCAACTATAACTAACCAAATATTGTCCAATTCCTTTAGTAAGTGACCTTGCTTGAAGACACAAAGAACAAGATTATCCTGATGTTACTAAGTCACCGATTATTCATAGTTTAGTTACTAGTTACTTAAAGGCCTGGTTTCACAATGCAGCTCAGAAACAATGAATGGAGAAGAGCCAAACCAAACAGACATATTTTCTTTCCTAATAACCCAAGCCTTCTTCCTTTCTTATCCATCAGGTTTTAGCCTTAACAGCTTTCAAAACATTGACTCTTAAAAACCTAAAACTCATTTTCTATTTTACCTTTAATGGTGAGATAAAAAAGAGTAGTTTTCAACAAATGAGATTTGCCTAGACTGTGATCCAGTTATAGAACAAATAAACCATAACAGCTTGAACATCTGCAGCCCCCAGAAACACTGAAGCTCTGTTCAAATCCGCTTAAACTATTAGCTACCCCTAGAAAGCATGTCTGAACTGGGTAATGAAAAATATTTAGAGCACAATGACTCGGTAAAACACGTTTTCATGTTGGCATACCAATTAGGGAGCAAGGTGTAGGATGCCAGATCTAATCAGTGTTGGTTCATCAAACCCACAGTAGCTGAAAACACCTCCTGATTCAAGCAGAAGTGGTTTTTGCTTCGACTGTAATCTGCAATAATTAAGGTCTTTCATGATAAGCACATCTCATGAATTTTAGCTTCTTTCTGCCACCTTGTTCAAATTTTTATTTCAAAATTCAATCATATTTGAAACAGAACTCAATATAGAGCCCTTAATTTTCCATTTAAAACACTTAAATGTTTTAGTTTGGAAGCAGAATTTTTGTTGTTTTGACAACATCTCAGGATTTTAGTCTAACTGGATGACTTTTTGAAAATGAACTGCTCAGCCCTGAAAGTATTGAGCAAATTCTGAAAAAAGCAGGGTCTGTCTTTGAATGTAAAATTGCTTAAGCAAAGTATTTTTGCAGCCAGCTAATTACCTTTAGCCTATATGTTACAAATATACCTTAAAAGGAACCCGTTCTGATGAACGAAAAACAAATGTTGATGTTTGTCAGGAACAAAATTATAATTTAAACACGTTGAGGGTAATTGTGGAGGATGAGCGTGCTGACCTGCAAATCTAGTGCCTGTAGCATCAGCAGAAGAGCAGCTGTGTTTGTACACAAGCAGGTAAACACCAAACCTCATTAAACCGCTGTAAAGACCAGTTGTTGCTGCAACAAATCTGCTTTCGTATACATTTGCAGGACTGCTCTGGAGTAGTGGACACTTTACTGGTAACATGTCAATGAAACAACTTAGCCACCAAATATTGAGCGCAGGGTAAACAGCAGATGCCGTGATAAAGCTTTGAGCTCTTAGAATGATGCTTTTAATGTCGGATGCAGAGATATCAAATGTAAAAATCAATGATGGAAACATGTTTTTTTTTCGTTTTTTTTGTTAAACAATTGCTTTGTTACGGTTTTTGTCCTTTTCTCTCTTCAAAGAGCAGAAATCATGTTAATCTAAGAGAATTATGATTAAAAGTCCCACTCCTATAATCTTTTCAGCTATTGTAAAAGCAATAAAAATTGCAATATTGAAGCTATTCAGCCGTATGGTTCTGAGCCAGACGAGGAAAACAAAGACGTTTGTCTGCAGGTGGATGCATCAGCATGAAGCAGGGAGCTAGTGAAAAGGCCAGCATATGTTACAAATAAGTTCTATTTCAAACTGCATTTTTTGTCTGCTCCTGGTTCGCAACAATTTGAATATAGAAAGACTCAGAATTGCATTTCTGAGTCTTTCTTTTTATACATATTTATCATTTACCATCAGAAAAATGCTGCAAGAAGACATTAAAAACACTAAAAACAATTTTCACCTTCAGGTTTTCAAAAGCACCAGCTGAGTTTTTTTTTTTTTTTTCTCATGTAAGCACTAGTCCTTTAACACATTTTCTAGGTGTATTGTATTATTCCAAAAGTTTCATTAAACAGACAACTTCTAATTATTTATAAACCTAAAAAAATAGATATTTTTATCTAGAGAGGGAAACCCAAGTTTCAATCACTAGGGGGCAAAGCAGATTAAGAGAGGGCTTGTAAGGGGAAGAAGATTGTATTAGACAAGTTGACTCGAAAGGATCATTGCCTCAGTTGTCTATTTATGACAACAAACATGTTTAAAATTTTGCCTAAAGATGTCCCGGATCAATTTTAGGTCAGAGAATCGTATCGTTCTAAGTGAACCACTATCAACTATCAATTGCATTGGCAACCACAAACTATGATATGAATTGAATCATTGTGAAAAGTATTCATTGCATCCCTAGTTCTATATTAAATATCAGGTTGTGGCAAATGGAAAAAAGTAAAACAATTCATAAGGGCTCCTTCAAATGCCTACAGTTTATTTTCCTCATGATTTTCTAGCTGCATTCCTTCTTGAGCTCCTTGTGCTTTTGTACAAAACAAACTGTTTACAGACCAAGTGCTTATCTGTAGGTGACTCAGGTGCTGACAGTGTCATTTTGGTTAACTTCTGTCATAACATTTGGGACTGGTACAGTTTATGAGGCTTGCTTCTCTGAAATAAAAGAGGAGGATGTCACTGCTTTCTTCCCCTGTAGAGAAACTGTTCCAGGATGAGGTGCCAGTTTCCTTCTCTATATAACTTTCAGGATTAGCAATGTTACAGTTCTCATGCAGATGTTTAACAACACATGTTTGAAGCTCACATGGACTAACAGCAAATATTCTTTCTACTAGACATATTATCTTATGAGTTTTATGAACATAACATTGACTCTTATCTTGATCTTAGAAAAACAGTTAGTGTTATCAGCAAAACTGAGAAGCTCAAAAGGACCATAAGATATGCAGCAGCAGTGAGGATAACATTTTTTTACACAAATCTAAAGATGATAAGCATTGCAGGGAACAGGAAGCTTTACTCCTGGGTTAGAGTATGAGTCATACAAGGAGGTCTCAATGAAAACTATCCTGCAAGTTAATGTCCAACCAGGTGAAGGCCATAAACTCAACCACACAAGTTTGCAAACATGCTTCTCTTAAAAAATAAATAAAAAAACCAAGATATTTTTCTTAATTTATGTTAAAAACCTTCACGTTTGACCTTTTGGGGTCAAACAAACAGACCGTGACTGATGTGATGTCCAAATTCTGTCACAAGTCCCTAAACCTTTATGTCATGCGGGACTATCTAGTGCCCTGGATTTTAACCCTTGCGCTATCCTAGGGACTTTACCATTGGGAGTTGGGTCATCTAGACCCACTAGACAGTGCGCTGAACCTTTTTTCTTCAATGATTTGTGATCTTCACTGTTGTCCATGGATTACATGAAATCTTTCCACCTTTATCCACCTTTGTCATGGTAGGGAGAACACGTCAATGTAAGGGTGGGGTGATCTAAGATAGCACAAGGGTTAATTCAATTTGGACACATGATACAACTTTTTGGATTTTTTTTAAACAGGAAAAATGTCTTCACCCATTTGCAGAGGTAAAAACCTAAAATGATTCAACATTTTACAGAGACCTGACCAAAATCCCTTCTTTAAAGGGCAATAAGTACTGAGTAAATTGGCAAACAACCTGAGTTTTTTCAGTGTCAATCTTTGTTGATGATAAAAACAAATATATCTTGAGAAGGACACAGAAAAAAAAATACTGGTAAATGGCATATGCTTTGATGGCACTTTACTACCTCCTTAGAAGGCCCACAAGTGCTTTACAGTCATAGTCCCATTCAGCCATGCACGCATTCACACTCCCCTCCCGAACTCTACACCAACCTATAACCACCTGGAGTAAAAGGGGTTTAATGTCTTGCTTTAAAACATGGGCGGGCACAGACCTCGTTATTTTCCGACTAGGTCAACCACTCCACCTCTGTACCATGGCTGCCCCATTAACTAAAAGTAGAGCTTATCTCTATTTTTACCTCCGTTTATTATTAAAAAAAAACATTAAAAATGTTAGCGTTCAACTGTTAACGATATCACTTCATATCACTTTTCTTAAACAAGTAAAAACACAACTTTAGTCTCACATTTTGTCTCAGCTAAGAAACTAATATTTATTTTAGTTTTCATGGACTTTTCAAGCTCATTATTACAGAACAGATCAAAGGGGAAAGATGTGGTGTCCATAAAGACGCAGCAACCTGCATCCAAAACAGTGTCTGTAGTGTTTTCATAACTGCTAATGTCTTACCAAAAACCTTTTCTAGATAAATAATATTGTAAACAACATGTATGATCAAAAACACATGAAAGCAAACATAGGGTGTAAACAGTGGTAAATTTTGATTTGCAAAAAAAGAACAAAAGTGCAGTTTTACATTTCTTAACATCTGAAAAAACCTAATCTGGATTTCAATGAGCTGAAATACATGTCATTTGTCTTAAATGGATTGAAAAAAATATTTAGTACATTGCTCAAAATCTGGTTGTAATTTTATTATTTGCCTTCATATCTACTGTGATTGCAATAAAATCCTTATTTTAATACAAACTAATTTGAATTTTTACTTTTTTTTTTACAATTCATTTGAAAAATCTGTTAATCTGGCAGTTGTTCAAAATATGATGGAATATCTCACAAACTACTAATCTATTCTAATCACCAATAACCAAAGACATGTAGGAAAAACATAAATGCGTTTATTTTGAGCATGTTACTATGGCACGACATCAAACTGTTTGTTTAACCGACGTCATAAAACTTTATGGTTTTCCACGTGGACACTCAAACTGTGTAATCTTGGAGTATAAATGCAGCCTGCAGGCTGATGTTGAAGAAAGTGTGTTTGCAGCCATGAATGATCAAACTGGGTGAGTGCGTTGGAGTGTTGCACTGTTTTTTTTTGGTGCATCTATTTTAAATTTCCATGAACATTGTATTTTGTGCTGCAATTAATTTGCACCACTGGGGTAAAAATTACTTCCAGGATATGTTAGAATTAAATGGACAGCAGCTCCTCTGTCTGGTCTTTACAGTTGCAATAAGTATGAATGTTTCTCATTTACAAACTCTGTCTGCTGAATACCAGGTGGTTTGAACATGCATGATCTGAGACAAATGATATGGTATGGAATTACAGATGAACTCTATGCTTCTATACAGTTCTAATAAAAATAGTTTTATCTTCTGTGTTTTTAGCTAACCAGACAAGCATACTCTTCCTTTTCTCGAGTTTGTGTTTCCACTATTGGCCAATTGTTTATTTTCTTCACACATTTCCAATTGTAATTTTATTTTGTATTATTTCATTTATTTTTTTCTTCATTTTATGCTTTTATTTTTATTCCTCTCTTTTTGGGCTGCTGTTAATTGGTGCTACCCAAATTAAACAAAACATTTTAAAAAATGTGGAATTAACTTTAAAGCCCAGTGGAATATTGTACGTTTGATTGAAATATTTAGAAATTAGAGGTGTCCAGCTCGAAAACTCCTTCTCGACACGGCATCCATGTTTTTTAACCAGAAGGATCGCTCAGTAGTGATTCGAGTACCCCAAAAAATGAGTAACTAATGTAAAAAATGTGTTTTATATATATAAGTGTTTGATATGTTTGTTATTTATTCCTTCCAGAAAAAAAAAAACAACAGCAGCTGTTTACAATTCAAAAATTAAATTACTTACATCTCTTTACCTTCTCCTTTTAAACAAATTTAAAGCGAATCAACACAAAACACTGGAACCACAAAAGAAAATAAAAGTTAAAATGTGCAAGCCAAAAAAAGACTTTCATTCACTCTAAAGGTTGGCTGTTAAAATATCAGCCTTAGGGAGCTAAAGGGCCCTGTTCTGGAGAAAATTCTTTCATGTGTCTGTACAGGTTGGTTGTTAAACTGTTTTTTTATTTAATTTTTTTCCTTCCTGCAGACTTTACACTCTTATGGTATTTTATTATCAAAAAAAAGTCCATTGGGTCCATATTTGGCTTCTTTTTCGGGGACTCTCACTGTTTTTCGTTACGTTTTGTGTTGTTTCCCCATCCCATCCTCAGTCTCTTCTTCATATTCGTTCATGTGCTGCTGCGTGTGTAACCCCCCCCTTCTCATTTATGAGCGACACATTATTGGTAAAGATGACCGTGATCATAGTTGCCAATTGCATATCCAAAGCTAACATCACAAAGCAACACATTTGCTTCATCAAATAGCTGTTAAACCATTATCCAGATAAAATGACAATAACTCATATTTGATTAAACATTTTAGAAAAAGACAAACACTGACTGAGCTTTAAAATCTTCTTGAAGTCATTAGGTATTGACTACGTGTGCTCTGATGCATTACCAACAGACAACCAGCAGATGTCACTATTTCTAACAGAAAAGATCCGAGCAGAGTGTCAATCTTAGTTGTGTTGAAGTTGGTCAGTGCTTCACGGGGCTTTATTTTGGCTATTACTATTAGAAATGTAAAATATAGAATAACGCAGACAGAAAAACTTAGAAGGAAGAAGTATTAGTGGAGATGTTGCAGACAACATCTATGTACTTCAAGCTACTGTAGGTTTTGACCATCACACAATTAAAGTAATTCCAACGAAATCTGAATCAGAGCAAAGGTGCTCATCTCTGGGTCAGAATCAGCTTGTTTACATTAATTTGTAAAGTAAGTAAATCGATAAACTTAAACATGAAGAAAACCATGGAGAAACAAAAAGTTGACAAAGCAGAATAGACAATCTGAAAACCAGACACTTGAGGGAAATTAACTGAAATGTAGAAGGCTGTGGATCATGATTAACATGAAACTGGTGTGCAGCAACTCAGAACATGACCAAAAACATTTTTTTTTAAAAACCCTTGTGTAAGGATTGCAAAATTTTGTTTTTTAGTTTAAAAAAATCTTGGATTTATAATAAAAGTTGAAGAGTTATGGTAATTTACAAATGTTAACACTGGATCTACAGTTCTGGTGTTAAATGACATAAAGACCCACTCCAATGCAAATTTATGTTCTTGGGATTTTTCACGTTTCTGTGGCGTTTTTATGATGATTGAGGACATATATTAAAATAATTAGAAATATTCTTTATTCAAATTGTTGTGTATACGGAGCAAACGAGAAAATGCACTTTAAAAAAGAATGTGTTTGTGACTTAGAAAATACGCTACGTGAGCTACAAGCTCCCTGGTCCGAGCTCTCCGCAGAAACTATGACCTAGAAGTTTTTTTGTCTTGGCTAAAAACGGCATCATAATCTCAATCAAAAGACCACTGGACACACTATTAAAAGTTGATTGGAGTGAGACTTTAAGAACAGAAAGGATAGTACAGGGAATGTACTGTAGTGCAAACCTGAATTTTGTGCTACATTTTATCATTTACTCACGAAAAAAAAGCAAAAAAAACTTTAGTTAGAAATTAACATTACTACTGTATGACTCCCTTGTAAAAAAGTGAACAGTAGTCTTGTTTTGTTTCATTTCAGATTCATCACAATGATCTGTGCTGTTCTTATGTTCAGTGGGCTCCTCATGGGCACTCTCTCATCCCCAACTGTATTCCCAACACCATCTTCCACTGAGAAAAAACCCTGCCGGATCTACAACAATGGCCGATCTGCAGACTGTCGAGGACAACAACTTTACAGAGTGCCGCCAAGACATCTTCCCCCCACTCTTGAAGATATAGATCTCTCCTCCAATGAAATTAATGCTGTCCACGCCTCTGATTTCCAGCATCTCCCACGCCTTCAAACTCTTCAGCTGCAGTACAACAACATTTCGCACATTGACAACAATGCTTTTCAAAACAACACGTTACTGGAGCATCTTGACATTTTTAATAACTCCCTACTGGAAATCCCTACAGTAGCTTTAGAGCCTCTTCTCAATCTAAAAAAGCTTTTTATGTCCAACAATTTATATAAACACGCCACTTTAGCCGACAGTTTCTCCAAGTTTGTCAAACTACAGATACTGTCTATGGGCGGTCCTTTAGTTATGGGTCTAAAGAAGAAGGATTTTTATCCACTCAAAAGTATCAAGTTACATACGTTTGCAATCAAGTGCTCCTCCAACCTCAGCTATTACGAGCCTGAAAGTTTAAAAGTCGTACAAACAACTATAATGGGGTTTGATATGGCAGTTGATCAGTTGCCGAGTGCTCTCCATAACATGCTGCACGATCTAGCCAACAAGTCATTCCAAGTCATTCAGTTTCGCAACCTCTTTGAATTTACATACTACTTAGGAAAGGATGACATTTTTCAAGGTTTGCGAAATGTTAAATCCCAGCAGCTCATTTTTCATAGAGGCAAATTTAATGAGAACCTTCTGAGGATGGCTCTGATGAACTTACAAGTGACCCCCATCAAACGGCTGAGGCTTCAGTACATCGACTTCGCCCGTTCACCGACATTTGTCGATAGTGGGGTGGGTTCCAGCATCACAAACTTGGCACTTGACAACTTGGATCTTTGGTAAGTATTTTAGAGCCTTTTGTTTTTGTTTTACTTCTAAAATAAGTGCTCACAACATTAAAGTAAAATTCAACCCTTGGGATTTTAGTTGTACTCATGCAGTGACTTCAAACATTAATAACACTTAACAAGAAAAACGAAACTTAGATGTATTTGAGGAGTTGTTCAAGGGACATTAACTGCTTCCACACATATATTGGGGTAAATTTGGAGTGCCTGCCCTTGACTGGCTTTTGTCAAAATTTCCAAATCATAGTATGTTTGAAAATACAATTACGTTTGAGCCATTTGAGTCTCACAAGTAACATTTTAACAAGTCTGAATTCTCCCAGGGGTTCAATTTAACCTTTTAGAGTCCCCCTCTGATGAGATTAATGTTTTTGAGATTTTGACGTGTACGTGTGGCATTTTTCTTATAAAATAGAACACATCTGATAAAAAAAAATATATTGTTATTATTAATTATTTCTCCTTTTAAATTGCTGTGAAACTTTCGCCAAGACACTTTGTTTGAATGCCTGAGCCATTGTCACAATGGATCAGGAGCAAATGCGCATTTTAAGTGTGTCCAAGGCTGGATTGTGTTGTTAAAATTAAACTTAAAGTTAAAGTCCCAAATGTCTTCTCCGCATTTGAGTTCTCTCTCTGGCCGAGGCTTGCTGTCCAGAGAGGGTAAAAATAAAAACAAAAATAAAATCAGGGGACCTTTTTCATTATTTCCTTAATGAGAATAAGAAAAAAATATCATAAACTTCAAGAGCAAGCTGGCAAGTGGCAAGTCTCTGTCTGGCCGCCTGCTCGCCTCCCAGGAGCCGGTATAGTAATCCCGATTGCTCCAGCTCCATCAGCCCTGCGACAGGCTGACTAGGGTGTACCCGCTTTCGCCACACCCGTCGCTCAAATTGTGCCACAGGACCTCAGATTGTGTTTGTACCATTGACTTAACATTGAAATTGGCTCCTCGGTGTGAACACAATCGTTACCCGTAATCCTAAACTTAACCCTTCCTCTGGGTCTGTGCAGCCAAGAAAAAAGTTCAGGACTTTTACATATTTGGAAAATTACATGCAAATAGTCACTCTCTTTATTGGATTAAATTTGCAAGTGAATTCAACAGTCTACATGCACTAGCATCAAATCTCTTCTGAGCCACAGCCAGTTCTTGTTTTTGGTGCAATGCAGCTTTAATTATAATGTAATTTGAAGTATTTTTCAAGGGCTTATCATAGTTCTTTTTCATGTGTTTTTATTTAAACAGCAGGATCTGGTACACACATTAGTTTTGTTATTCTTCACATTGTCCAAAAAGTGCTGATTTGGAACCAAAAAATTTCTCTTTTCACCGTTTCTTTTTCGCTATAAAGATAAGCTTTTGAGAATAGAGACTGTCAGTCGGTGTTGTTTGTGCCCCCCCTTGAATCAAGCTCTACAGTCATGCAAGACACAACTATCATCATCCGAAAGGGGGGACCAAGGGCGGGGCAACTCAGCTCAGCACCAATGGCCACGCCCACATAGATAGACAGACAGACATGAAAAATGGCTTTTTAGGACATTTCAGTTGTGGAATTTTGGCTAAAAACTTCATAATCATAATTAAAACAACACTCGGAATATTAAAAAATTGTAATGGGGGACTTTAACACCACAGATGTTACGGACGACACTTAAATAACAAATGCTCGTTAACATACCTTAACTCTTTGTTTACACGATCAACGTAAATCAGCCGATTCTGATTGGGAGATAGGTAGTTTTGCAATGATATATAAAACTTTATTAATGTAAGGTGTTACATAATGGCGCAAAGCAGCTTTTCTCCACAATAGAATTTTCTGATCTACGTTGATTGGGATCACACTTTACTACTGTAAAGTGTTGCATATCTACGGAGCCCGCCGGGTGCCAGTGGTTAAAAATAAAAAAAATCTGATAAACTGTGCGCACGGAATACTAAACCGTGTGCACTGAATACTAAATTGAGCGCACAGATTAGTAAACCGTGCGCACCATTTAGTATTCCGTGCGGACGGAATACTAAATTGACGTCTACGGTAGTGATTGGTCTGGATAGTTCATTGAGGAAGTGAAGTCTTCATGTAAACAATGCCAAGCTCCGATAGACACAAGGACATGACCATTTAAACATGCTTTTATTATTATGATTATTACTAAGTGCATGTTCGCTTATATTTTTTTTAAATCCGTGCGCCCGGGGCTTTTTCTGTCTGAACTGACACGGAAGAAGGTTTACGATTAAGTTAATAGGTTAATACAACATTCATGCTAACAACATTAGCCGTGCTGATGAGCGATTTAGCCGTGGATCGATTTAAACTGGAATAACCCTCAGCCTTTATTTTGTCTGGACCTGTCACCTGAATGGTAACACAAATTCACATGATTGTGTGCACGGTTTGTCAGGACTGGTCCCCCAAAAGCCTCCTCCGCCCGTCCTCGGTCTGGAGATAGTACAAATCTCCCGGGGGACATGGTTCTGGAGTCGGTGCAGCAGAACAGGGAAACGGAGTGCGGTCTGAAGTTTCCTCCGTTGCGCACACTGTACCAAAGCACCCTCACATCCCTGCAAACACGAAGCTAAGAGTTTATCTTCTATGCTCAGAGGCATGCACATGCAATAACTTTGCATGCGCGCACGATTGCGTTACAGAACGAGCACAATTGATTAATCCGTGCGCACCATTTAGTAATCGGTGCGCACGCTTTAGTAATTTGTGCGCACAGTTTACTAAATGGTGCGCACGGTTTACTAATCCGTGCGCTCAATTTAGTATTCCGTCCGCACGGAATACTAAATGGTGCGCACGGTTTACTAATCTGTGCGCTCAATTTAGTATTCAGTGCACACGGTTTAGTATTCCGTGCGCACAGTTTATCAGATTTTTTTTATTTTTAACCACTGGCACCCGGCGGGCTCCGTACATATCAGTGTAAGACTGCTTTTCTCTGCTTCAAAACCAGCTGGTGTTATGTTAATTGTGTAAACAAGTGAAGATTGGGGCAGTCTAAAGAATGTTGCCTCTAAAGCTAAAGCTCTGGTGGTAAAGCGTTAAAAGCAAAAAAAAAAATCCTTAGAATCTTGACACAAAATATTGTTTCATCTTTTGGCTTGCAAACATTTTTAATGCGGAGGTGGTGTGGTTATTTGATTGACATATGTATCATGGTGTATGATAGATCAATTTGGTGCGCCATCAGGCAGCTACGTTTTTTGACTATTTTCATTTTATGACAGTAACAAATGTAACTGTTATGGAGATTATTTTTTCTGAATGCTGGAAGAGACTAAAAAATTAAATGTCAATCTAAAATGTAAAAGATCATAAAGTACCTAAACCAAAATCTGCACAGTACCTCTCTTTATAAATTCCTTCCAAAAAATTGCCAAGTTCTAAACATTAAACTCTCTCGTAGGTACATCAGCAACCCTGACATCCTGCGGTTTGACTGGCGCTTCACCTGGTTCAAAAAAATCAAGCACCTGTCCATTCAACATGTGTATTTCAATTCAGTACCTTGTGACTCCTGGTCAGAGATGGAAGGACTTGAGATACTGGATGTGTCCAACAATCGACTCCAGAATGACTATGTCTTTAACCAACGCTGCGATTACAGTGGCACTATGCCTAATCTACACACCTTCAACATGAGCACCAATGACTTGACAAGCTTGAAAGATTTGTCATCTCTAACAAGAGAGTTCAGCCGGATGCAAGTGTTTGATCTCAGCAACAACAAACTGGGGTCTACCCAAGAGAGGGAAGACTGCATCTGGAAACAGAACATCACTCATTTTATTGCTCACCACAATCCACTAGGAAGCAATGCTTTCAATTGTCTGCCAACCACAGTACACTACTTGGATCTCTCCTACTGCAACCTGGACCAGTTGGAAATGACATATTTCAGAAAAGCTACCAAACTGAAACACCTCCTGCTGAGTGGAAATAAAATCAAGTTCATTCCATCTAAGTGGGAGAGTCTCTCCCTGCAGTTTCTGGCTTTAGATGGGAATTCCTTTGGCCTGATTAGCAAGGAATCCTTCCAGGACATGCCCCAACTGTCTGAGCTTAGTGCAGGAAACAACCCTTACCATTGCACTTGTGAGCTCCATGCTTTTGTGGAGGACACATTGTCAGAGGGAAAGATTAACCTCACAGACTGGCCTTTAAACTACAGATGTTACCACCCAGAGCCTTTTCTCAACACTTTCATATCCAAATATTTTCCTGGCAAAGTTGCCTGTGACATTCGATTGGTTATCACCATCAGCGTTGTTGTTACGGCAGCAGTGATATTGGTACTTGTGCTGATTTGCTACATTTTCGACCTCCCATGGTACACTAAAGCCACTTATCAGATCATCAGAGCCAAATACAGAGCTCACAAGGAAAAAGCAGTGGGGGAAATGGAGACTTTTACCTACCACGCCTTCATATCGTACAGCCACTCTGATGCTGACTGGGTCAGGGACCAGCTCCTGCCCTGCTTAGAGAACAACAGAAACCCCTATCGTCTGTGCATTCATGAGCGGGACTTCATGCCAGGAAAATGGATTATCGACAACATCATTGAGAACATTGAATCCAGTCGCAAGGTACGGAAAAATATTTTGTAATAGTGTTACTATTAAAAGATATTTTTTTGGGAGGAGGAACTTTGTAAATGTGTGACATTCTGCCAAACTGATTATTTTCCTCCTGATAAAGGACATTTTTAATTAATCAAGTGACGCATGCCCTTTGTCAAACATTAGGGCAAAAGGACTAATCAATGGTAGGGCCATTGTGTGACAGTCATTACAGAGTAGAAAAACAATAGAAGATGAGTTTAAATCAGGGATAAGCAATTCCAGGCCTCGAAGGCCACATCCCTGCATGTTTTCCAACAAACCCTGCTTTGACATGTTCTAATTGGATGGAGACACCTGAACCAGGTAGTCATGAGAAGGGCTTGGATATCTGGAAATTATGCAGACACTGCATCCTTTGAGGCCTAGAGTTGCTTATCCCTGATTTCAATGAAGACACCAGCTGAGGGTCTATAGCAGTTTGGTGCAGGACCATAATCCAGGCTATCCTGAACATAAAGTGATCCAGTTTTAAAATTTTTGTTGAACATTTGTGGAGCAAATATTTAAAGCTAACAGTTTTTTTCATACTGTGGTGGTTTCAGATCTGCTGTCAAACAGAAAAAAGTAATTGTGTTCTCCTTTAAGGACAATAGATGCAAAAGAGATGTAATGGCAGTTTGCGCCGCACACTCTAGATGTTGGTGACAGTTATTTTTAGAGAATTTGCAAATTACTACTAGCAACCATTAGTCATTAAGGCTATGTTGAAGCTATGTTCACATCCCCCTTGCTAAGTTCATTTTCAAGCAACCCCTTCCAATTAATGGTCTATGTAAAGTCTATGTATATGTGCGTTCATGCATTCCCACGCAAATCTTGTTCTTGAGGTCTATGTGCGTCATGCGCAGCCCTTGAACTCACATTGAAAGTTTCACCAGGTTATACTTTGACCAATGAAGGACTTCAATTAGGTAGTAACAAATGGGTTACATCCTCTTCAATAAACTCAGGTGCCTACCATTTGAAAATTTATCATGGGGAAATTGAATTAATACTTGGCTGGACTTTTTTGACAACAAGTCAGTCATTTAGAGCTGTGAAAGAAAAAGCCTAGAACAAGGTTCGTGAGATTTGAACTGCTTTAGTATTGAGTAGCAACAGTCCAGCATGCACACCATACATTCCTACATACCGGCCACGTGTGGCACATTCAAGAACACGCTGTATTGGTGTCATCATTTCAGCTGGGCAGAAATACCACAATGATTAATTTCTCCTTTATGATTATTTTTACAACAGTTGGAACTTACATGTTTTGACAAGGACGCTACATTAATGTCAATACCAAATCAGAGTATCTGTCTCTGATTGGTCACAATTCAGCATTTTCCTCATTTAGCGTCAAGAAGTTCAATAGTTTGAACTTCCAGAACGCGGTTAATGATGATAGAAATGAGTCAAAGTTTTGTACATTTGTAGAAATATTTCATTCTTCTTCTTTTGTCAATTGTTTTTCCTCAGATCATTTTCGTCCTTTCCCGTCACTTTGTCAACAGCGAGTGGTGCAACTACGAGCTCTACTTTGCTCAGCAGAGAGCGATGGGAAAGACTTTCAGTGATGTCATCCTTGTGGTAAAGGAGCCCATTGATCCAAGTTCTTTGCCCAGCAAGTACTGCAAGCTCAAAAAGATGCTGAGCACCAAGACGTACCTGGAATGGCCGCAACAGCCAAACCAGCAGCAGTTTTTCTGGGCACAGCTAAGGAGTGTTTTGGGCAAACCCACTGAGACCCAAGACAGGCCGCACAGCATTAGGAAAAGAAACTCAGAGGGAAGAATTTCCGTAACCGGGCCTCCAGTGGAGAAAAATATGCCAAAAGGGGACATGCTTGATGCAGACTGTAAAGATCTTGAGTTTGATGAGGGGAATGGTATTGAGCTGTCAAACCTGAGACAAAGTCCCATCATGGCATTATAATATGAACATTTGACAGTTGATGCCCTCAGCTCTGCTTTCCCTCTGACCAAAGACTATCAATTAAAATGTGTGTCAGACAGAACCTCCTGGTGGAAGTTGGAGCACCATATTAAGACTCCTGTGGCAAGTTCCTAATAGGAAGATGGTCTGTTGCATTCTTGCACATTGGAAATGAGATCATGAATGATAAATCTGAGTTAAAGCTAAACAAAAAAAAAAAAACTTTTAATGTAGGGATTCACAAACAATCCTCAATAGCTGTTTCAACTACTTTAGCTGCATCAGTTCTAACATTGATTATCTGAAGGTCATATGAAAGATATTGTGACTAAAACCATGGTACTACAAATTTAAAAGCGGATCTGTTGTTACAGAGAAGTTATCACACATCGATCATTTTAAATCTGAAATAGGAATTAAGGTGGAAATTATAGGGAAATACGTCTGAAGAAACCCTATTCGTTTTTGTATGGAAACGTATTAAAACAATATGTTATACAACTGTTGTAAAAGTACAATATGTTCTTTCTAGTAGAACATCATTGTTGTTGTTTTTTTAAACTCTACAATGTTTTATATCTTGGACTATTAAAAAAAAAAACATCAAGGAGAGAGGTACTTCTTTCTATACCTCAGTTAGACAGACAGGTCATGGAGAAATTAATTAAAACAAAATGAAACTGGGACATTTTTTGGTGCTTTCCCTCCAGCTTTACTGGACTCGCATTTATTGTCAAGTTATACCAATGTAGAAAGACAAATGCTTTAAATACATTACAAACCAAATCACAATAATAGCTCTAATTTCTTTCCATCTCACTCTAGTATCGATTTTAGTGTTGACCACTAGGGGGTGGTGATGTGCTGACATATCTCCAAAGATAACTGCTGTGACCATGAGCTGATATTTTCTTCACACGTACGTAGCAAAATATATGACTCATTATTTTTATAATGTGCGGAAAATGAAATGGGATTTCAGTAAACAGGGATAATTGTGTCTGCCAAAAGTACATGTAAAGTATTTTTTTAAATACACTTTGTGTTTTGATATTTTTGTGCCCTGAATAACTGAGATGTATTAAATGTTTTTATTAAGTTGTTTTTGAGCATTGTAAGTAAAGACAGATTTTTTTTCTTGATATGAAAATGTTCAAGTCAGTAAATTAAGTTTTCTTCTTTGCTTCAAATGGGATTTCTTGGCTTACATGGACGCATGTTAATCAGGTCTGCTCTTTTTGTGTAAAGTGAAAGAAAAAGAAAGGCGATGAATGTTTAACAACACTGCCGTATATGTTGGATAAAGCTTTATATAACAGTCCTGTGCAAATGTGAATTGCTCCAAGTAAAAGATGACTTTATTTCTTCCTTAAAAAGTATTGAATAGAGAAGTTGATGATGTTCAAGGGGTCATTTATAAGCTTCAAGTAGAATCCCTGTGTTGGACAGCTACCCCTAAAATGATGACCATACATACTCTTAATGTAAAGTGTTATCAAATGTTGATTTTCAACAAAAACTGTTAAAAAAATAAAAAGAGGGGTAACTTTCTGTTTTTACAGTTATTCTGTTGTACTTATAGTATGCATGATCCTGAAGTGCTTTATAACCAGCCATAACAAAAAAAATTATGATAAATATGTTAGATATATACTGAACACGTAATAACAAAAACAATCTAAGTACATTTCTAAGCTTACATTAGCCCTACAGAGCAAATGTGTTCATGCATTGCAATTTTGCATGTTTGAGGCTATAGAATACAAACATTTGACTAAATGTCTTCACCGTATGTGATGTTATGCAGGATATCATCTGGATATCAGATGAAAGGCAAAGCCCCTGCAACAGGTTAACCAAAGAGGATGCAAATGTTTAAAAACTTTCAAAGACTCCATGCCATCTTGAGATATTGATGCAAAGCAGTTGAATAATGAAGTCAGGCAAAATTGACTTTTAATAAAGAGGGACATCTGTTTACTAATGATAAGGCCTTCACATTGAATTAATAAAGGAATAAGATAAATCCTCACATAAATGTTATAGGGCCAGACATTTTCTTCAGTTGAAATGATGGCTGTGCACTTTTATAAAGTGTTAGGATGAAAACGTGCAGTTTTGCAGACGAACAGGTGACCTCCTTACATGGACATGCAGCTCGCCTGCTTTGTTTGAGGGAGGCGCCATCTGATCCAGGTTTAGGTTCACAGAAGCGCTTATAACAGATGTGGTGAGAGTCGAGCTGCAGCCACTTTGATCAGCACCAGTGACACAAACCAGGTGAGTTCTCGCTCTCCATCTGTTATTTCTTTTTAATTCTTATCCAATAGTTTTGTGCACAGCAGGAGGTTTCATGCTCACTGATGTTTTTTTTTTAATTTAAAACAAGTTTTGTGCTTTAACATTAACTTATTTATCCTTTACCACAACTGGTGTTGAGTGATACAATCATCTTAGGGATGTGATATAACTCTAAAAAGTCATGCTAATTTTGCATTTCTTGCATCAAATGCTTTATTCATGTGGCCATGCCTCTGTAGGCTAACAAGAATCCTTATTCTCCGAAAGTTATGATTCCTTTTTTTGGAGTTATCAATCAGTTTAAGGGTGAAGCAATTTGAGAGAAATGCAACCTTGGGTTCAAAGGGTTTTGTGTCTCCCAGGGGTGTTGTATGCAGGGGGGTCAGGTCTTTGTCCTCGTGCTATAATGCAAGTGGGAGGTGAAACTGCCCTCCCGCATCCACTTCTCGGGTATCAGAGATTGAGGGCAGGTGGAAGCTTAGAGGTTTAAGTTCTTTTTTTCTTAGAAACATCTCTGATGCCATTTGGGTTAGGGTCAGGGCACCTTGCAGATATTGCTTTCTATATTTTCTAGTTTTCAATCTTACTTCACAATAAATGCAGCGAACAAGTGCACAGTCACTGCACATAATGTATTGTTTATAAGCAAACTTATGTCAGTGTAGCTTATTTTAGCTCCTTCTAGAGCATTTTTTGCTAAAAACTTTGAACAAGAAAAAGTTACAATCTGAGCTTCTCTTGCAGATGGAGGCAGATTAATTTCCTTTACTTCTTAAAATGTTCTTCTCTTCGATTGCAGGGTTGCGAAATGAGTGCCAACCTGCAAGGAGCTATGGAGGATCTCATCACAGTGTTCTACAAATACTCTGGAAAAGAGGGCGACAAGTACAAGCTCAACAAAAAAGAGCTGAAGAACTTGTTGCACGAGGAACTTTCAGAATTCCTCGCCGTGAGTTTCCAACTAACAACAAGAACCTACTTTTATTATGTGCTCAAACATGACAAGATTAAATGAATCAGATTAGGAAAAATAAAATACAAAACTGTCATTTTTAGGGTCCAAATGAGGCGAGTGTTGTGGAGAAGATCATGACCGACCTGGATGAAAACAAGGATGGAGAAGTTGACTTTCAGGAGTTTGTGGTTCTGGTCGCTGCCCTGACTGTCGCCTGCAATGAGTTCTTTGTGGACAGTATTAAGAATGCCAATAAGTAAAATGGAAACTGACAGTCACTGTAAAACATCTGAAAATTCAGCTTTTTAATTACCCATAAAGGAATACACAGTCCTATAACTATTTAAATATTAGAAGCTCAGGTTTGCTTAATGTCACCAATCCTAATAAAGCTTTATGAATACCTGGATACATTTATGAGGAAGAGTTGATTATTTTATAAGAGTCAAAATGAGTGAAGCTGATTGGCTAAAAGGTGCCAAGAAGCTGTGACTGCCATCTAGTGTTTAATAGTGCAAAAAAAACTGCAAGTCTCATGTTTTCTTTAAGAAAAAACAGCTTGACTAAGATTTATCTTTTTAAAGGGAAAACATGCATTTTTAGGCAAGGCTGCACAATACAAACAATAAAGATTAGAATCAGGACATTATGAGATGTACAGCTAGAAGTGAAAGAAAAGATGACAATGTTTCCAGAGAGGTGGAATGGAGCAGCAGAGCTTTGCTGCTGATCTTTTTTTTTTGAAATTAGAAAAATTTGAAGCTGTTATTCTAACTGAATATTAACTATATTTGTTTCAATTTATTAAAGCTTCAAAACAATTAGAGGCATCACTTAAAGACGCTCTTATCTCCAGCCCAGAGTGGCATTCCTTTTTTCTGGAAAGCTTTTTGCTCAATCTCACTTATTATTTATTTATACATCTTCTCCAACAGGCTGAAATCCATTAATAGACAAATTCACTGACTAAAATCATGGAATTTTTATGTAAAATATACCAAATCAATATAATAAACAATAACTATAATAAAATAAGATAAGAATCAAAGTGCAAAAGTGAAGGTGAGGACAGGAATAGCTGGTCAGAAAGAAGACATTTTCCTGCTCAATATTCAAATAATATTTATTAATACAGTGGTGGACAGAATTGTTGGTACCCCTCAGTTAAAGAAAGTCCACAGTGCTCACTGAAATGACTTGAAATGTTCAAAAGTAAGAATAGATTAAAATTTAAAGAAAATTAAATAATCAAAATCAGCCTTTACTTTTGAGTTGTTGATTTAACAGAATTATAAAAAAAAAAAAACTTAAGGAAATAGGGCTGGACAAAAACGATGGTACCCATAACTTAATATTTTGTTGCACAACCTTTTGAGGCAATCACTGCAATTAAAGGGTTTCTGTATTTGTCAATGAGCCTTCTGCACCTATCCACAGGTATGTTGACCCACATGAGCAAACTGCTCCAGTTGTCTCAGGTTTGATAGGTGTCTTCCCCAAATTGCATGTTTCAGCTCCTTCCACAGATGTTCAATGGGATTCAGATCTGGGCTCAGAGAAGGCCACTTCAGAATAGTCCAACACTTTTCTCTTAGCCATTCTTGGGTGTTTTTGGCTGTGTGTTTTGGTTGTTGTCCTGTTGGAAGACCCATGACCTGCGACTGAGACCAAGCTTTCTGACACTAGGCAGCACATTTCTATCCAGAATGCCTTGATAATCTGGAGATTTCATTTGGCCTTGCACAACTTCAACACACCGTGTGCCAGATGCAGCAAAGCAGCCCCAAAACAGAACTGAGCCTCCTCCATCTTTCACAGTACGGACAGTGTTCTTTTGGTTGGATGCTTCATTTTTGAGTCTACGAACATAGAGCTGATGCGCCTTACCACAAAGCTCCAGTTTTGTCTCATCTGTCCAAAGGACATTTTCCCAGAAGCTTTGTGGCTTGTCAACATGCATTTCTGCAAATTCCAGTCTGGCTTTTTTAGGATTTCCTTTTCAACAGTGGTGTCTTCCTTGGTCGTCTCCCATGAAATGTACTCTGGCTCAAACAACGACAAATGGTGCGATCTGACACTGATGTACCTTGATCTAGGAGTTCACCTTTAAAGTCTTTAGAGGTTGTTCTGGGCTCTTTTGTTACAGTTTGAACTATCCGTCTCCTCAATTTGTCATCAATTTTCCTCTTCCGGCCATGTGCAGAGAGGTTAGCTACTGTTCCGTGGGTCTTAAGCTTCTGAATAATAATGTGCCACTGTCGTCACAGGAACGTCAAGCTGCTTAGAGATGGTTATATAGTCTTTACCTTCACAATGTTTGTCTATAATTGTGTTTCTAATGTCCATGGTACAATTCTCTCCTTGGCTTTCTGTTGTCCATGTTCATTGTGGTTCACACCTTTTCACCAAACAGCAACGTGACTATTTGTCTTCCTTTAAATAGGCAGACTGACTGGTTTGAAAACAGCTGTGATTTCAATTAAAGGGATATACCTGAGTTCATCATGAACCCCGGGGCAATTAGTTCTGTCATTTATGACGGTACCATCATTTTTGTCCAGCCCTATTTCAATAGGTTTTTTTTTTTTTTTAAATACTTCTGTTAATCAACAACTCAAAAGTAATGGCTGATTTTGATTCTTTAATTTTCTATCAATTTTAATTTATTGTTACTTTTGAATGTTTCAAGTAATTTCAGTGAGCATTGTGGACTTTCTTGAACTGAGGGGTACCAACTATTTTGCCCACCACTGTAGGTGATACGAGACGAGTCCAATGGGAGCTGCTCACGTCACAGCAGATCATTAGACGTTTTCAATATTATTCTTATCTTTTTTAAGCTTCGAAAGTTGACTACTATCAACGTGCACAAAAAGTCACCAAAGCTTGCAAAAACATTCAACCTGGAGAAAAGTAATCTACTTTAGAGTGAACAAAATGCACTCCCTCAAATATTAGCCTCTTGTTTCACATTTCTAAAATCCACTCAAAGACATCAGTTTAACCCAAACAAAACATAAAAATCATCATGGAGGTGACTCGTGGACTACAGGACCAAGCAATTAAGAAAAGCATTAAGAGACGTGATCCACTGAGTCTAAATGTAAGATGTGTTAAAAATGAATCTGATTGACCTTTGCACTTGACAAAGTCCTGACATCTTGTAAAAAAAATCAGGTCTTAAAAAGTTGTGATCTCTGCTTGTTTGTGATTTCATTGTACATCAAATGCCTGCAATAATTCTTTTGGGGGGGCGAAATTTTACCTGGCGTGGCAATGGTGCTGTCAGTGAGGTCACAGGTACAGTGCATTTCCCACAAACTCTTAAACAAAGGAAGAACATGAAGCTTAGTTCGGACATGATTCAAAAGGTGAGTTATGACCTTCTCCAGGGTTTCCTGAATCCCTGGTGTACAAATAAAACAAAAAAAAATTGTTTTGTACATCACCACAAAAATCAATCAATTTTTCACCAGCTTCAAGCTACCAAAAAAAAGTTAATGTGGCTGGGACTTTTTACCTGGACCATGGCAGCCACGTTGACCCAAAGGCTCACTCAAGGTCATTTTCAGACACTTAACTGCATCTCACACATGCAGGATCGTTGCAATCCCAAGTTGAGTCATGTCGCAGTTTTCAACCAGGACTGCTTGAGGGCCTCGTGGGTAAACGTGAGTTAAATGCCGCAAAATATTTACAAGGAATGACCAGCATGGAGCCAGCAGATGGAGCCAAAGACTATGAAAAACGCTATGAGAACCAGCTAAACTAAAGGAAAAGGTCATAAAAGCTGTATCAAATTTAGTTACCATTCTGAATAAACTTAAACATGAAAGTAAAAAAAAAAGTCTCTGTATCTGTATGTATTCAATTTATTTGTGGGACACTTTAATGGTATACTTAACATCCTAGCTGCAGGAAGGACAGCTGCAATACAATGTCTCAGACACTGGACATGTCATTGTATTTATTGAATTTTAGTGTCATTTATCATCTGTTTTATTATTATATGTTAGCTTTTTAGATATAGTAGCAAATACATTTCCCTATTGTCGGATTAATGTTCAATTCTATTTTATTCTACATAAATATGCTATGTTTTTTTTTTCAAATGGAGAAGAAAAATGAGTTTTTACCAGAGAGGAATGGTAATTGATTTGTAAAAAAAAAACACAAATTAGAAACTGTCAGGGTTATGACTTTTTCCTTAATAAAGAGAAGAACCACACAGGAGAAGGGGAATCGGTCTGTCACAGTGTGAACCGTCACAGAGGAGTTCTGCCTTCCTAGTGCATGGAGCCTCTCTTTATTGAAAACTGAAGGTTGCAGACATGAATGCGGTTCATTTAATCAGGAACATCATATTCTTGTAAAATCAGAACTTTTCAGGTCATTGTTTTCTTACTGAAAGATAGAACTGAGACAATCATATAATGGTGATTATAGCATGTAAGCAAATGGTAATTACATAACTTTAACAGAAACTTTTTGTTGAGAACACAGGTGGCAGAAAGACCAAGTGTAAGTATTGCTGACAATGGTACAGATCACAGAAGAAAGCTGTGAGATACAGGACAGTCAATGACAAGATTATCGTGGGAATTGAACTAAAATTCTTGGTTTCTTGTTCTGCCAGTAAATCATTTGGGGTTAGACTAGACCACCGGCTGAAACACAAACCTCCTGTTGGAACTCTGAACACATGGATCGTCAAGAATTGAGTTGGGGGGCAATTTATTTTTTTGTGTTTTAATACTTTAACCGAATATTAACAGAACTGAGTTGAGTATGAGTTTTGTTTGACCAAGTCCAATGTCTGTTAACTCAAATTAGATTAGCGGTTACAAACGTGCGTACGTGAGCGTCTGTCTCACAACCTGTTGTGAGGGATTTGACCATCACCTCCTGTTTGCTTGACAAACTTTGTATCTGCAGGTTGGGGAGGAGGCATCATTTAGTCCTGGTCCATCTAGAACTGTTAGCAGTCCACTCATGCATGTACAAGTGCGACTGGTAATGTGCCGACTTATTGGAAGTGAGAGTGGAGGGGAAATTCAATATCCTGGTTGCACGTTTGGGGGCCCAGTTCAGGGAAAGTGTTTGAAAAATCACATACAAAGGTGTACACTTTGACTTCTCAGTGCAATAAAGTCATATTTATGGAAATTGTTGAATTCGGTCAACCATGGCCCTTTGCTGTAAACATGATAGTGTGCATTTGCAGATGATGGAGCAACGGCTTCCAGACTTAAATCCTGTAGAGTTAATTTGAGATGAACAGAGAAAAGTGACAGTAAAGCAAATGTCCACAAAATGTATGGGGAATTCTGCAAAACACTTGATGCTTGAAAATCCTTGGTTTACTACAATTAAAACGATGAAACAAAGGTGTAAAACCCGGTAATACTAATATGGGTCTAACATTTTATATTTATTTATGATCATAAATACTAGCACAACTCTACTTGACCTTTGGAAAGTTGCAGTTTTTAAACGGCACACCAAAAAATAAAAGCAAGTTTTCAAAATTCCATTTCATTTTTAGGAGGGCATCTGCCTGTTTGCTTACAAGTTGAGCTTGTGTGGAGGGGCAGACTGTGTACCGATCCAGTTACCCATTGACAGACTGATTGGGTCATTTTGTATCAGGTTGATTCTTTTGTTCAAACAAAAATGTATTTTTCCTGTTTCAGAAGCTCAGACAATAAACGTAACTTCCCCCCAGAAAAAACAAAACAAAATGGATCTCCAGTACGAGGTCAGAAATTCAATAAAAACTGGAAGTTTATGTTTGCTTGGAAACAAGGGGTTAGTCACTCCAATTTTATAAAAATTTGTAGGCATCAGGGAGTGAGCACAGACCCTCCTGTGCAGCACTTTACTAGAAAATTATTACATTTTTCCTTTTTTTGTGGAGGATTTTCTTCCTATGGACACAACCGTTTTTGGTGTAAAAACAATTATTATATTTCAATTCATTTGCGTGTTAAAAAGTCAAAATATTTGAACTTGATTAGTTTTTGGTGAAACAAAGTTGTGACTCCCGTGTCCTGGCTATCAGATGATTCCTAAAGTTCTCTAACAAGGAGTGAAAGAGAGTTATCAGCCCATCTCTGCTGTTTGCCCAGTTTCTCCAGTGAAAGATGGACTTGGACAAGCAGCGATAGGACTCTGGTCAATGTTTACCTCTCACCTTTCTTATCAAGCTGGAAGTTTATTCTTCACCCAGACATAAAGCCCCTTGCCTCTCCCCTCACTGTTCCCCGTTTCCTCTTTCTAAAACATCAGGCTGTTGAGTAACGGACCCACCAGGACACAAAGTCAGAATTACCGGTAATAAGCCGCAAAAGCCTAAAACGTTGATGACATTATGTTTCACTCTGCAGCAGGTGGAGCTCAGACTGCGTGTCTGAGCTTTGTGCTGGCTGCCACTGACCTTTGTCAGAGGGGTCAACCTTAATCCAAAATGTAACTAAGACCGACTGTGTGCTTCTTATCTATCTTTTTCTCTCCAACTGGCAACTCCTCCCTCATTTGTTTCCTTCCAAAGCAGGTGTTGCTGCTTAGTCAAGAAAATCCACATTTAAACACAGAAAACTAAACATACATTTTATGTTAGTTCAGTGCTTAAGTGGGTTTTCTGCACATACTGAAAGAATGTGAAGCAGACATACAGTATTTGTTCAGAAACAGTTTGACTAGGTTGTCACGAAGTCATGATGTTATGAAATGAAACAAAGAAAAATAGTTTTTCTCCGTTTCTTTTTAGTAAATACATTTGTCCTAAATCTGCTATACACATTTTTGGACAAAACTTAAACAGCTTCATGTTATTATAATCATATCTATGACTGATTTAATATCAATCCCCAATGAATCCAGCATGTTTAAGCTTTTCTATTTGTCTGAGAAATTCACGTTCATAGCAACTTTTTGTGTTTTCCTGTATGAAACAATTTGATGTAAAAATCTAAACGAAAACAGTTGAAGCAAAACAACAATTCATATGGTAAAAAAAAAAAGAAAAAGATGCGCGAAAAGTTAAGAACTTTATTTAAAAAAATTATTTCCACCTAATTTTTAAAGTTTAGAGTCTTTTTGGAACAAGTATACAGTTACAATTTTATAACAGCACATTGTTTTTATAAGCACGAAAACAGGGCATTCATAACCCCCCCCTCCAAAAAAATAAAATAAAAAAAGTATACGTAGGAAGTTATGATATAAACTGATCTGTTTGACAGACAGCAAGAAAATATAACAGAAGGCCTGTTTAAAGTTGAAAAAAAATCTTTCAAAAAGCAAAAAAAAAGAAAAATGGTCTGACCAAAAATTCTAATTTTAAGAAAATGGTATGTTGCTATTGAGAAAACTTTCTTGATAGGATCATTTTGGTAGAAAGTTAGCCAATTATACTTGAAAAAGTTTTTTTTTCTTTATTTAGATTATTTTGCAATGAATTCTAGCTCACTCTGTGCCTACCTACTAATATAAAATAGTCTAAAATGTGCAAAAAAATGTTGTTTTAATGTCATGAACTTTTATTGACCGACACATTTTCAGATTTAAGTGAAAGCCAAAAAAAACTTTACTAACTAAACTCCACCCTGAAGAAATAAAAGTCATGGGCAGGTTTGGTGTCCTTTCACATGATTGCAGTACTTTAGTCAGTAGTGCATGACTCTTCCAGTATTGTGCATACCTGTAACTATAACAAACCTACGCTTTGCCTCATGCAAAAGTCAGAAACAAAAGGTTGCCGTTCAACTGCAGACAGAGAGTCTGTCTGCAGAGCAAACACACATGTAAATGGTTCTGACTAATGGCTCATCAAAGTGCCACTCAAAGCCCAGATAGCACATGTCCAACCAAAGAGAGAAACTATGCTTTTCAAACTGTACGGGCACCACCTCCACATGCGGTTCTAACCCAGTGATTCACATTCAAATAGTTGTGAAATAGGCGAGAGTTGTAATTTTCCTTTTAAACATAAAGCATTAAGAAGACAGGTGATTTCGGAGTGAACATTTACCGGAAACAAAGATACAATTTGTCATAGGTTGTAAAATGAAACAAAGAGGAAAAATAGTCAAGCTACTTTCCAGTCTGACTCAAACAGGTTTGATTGTTCGTACTTACGTAATCATTGTGTTAAATCACAGTCTGGTGAATGTCAAAGAAGAATCAGAATGAGGAGGAAAATTGATGTAAGTGACTCTGTACATGGTGGGCTTTAATGAACTAGTTTTGTGAATTTTAAGGCAAACCTATACATTTTTTTCCCCCTGTTAAGTGGAAAAACGCTGTTTTACTTTCCGAATGAACAATACGTTTTTCTATTGACCTTGCAAGGACCCACAGAAGACAAATAGTCAACCTGTTTCCAGCAGCAACACCCTGATCCACACGTTTCAATGCCTTCATACCAGCCTGATGTTGTCAGCCTTCAAGCACTAGCTCTGCTGGGGTGACTGAGGGTTCATTTCAGGCTTTTTACTATCATATGCGTGCACGAAATGTGGACTTGAAACTCAAAACACAGAAGCTGAAGAGGTTTTTCACTTAAAACAGCTGAAACGTGTGAGGTTTATCAGTTAGAGATGAGCCGCTGAAGCATCCCACTTTCTGTCATCATGGTGACCGGTCACCGCAGCTCTTGAGCGGGGCAGTGTAAGGACACCAATACCCCTGGGGGAAGAGGTTTTTGTGTGTTTGTGTTCAGCAGAGATGATTTTCGGGGAGGGGTGTCCTTAAAGACTGATGGTGGCTGTCAACCCACTCCAGCCCTTGCAACCTCTGTTCGAGACCTACGCTGGCTCGAACCCAAGCACACGCTCCACATTACTGTGTATTATCAGGAATGGAGGCCATCCTGATGATGAACTTTGACCCCTAGAAAGGGGATCCGGGCAAAGGAAGTTGAGAGGAAAGGTGAAAAGGGGAAATGGAGGGTAAGTGGACGCCAGGCGCCACATTATGCCTCATGTCAATCAAACGGACACCCAAAGATGCTCCGCCCCACAGCAACATGGGATCATTCATTGAAAGTCACTGAGCACAAACTGGTGCTTCAAGAAGCACCCCAGAGGTCAGAGGTCAGAGTCTGTCATTAGCCTCAGCTCCAAAATTCTGTTAAGCATGACGTTATTAAATTAATTTTTTTTCAGTTAAGTTGTGTCCGTTAAGAGTGCCATTAACGGACACAAGTTCAAATTCTAAAGTTTGCAAGAACATAAAGTTTGGAACAAAGCTGAAAAACCGCTGATAAAAGCAAAAACAAGTGACACAGCCAGAAAAAAAAAATCACAATGACGCTAAAATGTGTGATTTTTTTAGGTGGAGAAACTGTCTTGATAGAAAATGGAGGTCCTGATAATTCTGTTACACAATTACATTGCAAAATCAAGACGACAGCAGGCAGAGAAAGAATGAGACGAGGTTTTAAGTAGGATCTGCTGAAATGTCAAATAGTCGCTTGCACAGACTGCCTCTGGAGAGAGCAGCAAAGATCAAAAACTCAACACCAAAAAAGAGTCAAAATAGTCTTGAAACCTGTACAGGGGAGCTGCTGTGGAGCCTTGGTCACCTGCGATTGACTGCTGTTGGGTTTAAGCCACCCCCGCCACTCTTACCCTGACCACTTGGTGTGGGGTTTTATTGCAGCTCCAGCTGGGTCAAGGCTGGGTCGCCACTGAAGCCCTAATGACTTCCTCCTAATAAAGATGTGATTTATGAATTCAGCGCTTGGCCCCTGACCAGCAGGTAACCCCGACACCCGGGCAGAGAGAAGAAAGACGCCAAAGCTGAAACGATGAGCAATAACTTCAAAAAATTGATGCAAAATCTTTATTGATCAGACAACTGAACTGAGGTGCAACACCGTAATGAAATGAAGCAGATGATCCGTGTTTTGAAAGACAGACTGTGAAGAACATTTTTTTTTTTTGGTGTTTGTAAAATGTTTTTGTGGCATTTTTCTGATGATTGAGGACATAAGAAAATTAAGATTAAAACTACTTTTCTGAACTGCTTTTCTGAGTGAGCAGCAGACGGAAAATGCCGTTGGAAAAACCTTTTTTTGCTGTGACTTAAACTCTAATCAACGTACCACTAGCTCCCTACTCTGCTCCATTTTAATGCATCAACTTGTAGATGACTAGATCCAATTACGTCTTCGTCTTCCTCATCTGAGCTGACCTCTAGCTCAAAACTGTATGGTTGGATAGCTCCAATAATGCTTGCTATGTTATGTTGGCAGTGTGAGGGGCTGTAAACTAGTGGGACAGCGTGTAAACAGATGGATGACGGGAAATGGGGGATTATTGCTAACAGTCCCGCCCACAACTCAGAGGTGAAATTCTGATTCACAACAACAAAATCATAACTAAAAGACCACTGGGAAAACTTTGAAAATAGATCAAAAGATGATCAGAATGGGACTTCAAACTCAGCCTTATGTGAGACATTATACCAAACTTAATGGCATTCAATTGCAATGAGGCTGACCGACAACTTCCAGCATTGATGGATTATAAATCTAAACATCCATGACCATTCCGGATCATCAGCCTGGAGATGCATCATAATTCCCAGACCAAACTAATATCCGCTTCTGCTTTGTAAACAGTTGAGTCTTCAGGGTCGTATACAGTATACACAGTATACTAACTTGTGCAATGTTTTCATTGATGACTTTGTCTTGTTTGCAAAAGATTTACCTTTATTAAAAAGCACTTGAGATATTTTTTCAAGAAAAAATACAAAAATTGAAAAATGTACGACAAGGGAGTATGAACTGTAATCCACAGGGGCATCATCCTAAAGAGCGGCGTTCAGCGAGGTACCACCTGATAATTCATCAGAGCCATAAGCTGCCGACAGCCTCGCCTGAAAGCTGCAATGTCTTCAAGTGTGTTTCAGCAACATACTTGGAATTCGTGATTCACTGATAACAAGTGCAGAAAATTCAGTGAAATGGTTTTACAGGAAGGATTGTGTGACATCATAATGCAAGAAAACACTTCCCCATCAGTACCACCCACATATGCATGTCACAGTGCTGAGTGTAAGTTCTTACCCAACATACATGTATGTGAATACCTGCAGGACCATTGGCTTTGATCAACAGAATCCATCCATCCATCCATCCATCCATCCATCCATCCATCCATCCGAACGTTGAAAGTTAGACCCAAGGGCAGGAGGTGCCACACCTTAATTGTTGATTACTGCATTAGCTTCATTAAAAAAAGATTTTAACCTGATTTGTATGTAGACAGATATCCTTTTTAAATATACATCTAAAAAGCAAAGTTTTTAAATGCCTTGACTGAGCAGTCATCCACTAAATACCAGAAGGTTCCCATTCACACCAGAAAAGGAACGACAGACTTCATAAATCCAGACATAAATAGTCAAAAAAGTTTCAAATGACCCTAAATTACTTTAAATTATTTCTGTTGAAAAAGGAGCAACAAAATATTAGGTAATGGTTCACAGGAGTCATCTAAAGTCTACAGAAGCCAAAGCAACCAATTCGTCACATTTTACATTTCTACTACTTTCAAAACATCTTTAAACCTCACAAATTGATCAAAAACACCACTTTAACCCTGGTGCTATCCTATGACCCCACCCTTACATTGACACGTTCTCCCCACCATGACAAAGGTGGATAAAGATGAAGATTTTATTTAATCCATGGACACCAGTGAAGATCACAAATCATTGAAAAAAAAACAGATTCAGCGTACTGTCTGGTGGGTCTAAATGACCCAACTCCCAACATTAAAGTGCCTAGGATAGCACAAGGGTTAAAAGTAAATCATTTGAAAACGTTTGAACGAAATGTCTTCTGGCCACTAGATGGAGACAAATTCCCAAAAACAGCCGTTACAGTAAAGCATCGGTCTGCATTCCAGTAGACAGAACATGCTGCTTCATCCTGAATAGGATCTTTAAACTAACTAACAGATTAGTGTTGAATCCATGTCTGCGTTTTATTCTGCAGCCAGAAAAGCCTTAATGTGGTAATTCATATTTCCTTCTGCTAACAATGTTTTTCTTTTTGTGTGTAAATCATTGAAACAAAATCAAACATATAACAAGACTCGAGAAAGAGAAGGAAAAGAGGTTTATAACAAAAGAGAAAGGGAGAACAACTGAGGAAGAGTTGAACAATACACATGATGAAAACAAGTGAGGACGTGGAAATGGAGAGGCAAGAAACAGGAAAAAATGAGTGAAAAAGAGGGGGAGTGAAGGGAGGAAAGAAAAAGAAAGAAAAAAAGATAAAAGTAAAGGAGGAAGAGAGAAGGGAGAAAGAAGGAAGAGAGGGGGACAGCATCTGTTTCCTGTCTGGAGTCCAGCTGGAGGTGGAACAAACGACAAAAGAAGAAGAGGAGGAGGAGAAGGAGGAAGTACTGGCCAGGCCTGAGAACCTGTTTCACACACACGTGCAGGCTTCCTCGGGGAAAGAAATGAGTCCAACTTCCTCCTCCCTGTTTTTATTTAGTTCATTCATTCATAATAGTATTAAATAAAAGATAAAACTCCTGCTAGGTTAAGAGCCATTTCAAAATGAACAAAAAAATAGGCACTATATATTGGAACGTGTAATCACGTGTCCCTTTACTGAGTCAAAAAATCCTGCTCTTTTCTTTGGAGAGTAATAAAGCCTTTTTTCCTGAGAAGTTTCCATCCATGAACCATAAACAAAGATTTAAAAGTAAAAGATCAAGCTCCTCGGCCAAGCCTCCCATGAGTGGACTTTCCATCTGCAGCAACCCACTTCTTTGTAATGCTTAGAATGTTTTTTTAAAAATCCCAATCTCTGACTGGAGGAGCAAATGAGCATTTTATTGTTGTTAACACAATCCCAAAACTGCACAAATCATTTTTGATGTTGCTAAAAGAGGCATTTCTCCTACAAGAACCACTCTGCTGCAAACTCTGGTTTGGAAAACTCACAGCTCCTGGCAGGATGTTCTCTGGTAGAAAAAGGGGGGATTTGGCTGTATTTTAAAGCCAAAGGATTTGGGCAATTTGCAGTCACTGAGCTGCTCCTTAACTCATTAAAAACAAAGTAAAACATGGAGTCAGTGGACCGACCACTAACTGTTGGCAGAAACTCAACCAGGCTTCCAAAACAACAACAAAAAAATGAAAACAGCTTTTCAGTGGCTCAGTTAAAATCTAAACACTATAGAGAGACAAACTTAAAGACAAAATCGTACGTAATTCTTTATTAAAATTTTGGCAAAAAGGCAGCTTCATCACACATCCGCTGTTTTTCAAAAAGTATTTTTTTTGTCTTCTGATTCACAACTATTTATTTGAATGAAGAAATACTCAGAAATACAACTTTGAGCTTCGTTTCCTTCACATTTTACCATAATCAGCAGAAAATGTGTAACCTTCAAATAAAATTTTCAAAAACAATTTAAAGTACTTAAAGTTTAAAAGGATGCAAGACTTTCTCATTGCCAAAATTCAGAAAAAAAAGGAAATATGTGTTTCAGTTCAAGGAATCAGGATATGGAGCAATCAAAAACAATCAACTGAAGAAACCAAAACACAAATAGTCTTTTAAAAAAATTGTTTAAAAAGATTTGTCAAAATAAAAAATTCAAACGAATTGTTGCTTAATTCAAGGTACCCAATTTTAGTAAAAAGACATGAACCTGCCACTGTCTGTGTAACTTACAAAAAAAACAATGTTTTTTTTCTTTCCTTGTTTCTAAGTACATATGTAAAAGGGACAGAAAAGTAAGATTTTATCTCTGTGTTCTCTGTGTTGTTTCTGTTGTTTTATGGGAATGTAAATAAAATGAATTAAGAACATGTTATAAACCACAAAAAACATAACTTTCATCAGAGCGGGTCTTTAAATCTGAAATAAAAAAACTAATAGTTTTATGAAAACACTAACTTTTTTGTGAATGAGAAGTAAAGAGATTCCCTAATGTAAATGGAGGTGAGATTTATTTATTTTCTTATTGCATCTGTGATGGCATGAGTGTATCTTTCAAGGTGGCTGGGAGGTGTTTAAGTCCTAGTTTTGTCACAAAACTGAGCGTGGCGAAATGCGTCCTCCGTGATGGACTCATATACCTTTAGGGAGCAGTGAGCTGCTGTCCCAGCCGCGCTCGGGAACCGTTTTGTTTGTTCCTCTCACACACTTTTCTTCCTGGTCCTGGCCAGATTTAGACTTCCTGCCCTGAGCTATTCTCAGAACACTCACTCTCTCCCTATGACACACACATAAACCCGTGAGTATGCATGTATGCTTCCATAGGTGTGCGTCTTTCAGTGATTTATTTTATAAGTGGTCATCAAACAGTGGTACGTCTGGATTTGGAAGACATCAGAGTAAATATTGCAGCTCAAAGCATGGAAGACTTTTTTTACTCAAAGCCTTGACAGTCCAAGTGTTGTTTCTTTTGGCCTTCCTGTTTACCATCATGAACTCGGATGAACGTACAACCCAAAAATCTGTTTTTGGCGATGCACTAACTCACAGTTCAAACCAACATCATTTTACAACCCCATTATGTTACAGATATTTTGACATTTCGTTTTTTTTTTTTTTTTTTTTTTTTTGTTATATACTCGAAAGCACAAAAAATTTCTGAAGCCTCTTTTTTATCTTTACAGTCCATCAGTTGCCTCATTTTGCTCACACAAAAGGTGATGAATTTCTGTCGTCTTGTAATTTTTTGAAAGTTGGGCCACATTTTTATGACGTTTTGACATGTTTGACTTGTTTTTCCCTAAGCTGATTGAATAAATTCACGACAACCTTTTAACCTTTATTCCAAGTCCAATTTTTTTCAAAGTCCAATCGTTTTAATCCACTGGCCAAAAATCAAGGTAAGAAACTCAGTTTTAAGGTTTTAGAAAGTATTCACCGATATAAAAGACCATAAAAACCCCAAACGATATTAATGCTAACATACTGAAAAATCAGAAACATTTTCTGGAGCTTTAAACTTCATAGCTTCAAACTAGGGAACTGAACAGTGTTTGTCTTGAAAAGAAATATGAGGCAAATTCCCAGTTTCTTTTTAAAAGCGCTCTGAGATAAAACCTGAGCAAATTATGGGCAAGAAAAATCTAAAACAAACCACTCTCTGATTGTTTGATGTCCTCATTTGTAACAGTCAGGCGGCTCATGAGGAGGGCGCACTTATCGCTTGAACAGCCCCAACAGGGCCCTTCCAGGATTTGAGGAATTGAAAAAATTGAAAACACACACAACCTGTCACTCAGAGCATGGCATTAAGATGTGCAAGATTAACATTATTGCTCTTCAGGCTCACCAAGCAGTCTACAGCCTTGCTATGTCTTTGCGGCGACCTGCATGGCTGGTACGGATTTTCCCATTTTTCGCCCACAAGGAGACCGTATGTCCCCTTAAGGGCAGCTGTGACTAAAGCCAAAGTAAATGTGAGAGATGACAATCAATGCAGGCTGTCTTGCCACTAATGTCTTCTGGTGAAAATTGATATTCTAGGAAAAATAAATAAATAAAAAATGCTAAAAAAATTCTCTACAGGGATCACTGTGTGAGTGTTCTGTGTCATCAAATTACAAACATGGGTTCCCCTGATTTCAGCTGCATCAAACGGAATTAAAAAACATTAGAGCTCCATTCAGCAACCTGGACCTAACCTTTTGTTTAGTCTTCTCAGACTTCCCCCAGCAAAGGGGGCCCATGGGGAAAGCAAGTTAGAAGTAAAAAAAAAAAAAACATTAAAAGGAAAATGATAAGTTCTTCTTTGCACTCTTCTACTCAGAATCAAACCAAATATCAGAGCACGCTTTGACATTTCAAATCAGGTCCATGACAGACTAAAAAAAAGACGTGTTATGTGCATTGAGCTGCAGTCTTGTAAAAATCTGAGCACAGTTTGTGTAGAAATGTTGTCCACATAACAAGTTACCATTCATCTGCCTTTGATACATTAGAAGAACTGAAAAGGAAATACCTACTGAAAGCTAACACTAAATAATACACGTTATACAAGTTAATGCACTTTTTAAACAAACTTAAACAACAGATGATTAAAAAAAAAACCACTACAATCAAATATTTTGGCAATCGTGGAGCAGCAGGCACTTGATAAGCAAATTTTGTTTTGAGGGGATGGATTTGAAAACACGCATGAAAGCTATAAGAAAAGAAAACAGAATTTTTTTCCAACGGTCCAATTAAAAAAACAATTTATTTGATGTGCTGAAGATCCATTTGTGTCTTTTTTAGGTCTGCAACCGGCTGATGTGGGTGGGGGTATCAGTCATCATTGTCCGTAGCGACGGTAATTACTTTTGGGGATGTTTGTGTGTCTGCAGGATCTTTCAGCGACAAAACATGAAACCACAACAAAAAGGCCACGCAGCTCCTGCTCCGCTGTTATTTATAGGCCTGTTTATTAGACGCACAGACGCAGATTCTGTTTCCGTGTCTGCTTGGAGCTCGGCGGATGGTTTTCAGAGCACGTCTGAGTGCGCAGCCCTGTATGTTTTGATCAGCCTGATGAATGAATATGCTAGCATATGCATGTTTGTGTTTATGTGAGCTGCTGCACAAGGACACAGTGATGGCCTTCCTGAAACTTCAAAGAATCAATTCATCAAACTTTATTTATAGAGCATTTTTCAGCTGAAACTGAAAAACTATTTCTGAGACATGACGAGTATTACTAAAAGCATTAAAATAATTGTAACTTAGGAGAACCTACGGGGTCAAATTTGAACACTTTTTTTATGTATTTGGCTTATTTATTTCAATTTGGCTTCAGTTAATAGCTGCTACCCAAAATGAACAAGAAAAAAAGCCAAATTAACTTTTACAAATTGATGTTTTCTGTATCATTACACCTCCCAGTCTTGAGCTGCTCTGTCATTACAATTTACTATTGTAATGACATTATTCTGATTCTGAAAAGCTCCTGGCAAAAAATGTTCTTGAGTTCTCCAGGGAACAAATAAAACATGTTAAATAGAAAAAAAGAAAAAAAACAAGCAAAAACAAAGTTTTTTAAAGGTATTACAATGACGTTACAAACTATATTTATATGTTGTAACAGGGATTTTTGATAACCAAAAAAGAAACTTTAAAACGTTTTCATCTGCCATAAATTCCAGCCTATTGAGGACACAATAGCTGCGTTTACATAGACACAAGTAATTGGATCAAAAACCTGGTCAGTATGAAAATGCTTCATGTAAACACGCCAGTCGGAATACTCTGACCTGATCAGACTCATTTGGATCAAAGTTTCCCTCCGATTAGGATGGGTGGGTTATGCCGATTGTTGATCTGAATGTGGTGCATGTTATCGATTTATTCTAAGTTTGGGTCGTTCTTGCAATGGTCTTTATATCGTGCGTACATGGTGTGTGCTCCAGAGAAGGCTTCAGACCGTGGTCCGGCCGGTTGCTCCGTGCGAGCAGCCGGCTGTAAGCAGGAGAGGCTGCGTCCTAGGCTAAATGTTGTTTTTGTCGTGCATATTAACTTAACCGTTACCGTAACACTTCCTCTGGGTCCACGCTACCAAGAAAAACAGTTCAGTTCTGGCCGCACCTATTTAGAAAATTCTATGCAAGTAGTCACTTTGAAAAAAAAGAAAGCCTAGCTCAATGCTAACTTAAGCCATGTTTGTATTTTAGTTTTGTGCATGTCAAAATTATTTTTTTTTTCCAAAAAGACGTGACAAATGTTTGTTTTAATCTGATACATTTTCTTTGAGCCATTTTCTTTGTTTAATCTGATCTTTGATTACATTGAAGACATTTTGCACATGAACACACAGCAACTGATTATGTCAATAATCACCTTTTCAAGATCTAAATCAAATGCAACCCAGGACACTTCAGAAAGACCTTCTGTTTGTGAAAATTTTGGGTTGAAATGCCAAGAAAGAAATTCAACATGCTACTTCAAACTAGCTTGAAATGATGGTGGCAACAACAATTTTTTTCTAACTCTTATGTGTAGGGTTGGAATAAAGATTTATGTTCAAATAAAACACACTTGAAGCAAATCCTTTACCAGTGCTGCACACTCTTGGATCTGTTCCAGCTGCAGGTTTTAACCAGGAACTCATTCTGTAACAAGTTTTTCACCACTTTCCTCTTGCTGTCTTTTTTTCAATGCTTCTTTCTATTTCACGTTTGATAAAACTCTGATCCATCATAACATGACACACAGTGTAAACATTTCCTAAAACAACAAATTATGCGTAATGCATTGACGAGCAAGGAAATTCTTGAAGGCCTTGCAGTTGGAGCTGCAGAGACAACACCACCCATCCAGCATCAACATGAGTCTGTTTTGACATTTGCTTAAGCGTTCATGCCCCGTCAAGATACGATGAAAGATGAGCTCTTTCTGCATCTCTTAAGATGTGTGCTTCAAGTGCATTATGCATTTTTGCATGAGCGTGATGACTTCAGGATGAAGAAGAACATTTGAAGTCAAAGTGGGGCAAATAATATTTTAAAACCTATTTTAAAACAGTAAAAAAAAACCTGTGCCAGTGAATTCCACAAATATATATATAAAAACCAATGTATCAAAATGTAAGCTTGTGTTTTTAAAAATCCTGCTTTTACAAGTTTCTTTTTAAAAAATAAGTGTACAGCCTTTGTATTTAAACGTTATACAATAATAAAAATCCAGAAAACCATTATCAATATCTAAATCAGTGGATTTACACAAAAAATATGCAGCCTCAATAAAAATTTAGATAATTTAAAAACATTTCTTGTACAACATTTTAAGTAACTTTTTCTGAATTGCTTTCTCCCCACCAGAAAGAAGATAACATCCCCAAATCCAAATTCATCTGGCATCAATGAAAATGGAAAGGAAATAACCATAATCTCACATATTGTTCTTGAATAAAATTTCAAATTTTGGTACGGAGGATGGATGGACACAACAGTTTAGCACAACACCTGTACATGGACGAGTTTGATTTATTTTACATTAAAAAACTTTAAAACAGTTTTTTTTAGAGTAGAATCACTTTTTATTTGTTAAAACATGATACCTGCATTAAATCAAGTGACAAACTAAATTTAAACGGAATAAATTAAATGAAAAGCAATGAAACGGTCTGAACTTTTTTCTCTTCTAATCTTTATAATTATTAAATGCACACACTAACACATATATAGGCCTACAAAAAATATTTTAAAAAATATGTATGTATTAAGAATGATAAGCACCAAAATTATAGCTATTTATGTTTTCTTTTAATATATGGGCTCCAATATGTTTAATCTTAGATAATTATTTTTTGTCTTTCTTCTGTTCATGCTGAGTAACCTGATGGATAAATAGTCAAGCTAATCTGATGCAGTTATAGCACAAAAAACTACAAAATGTTACAATTTACAACTTTTGACATTTTTTTAATGTGACATAAACCATTTTAAACCAAATCAAAACAGTGTCATCTGTTTTTGAGAAAAATGAATCATTTAAAATGTTTTATCATTCATTGTTTTCATCTTGTGACTGTGTATTTGCTGCTTTAAATATCATTGAGTCATTTTTTATTGTCCATATCTGCACCTTTGTGAATGAGGCAGATCCGTCTTTTGAAGCAAAATCACTCAACCACTAACAGTCAAGTGACGACTAAAAACTCAGTGAACTAATTCCTGGTGTTGCTTTCCTTGTATGCGTTTGACCACACGGACATATTCCTTCACATAAGCAAGTTCAATCTTTTTAGAAAACAAAAAAGAAAGGGAGGAGGGTAAATACTGCAGAAAAACAGTAAATGCTTCTCCAAACCGCTGTTTCATCACAGTAATCCCCAGTGGAATGGATAGCTTACTGGATTTAAGGATAGCGTGCCTGCGGTTGTAGGGTTGGCTGTCTGGAGGGTGAGGGCCGCGGCGCTGGGAGCTGGAGCTGCGGTCCCTGCAGAGCAAGGTGACTCAGGCTGGGGTTAAAGGGCAGCTGATGAGGACCTGAGTGTCCCAAGGTGTGGAGAAAGGGAGACCGCAGGGATCAGCCAGATGCACCTGGCCTCGCATTAGGACTTCCATGAATCATTTCTGAAGAATGGAAGTGGCAAAACGAATGTACTTAACCAATGTTGGGTAAGAGTTATTTCTGTCTATGAATCAGTCTGAAATTTTCTGTGGTTCCTTTTGATTAATGACACACTTGAACGTTCAAATCTCCAGAACTGTTTATCCACAAGCTCTCAAGATGGCTTTTTCATAGACATAGGTCAGCAGAACCATCAAAAAAATAAATAAAAGATTTGATAAGATGATCTACATCTAAGGGCTTTGGTTCATATCTTTGTCTCTACAACACTTTCCATAATTTGACAAAAATCATTTTATCCTAATGTATAATGCTGAATAAATGAGACTTGTTTGCTTGGGTACTGCCGAAAGAAGGCGGAGTTACGGCCAAGAAATTTCTGAATTCATGTTTAAAGATGATCTGAATAATTGAGACTTTTGTTTTAAATATTATGAACAATTTAAGGGTATTAAATCACCACATCTCAGATCAAGGAAATCACAAAAAGTAACAACTGTTTTTGGATAAAATATGAGAGAATTGAGTCAAATTCACTCACACAAAATGTCAAACTCTCAGTTTTGATTTAAACCAATTTGTTAAATTCTCTTCTGTAATCATTACATCAGTATTCAAAGTGGGTTTTTATGTGATCCTTCTGCCATTGATCTCCATTTTCTGACAATTTTGAGAAAATGCTGATTCATACGGCTTTAAACCCTACAGAAACAAGACCAACATCACAGACCAATGAGGAACATTGGCAAAGTTTCCAAAATGTCTCAAAGCATTTTCAGGGATTATCAGTTTCCTTTTGAATCACAGGACAATGCTTGCACATGTATGACCTTGACCCATTTAAACACTTTATCGCTACAAGTATTTTTTCAAAATAGACTCATCTGTATCAGGGCTGCCCAACCCATAATTCCTGTTTTCCAGCCATCCCTCCCTGTTTGCTGCAGATTAGCTGGATTAAAAATGTCAGGGTCTGATTGACTGGAGACACCTACGAGTGTTCAGATGATCTGCAGCAAGAAGAAGAGGAAGCACCGCTGGAAACAAACACTGAGATCTAGCATATCTGTGTGACTGGGCTTTGGCAGCAGTGTTCAGATCTGTTTTAAGACATTCTTGGTTTAGCTTTTGTCACTGAGTTGTTATGTGTGTTATATGTGAGATTAACTTATTTTTGCCTTAATTTTTCTTGGACTTTATGCAGCATGTCTGTGATTTTGGGTCAAATTGCCACTATTGTGTAAGATTTTGAATGTTGAAGCCTCCACAAGCACCCAATTTGATCTTTCTCAGTCATTTCTTCACAGATTGAATTGGTTATTTAGATAAATCTACATAAAACAGGGATTTGTTGTCCCCTCTCCGCTGTACTAACATCAGTGTCACTGAAACCTCCTCCTGACCCTAAATCTTTATCATTACTACACTGATTGAACGTTCAATTAACACTCTATAATATGGTTCACCACTCAGCTTCAAATTCAAGTTTACCTGTCAGTTAAATATGTCAGAAAAGACTCATTTGGTTTATAAGTAATAACATGTTTAGTGCTTTCAGTCAGATATGTTGAAACACTGGAAGAGTTGCGATTTTATCTGTCCTTTTAGCTAACCTACATGCTGCACTTATATATAAATGTATTCATGCATTTTATTGTCATTTATTTGTACTTTTAATGTGGCTTCTATGTTTTATTTTTTGTAACTTTTCTTTCTTACTATTTGCACTGCATGTTCACTGATGGCACTGCATCTTTTAATGTACTCTGTGCGGTTTTTTTGTTTTGTTTTGTTTTTGTTTTTTTATGATTGATTGGAACAACAAGTCTGGAATAAATTCAATGAATTCAATAAATTCAATCATTTCAACTACAAAATGACACCATGATTATTGTTAAATTTAAATGAAAACTGAGACTTGTTCCAGATGCTGATCTCTGTTTGGATTTGTGTCATTCTGAGACACAACAGTGTGGAAATGAATCCAGTTATTGTTTCCCAACATTGTGAAATAGAACCCCCGCTTCACAATAAAATGAAAAGTGTGAGAAATGTGTGGTGGATGTGGCACAACGCAACACAATGCACCCATTCTTTGTTGTGCTGAGGTGCAACATCCTTCCTACTGTTTTTCCCCTTGCAGCCCTGTTTTTTCTGAATGAAGGGCCGAGCTGAATGAAGCACCTGCAGCGGCGGCGACGGCAGCAGCAGTGTACAGATGAAGTCATGAATGAATGAGTGGGAACAAACACAGGGTGACACAGGTTCCACATACAGGCAATGGGATGGAACAATCAGCCTAATGGACAAACAACCGTCCTGCATTTGTGCAGCTGCATATGTGCAGATTTTAATCATTGGACTTTGCAGCTGAATATGAAACTTCTCATTTGATTTTTCACCTTTGACAGATTATTCTGTGAATTAAATGTGCAAGTTCAGAATAAAAGTTAGCACATAGTCTATGAAAATGTACATTTCTATTTAAACCCGCAAGAACCCATGGGGACATCAGTGTAACAGAAAAAATATCAGAAATGGATTCTGTGGACCACTTGGTTTGTAGTACGATACACGTGATTTAACTTTAAGGAAAAAATGGGTCTGGATTCGTATGGATTAAACATACATGTAAGGTCAATCTTGCTTATATTGTTAAAGATATTTTGTTTTTTTGGGTTCATATTCAATCATTAGCAGTGCATCATCTCAGAAAACTTAAAGGAACTCAACTGGAACATCCAAAACAGGAGGGACATCAGGCTCACAACAGGGTTCCTTGCTTGTTGTTTGTTATTCTAATGTTGTTTCTCAACCGCCTCAGAGGCACGCACTCTAAATCTAAGTTAAGAAGAATGCAGGGTGGTGCTGAAGAACCATATGATGTAATGAGTGTAAGTATTGAGCAGCCGCCTGTATCTGTCATGCAGACGTCGGATGAAAGCTGCACAGCCACACCGTGCTGCATTCTGCAGGGATTTGAACCAGCAATCATTGCTGTTTACATTCCATCCGTCTGTCTGATGCTCACAGACACTGAGTCACCCACACTTGGGAATGTGTGTGTGTGTGTGTCTTTCAGCATTCAGCTATTAACAAATAATTTCCTTGTGTGTGGGTGCAGATACTTATATATTATGTATCCTTCTGTGCATATGAGTCAATAACAACCAGACTTGCATTGTCTGAGTCAGTCCGTCTGACAATTGATACTTTGGGTCAAGTGGTACAGGCATCAACAAGGCTTTCCCTGCCTGCCACACCTGGAAACGGAGCACAGATGTAAACACGCGTCCACCAGTGCAGCTGAAAGTCAACCACAGATGCTCAGACCAAACCAAGTGAAGACCCCTTCCCTCTTTGCAACTGGTTTCTATGGAAGTCAAAGCAATTCAAAAATCTTGAGACTAATATTTTGGACGCCGATGTTTTAAATGTGCCCCACCGGTCAGTATTTTAGGTGCTCTAACTAAACATAGCTTTTAACTCATGCAGCGAGGCTTACAAGCAAAATGAATCCTAACAGACTTACAGGTACTGTTGTAAAATCTCTTAAAAATGTCTAGACTCTGATGAACCAAAACCTTTACTGTGCCGGTTGTGTAAATAAATACAGTACAGCCTGTAAAGGTGTTCCCAATGGTCTTTTCATTATGATCATGCTGTTTTTAGCTCAAATCCAAAACCTGTATTTTTTTTAGGACATAGTGTGGCAGTAGTTCATTAGAAATATGCCTCTGAGTTGTGGGCAAGATCCGTGGCGTGGAGCAAACCCACCTGCTTTCCCGTTCCCCTTTCTGAGAGCTCTTTGTTTGCTCATTCTCCTGCTAGCTTACAGCCCTTCACACCCCCAACCTAACATTACTGGTACAGCAAAAATAGCTATAATTGAGCTATACACACAGTTTTTATCCAGTTTGCTGCCCGCCCATTGTATTTTTGGAAAAAACTACCCTCTTTCTCAAAAAGTATTTTTTGCTCTGTTCCTCATTCACAACGATTTAACCCTGGTGCTATCTTGGATGACCCCACCCTTACATTGATGTGTTTTTCCTACCATGACAAAGGTAGATAGATTTCATGTAATCCATGGACACCAGTGAAGATCACAAATCATTGAAGAAAAATGGTTCAGCGCACTGTCTAGTGGGTCTAGATCACCCAACTCCCAACGTCAAAGTGCCTGGGATAGCAAGGACAATTTTTAGCTGAATATCCATGTGTCCTCCATCATCAGAAAAACCACACAGGAACATGTTAAAACAACAGAAACACAATTGTCATACAACTGGGTCTTCAAGAAGAAGTAGTTTTCGGTCCACTTGCACCTGACATAACTAATTTAATAGCCACTAAGCTTGGAGTGGAATTAAATGTACCACACTCCGCTGAAAATGTATCAGTTTATTCAATCGCAATATATTTTTCTTTTTTAATGGCTGTTTCAAGGAACCTCATGTAATACATTTGGCTACTTAATAATCTCATTCTTCATAAATGTACTCATCCCCTCTGGACTTCACTGATTATGATCAAGAACATAAAACCGGTTTGGCTCACTGTGAACTCACATTTCACTCTTGTAGTCTCCCATTTTTCACCAATATTTTTTTTTTTTGTCTGATAAATTTTTTTGCTTGACTGTTAATTTTACAGTCTTACTTTCTGACACATTACGTTTCATTTTCACATTCCGGCCTGCTGAGTCAAGCAACAGCCATATCTGATAGTTATTTTTGGTAGAGGACAAATGGCTAAATTGTCCGCATTTAAAATAAACACATATGGTCGTGGCTTTATTATTTTGTTTGTTGTAAAACGCACAATGAATTCAGTCATACTGAAAACAAATTCAGACAATCTGGAATGTATACAAATATTTTTTTACAGGACAGAACAAAACAAAACGTTCTTGCAGAAGTAACATGAAAAGAAAGGATAAAGCAATAAAAGAAAGTAAAAGTACCCCACACTGATATAGCAAACACATTGTACAAACAGGGCACCATATGACAGCATCACCCATACATCATGAGTCAGCAATACTTGACAATACATTTACCATACTAACCCCAATCATACGTTACATTTTCATAATATCTCGTGGAGCGGTCATGTGGACCTCAAGGGAACTGAAAGGCAAACCTCCACCTTAAGATGCAGCCCGTCTGTTCTAAGACCCTCCATAGGCCAGGATAACCCAAAACCCCCAATACATGTGCAAGGGACTGATTCAGGAAACAAGAAGGAGGTGTGGTGATAAATATAAAACAAATACAGAAATAAATATGCATAATGCAAACAGAAAATAAATGAATGCAGGTTTGGCCGTTTCTGCTAAATGTTTTTGTTTGTTGCACGGCACATTCATGAAATAACACCCTTTTGGTTTTATCAAGATCCTTTTGGCTTTGAGAGACAACATGTTCTCTTCTTTTTACTTACAGCAGTGGATGCTGGTTTATTTTTCCAGGACATCAGTTGAGCATTGGAAAATTCTGTTTGAAATTGGATGAACCTGTGGTAAAAACAGCTGAGATTTTCCTTTTTATCCATCTTTCTCCTCCATCCCCACCATAATTTCTCCATCCCACTCTGTGCGTGTTCCTTTCTCTGTCTTCCTCCCCGTCCTCCTTTTTCATGTTTTGTCCACCTTTCTTCCTTTGGTCTTGGCCCATTATCTCTCCTCATCCTCTCTTCCTTTAATTTTCCCTCATCAGTCTGTCATTCACCCTGCCTCCCCCACACTCCAAGTCACTCCCACTGGTCTCCCGTCTTCTCTCCTTTTTAACTACTTCCTCATCCCCTTCCCTACTTTTCTATTCGTCCCATATTTCATCCATTTCTGTCTCACCTTCCCCTCTCCGTGTGAGGTGACACAGAGAGACAGATAGGGAGAGTGGGTTTTCATCCAATCTGCCAGCCCTGATTCTGCTGCGACCCTGGAGCTCAAACCGCTGAGTGATTTAAAGCTCGCTGGTCTCCATCAGGATTGGGCTGAATTCCCCCCTCTTTTCTCACAACTCACGCAGCACCAAGGACACACACCAATAAACAACAAAGCATAATTCACTTCGCAACAGAGGCTTTAAGTGAACACACAAGTTAAACAAGTGACACAAGGTAAATGACACATTTTACATTTGTTTTGTCAAAAAAAAATAATCCTTCCTGGACCTATACTTTGAACAATTTTACATTTTAAATGTTAAAACCACTTAACTTGGAAAGGAATTGTGCTTTTCTTATTCCTCAGAAGTGCTGTGTACTTACAGGAAGCAACAAGGATGAAGGCTCTTACGTAACATGAACATGGCAACATGTGCTGCAGCACGAGTTTGGAGCAAAACACATGCTGGGTGCCAGGCTGCACTGCTCTTTTTCACCTGACTGGTGATGACTGGTGCTCCTGCACCCTAAGGAATTTGGATTTGGTTTCTGTTGGTGCCTTATCTGCTAAATTGACCAAGATAGTTGCAATGTATTGTAACCTGTTGATGATAAAAGCTAAAACCACTGTGCAGATTGTGTTGGTTTGCTTTCCTTTTGCTTTAACATGTCAATCATCATGATTCTCTGAAAATTTGCCAAATTTTTAGGATCGTTAAAAAAGGTTTAATTGAACGAGGATCCAAAGAGAAGCAGAAACGGATGGAAATCTGTGGTGCTTGTCTGATTTGATCAGCCTGCTTTAGGAATTCACTCTCAGATAAAGAAGAAGGTATGAGTCACCAAAGGTTTTGTTGCTTTTGCAGATACATACAAAAAAACTTTCATATCTTCTTTACTGTCAAGCGTACAAAAGTACATGATTCTGTTGCAGATGAGCCCTGCGCAAATTTGACATGAGTTTTTTTTTTGTTTTGTTTGTTTGTTTGTTTTATTAATACTGACTTTAATGAAAATTGTGTTTTGGGTGTTTCTTTACATGCTCTTGGGGCATTGTTCTTATGATGGAGGACATATATTAAAAACAAATGACCTCAAAGTGGCATTTCTGAGTATTTCTTTATTCAAATTGTTGTAAAATTAGGAGCAGACACATAAATCCTTGTCCGAGCTGGCACTTGGTTCAAAACTGTACGGCTGGATAGCTCCAGTCTTGTTGGCCATAATTGTCGAACTGGTAATGTCATGTTAGGGGTGTGAAGAGCTGTAAGCTTGCAGGAGAATGCGCACACACACAGCTCTCAGCAATCGGGATGGGAAAGGGGTGCAGGATCCAATCCACAACTTAGAGGTGAATTTCTGATGAACTCCTGCCGCTCTGCAGAAACTATGTCATAGATAACTATGGGGTTTGTTGATCTGAGCTAAAAATGGCATAATCATGATGAAGAGACCACTGAGAAAACTTTTAGAACAACCAATGATCAGAGTGGGGGTTCAAACATTGTCCGTTTTTTTTTTTTTTTTCATTTATGAAACTCTGCAATTTATTATTTGTCTAAAACTAAAGTCATTGGTGTTTTTTTTATCAGCAAAATAAATGTATACTATGATAAACAAAACCATTTATTAAATGATTTTCATTTTCTCTCAATAACATGAATGGTCAGCCTTCTTGAAAAAAACAATTTCTTTCTGGATGTAGATTCTCAATAAAGCCTCATTTTGGCCCCATTTGGAAACATATCAGGCCATAACATTGTTCGTTGAGTATTGAACTAGTTTAAAATAAAGACAAAAATGCTACCCAACCAGTCTGTTTGGATCATTTACGACAGTGTTTTTGAAGGTTTAACCATAGTTGATACAGACACACATACAAACAGTCAAATGTTGTGTTTTAGTGTGCTACAACAGAAAGGAGATATTTCTGGTGCCCAAATATTGTTTTTTTTAGCTAAAAGCATGAAAGAGTAAGGATTAAAAAGCAGTTTTTGGGTTGAATAGCATACGACGGAGTGTGGAAGTTTCTGAAGCCCACCCTCCTGTCATCATTGATTTCTAGGAACAAAGAATAGCAAATGGTCTACAGTGTGTGTTTCAGAGAGATTATAGGTGTGCATGACAGTGTGGCCCGAAGTGTTTATGTTTGGGTGAGCGGGCTGTGCTTGAATCTTGTTCGCAGCCATACATTATGTGCACATCCATCTTTATCTGCATGTAAGGACAACAGGCAAAGACTTGTCACTGTGTCTGTGTGCGACAGAGCAGCTCTCTGATTGGACCGGGGAATTTATTTACAAATAAAAGACACCCAGACAGACACTTCCTGTACAGAGATGTCTGCTTTTACTCATGTGCACGTATGTGTGTGAAAAGCAGAAAAAGGTTGCATGTGAGGTCAGATACTCGTCTCATGACACACATGGGGATTCACAATCAACATTTGATCTGAAACCTCACAATGTGACTCAGAAGGCAACTCTTACGGCGCGACTTGACTGGTTTCCTTTCTTGTGATGAAGCGCTTCCCTGACCTTGAGAGACTGAAATATCATGTCGCTATAATCTCACACGTCTGAACTTGATTAAACCACTCCAGCCGTCTCACTTGACAAAAGATCTGTTGAAAACTTGCATTTTTTGGATCTCAGATATGGTTCATTTAAATTAGACTGTCACTGTTTTTGTTTTTATACACGTTCTTATGTAACTTGCATTTTATTCTGAAAACATTTTTCATAACTTGCTTTCTTTATGATGAAGATGTACTGTTTAGATGGCGTGAAAGAACTGAAGAGAATGATCTCATGAGTTTGAGAGGACGTGTGATGCTGCTGTGGTAAAACCTTGTGAAAACTAGGATGATTTACCGGAAGCTCATTAGCACTGCTTCATTATTTTAAAGCTATTGCGCATGTTCGTCAAGACCACAACATTTACTAACAAACAATTCTGAAATATCTACTTTCATTTCTGCATATTAATCAAGTTTTTTTTTAGTTTAAATTAAATTAAAATTAAACTACAATGTTTTGCATTCTCCGTGACAGTATAAAAAGGCTCAAATTGACAAATTTATAGGACATGGTGCGTCCAAATTCAAAACATTATGTAACATATCTTTATTAACAAACACATACAAAGGAAAATAATAAAACATAAAATGAATGCAGGCACTTTAATTAGAAGAGCAGACAGTTTTATTGATGCAAGTTGAAGAAAATAATAAAATAAAATTATTTACATAAAGAATTGACTCATTTTCAATCTTTACAGTAACACCCAAAACTCGTCTCTACACAAAAGCTTACAATTACATCATGCACTTTGTCTTTTAAAATGTATTGTTTCTACTTCTACCCTTCTTCTCTTTAAAAGGCGATGTTGAGTGCCAAAAAAGGAATTTGATCAATAAAATGTATTAGTATTATTATTATAAAATAAATTGAAACATGAAGTATTTGGTTATGAAAAGGTTTAAAAAATTAGACTTTTAATTTTTCTGTAAAAGTCAGATTTTTGCATTTTAGTATTTATTTTTGTGCAGCCTTGCGATCAGTGTTGCTGTGCTTAAAGAGGAAATGCAAGATAATGTGAGAAAAGAAAAGAAATGTAAAACATGTAGGAGTTTTACGAGTTTTACCTCAGCATTTATTTCAAGTAAAGAGACTTGGCATAGAATCATTTGTGAACAAAAACAGGTCTTAAAATATGACCTTTTTAAAGAAAATCATGCGAACTGTTTCTAGTTTGCAGTAAAATTCAAATTCAGATTTGAAAGCTCCACATTAGATTCTGTTTGAAAAGACTGAAAAGGGAAATATCGTGTGTAAAAACCCAGAGAAATTACATAATTTGTTGCCAGTTTTTACATAGAATCATTTGGCATATATTGCAGACTGTCTCCTTAAATTTGGAGCAAATGAGTTTAAAAATATTTTGCCTAATAATTCATCACTCCAAAAATGTCACTCTTATTTTTCTCCACAGTCATTCTCTCTTTTCATTGTTCCTGTAACAAATGTGTTCCTTTTTCAAACAGTGACAGTCAGGAGGAAGAAACCAAAAAGTACTAAGAGAATTTTTTGGATTTTCGTTTTTCTTTTGTCCCAGCTGCCGTAAGAGTTTTTAATAAGTAATTGGATTTTTTAACCCTTGTGCTATCCTAGGCACTTTACCATTGGGAGTTGGGTCATCTAGACCCACTAGACAGTGCTCTGAACCTTTTTTCTTCAATGATTTGTGATCTCTCTATATATATATTAGTTAGTTATCATAACATACAGATGTAAAATGATCAACCTTGAATTCATAGATAGATAGGTATGCATAAATCTAAAACTTGCCATTTGCCAAGAACTTTTAGCATTACTTTCGACAAATTTTATTTTAAAAGTAGTTTTTTTGATACCAAGTTGCTGTTTACTTCAAAACAAAAGCATGGAGACGGCAGCTGATTGACAGGTGAAAAGTGCGTACACTTGATTATGACGAGTTTACTTAGAGAAGTTGACAGATGGATGATGCATGATGGAGCAAAACATTCAGGGGTTTTCTGCACGAGAGATGCAACGATAACGAGTCATGAGAAGCATTTATGTCAAGTATGATTTTTCTCTTTATTTCCTTGTTTTTGTTTGGAGACATTGCATTTGAGTTAGCACTGCGGCTGTGGAGGTGAGAAGCTTTTCCCAGTTTCTGCTGTTTCAAACTGCAGTTTCTGCTGTGTAAACTGAGCTCCGTCACAGGACATAACGGTTCAGGTGACACACAGAGAGTGACCTCTGACCCCGAACACCTGAAGCCTGCATCTGACTGAGTGTGCACGCCTTACAAACATGATACACTTGTTTCTTATAGCAGGAAGGGGCATGAAGTTCAAAAACATATTGTCAACGAGTTGTATTTGCGTGCACACTCTTTGTGCAAATATGTGTGTTTGTGTGTGCTTCCGGTGCTGTGTGTATGAAGAGGAAGCCGATCAGTCAGTAGAGTGGAAGGTAAACGGTATTTAGTCTGTCAGGGCCCTGTAGTCACAGGGCTTTGAAGTGTGGATGAAAATGAGTGTGTTTGTGCGTGCGTGTGAGACAGAGAGAGTGTCCGTGAGAAAATGAATGGGGGACTTTTTGTGTGTGTTTTCCAGAGTGTGTATACGTGCATGCGGACAACACCACCAATTTGGCCTCCAGGTGTGCCCACTGATTTTGGGACAGACGCCAACTTCAAACGGACCCTCGTCCTTCTTTTCCTTCTCTTCTTCCTCTGCAGGATGAAAGGACAAACGGGGAAGACACAACACAGACGGAAAAAGGAGGATGGGGATCAGAGGTTGGGGTGTCAGTGGGAGGTGGGTGGAGACAGACTGAAAGGAAACTAGAATGGAAGAAAAAGGGTGACATGGAAATAGAAAAAAAATGTGATTAGATAAAGTAGAGCACAGAGGACTGAGCGACTAGAATCAACCCCAGAATACAAAATAACATTTTCAAAATGACCGTGGCTGTTGGACAGATGACAACAAAAACAAAGTAAAGCAATGGAATTTGTTTCCTTCAAACCACATTAGTATAAAGAAAGTGTGTTTGTGGGATAAAAACAGTCTGTAAATTAATGAAAAAATGTGTCAAATCTTCTCCACAGAAATTATGTTTTCCTGGTATTATTGATTCTTGATTGAGCCCATCATTGGCCTTGCCAACATGTATTAGTTCCAAGAATCAATATTGTTCTCTTAGTGAGTATGGCTTGTCATAGGGCACTTCATGCTACCACTGAGTCACTCTAATATTATGAAATGGAGGTTTTGACACAATCATTGGGTCACACCAAAAATCTGACAAAACATCTTCATGTTTGACAGCCAAATGGGAGTTTTATCAAAACTTAACTTAGTGGTCCCCAACCCCCACGCCACTGACCTGTACAGGTCTGTGGGCCGCAAAGGGAAAAAAACATGGGCCTACATTTTAGTTTTATTTATAATCTAGCTTTGAAGGAAGTTTATTTTGAAAAAAACGTCTCCCTCACCACATCAAATTTATTCATGACACAGGCCATAACTCAGTCCCGTATCAAAAGTCCACCCGCTACCTTCTTAAAACTACACTGACCGTTAAATTGAAATCCACAAAGCTAGCAAAGTTAACAAAAAAAAAATGTATTGGGAAGGTTTCATTTCCCAGAAGAATCAGTGAGGAAACAGAAGATCCTTCGTCTTCAAAATAAAAGAAATCTGCATTTAACAGACATAAAACAAGAGTTTTTACCCCAAATAGCGATTTCTTACATAAATTGCTCATAATATTCTGAGACTATGAAGCTGAAGGCTGCTGTGACAATTTAATAACCTGAAAGTGTTTGGAGACCACTGCATTAATTCAGCTGGGGCTGAAATTTACTGCTCCCTAAAATGCAGAATTATTTTACTTTTTGATTTTATCTGAACACTGGCTTAAAGACAGCACCTCACTGACAGAGGGACAAAAGCAGTGGGGTTAAATGTGGAGAGGCCTTCCAGCCACCAGAAAAACAGTTTGCCATTACTGAAGCAATCAGAACATAAAAGTAAATACCAGGGACCACTGTCAGACAAGAAGAAAACATGGCCTCCAAGTAGTCTTGACCTGCAGTCTCTAACCCCAACACATGTGGAATCAACCTAGTGTTGTTTGTGCCTGAGTGACCAACACAACCACATTGGCTGACTTGTGACAAACTCTGGTTGAACAATAATATATCATCCCACCACAGTGTGTGGCCAAGCTGGTGATCTGCAGGAGGAAGACGTTCTGGACTGCTGCTGTTCTGTCACATGTGACGCTGCAGCTCCTGTTCTTTGGCTGGATACATAGCTGAAATGTTTCTTCAGACTCAGACTGAGTTCACTTAATCCACCAAACAGCATCCAGCAGGAGTCCGTGTCAGAAAAAAATGTTTTCGTTAGCATATGATTAGGCTAATTTTACATGGCCACAACCCACAGACCCAGCTTTGCTGTTCTTCTGACAACTGCATGGCTATATGATGGCGGGTTTGTCATTTTGTTGAAATAGTTGGGGGGAGGATTGTCAACTGATAAAACAACTGCTTTTTCTAACTATTACAATAGAATCTACCTGGAAAAATGATAGACCTGTTTGTTTTTCGGCATTCTTCAATTCAAAACTTAAGATTAGAATGTTATTTTACATTACATCTAATGTACACTGCAAATGCTTATATGACCTATTAAACATGAGATTTTTGGATAAGGTAGAACTTGATTTGTTCAAACCGAACCATCTTTATAACATTTCACGACAGAAAAATAAAAGTTAAAGTTCCATTGCTTTTTATTCTTAAATTTGATAGCCTATACAAAAATAAAATAAAAAAAAAGATCAACACCTGGGCCTCTTTTTTTGTGGTTGAGAGTACATTTACTTGACTAAAAGTACCTGTACTAATGGTACAGGTTTGGTATCTCCACCCCTCCGGCATGCCAAACGGTGAAGTCAGGCTGTCACTATGTGACGCTCAAAAGCATTCATCCAAGACACAAACAAACTTCGGATGCACCCAAGCATCACTGCTCATTTTCATCCCTCTGTTGCCTTTGAATACCAGTAATGCTGTTCGTCGCTCTAAAAGAATTCATACTAAAATCTTGTCCATCATCTCCTGAGAGTTTTGCAATGAATGCTAAATGAGGGAAATCCCACATTCAGAAAATGAAGCAAAACATCATTATCGTGCATCACTTTGTGCGTTTGTTTTCCATACATGTCCAAGTTTTGTCTAAGAAGTGTCTATCCCCTAAAAAATTGAATAATTACTTAGACATGCAATGAGATCAAACCCATTTGTTTGGTGTTATTTTAGATCAAAATTAATTACCATTTTCTAGGTGTACTTGGAAAAAAAACTGTAAAACAATAAAATGTACAAAAATGTAATGGCAAACTAGATAATAATAATGGATTGATTTATCTGCACTTTTCAAGTCACTCAAAGTGCTTACATTGTGTCCATTATTCATTCACTCTTCATTCATACTTGGTGACGGTAAGCTACTGTTGTAGCCACAGCTGCCCTGGGACAGACTGACAGAGGCGTGGCTGCAAGTTCGCGCCTACGGCCCCTCTGACCATCACCGGGGCATTCATACACATTCACACACCAGTGGAGCCACACTGGAGGCAAGGAGGGTGAAGTGTCTTGCCCAAGGACATAAAGACAGTTGGCTGGGGGAGGGGGGATCGAACCGCCGACCCTTCGATCATTGGACGACCCGCTCAATCGCCTGAGCCACTGCCGCCCGCATTAAGTATAATTGGGAGAAATATAATTTTTAACGCGGATTAAAGAGGTTGGAATCCGGCTGTTTGAGGGTTTAAATTAATGTGTCAGAACTCAAAGTGCATTTTAAATGCAGTTTAATACATAGACACTACTTTTTCAGCAGAATGAAGGTTGCAGCTGGTGCACATTTAGAAGCCTCATCCACCCCTAAACTCTCAATCCCAAATTTACTGAAAGAAAAGCATAAAGAAATGTGTATTTTTCTTACAAATTTAAATGTTAAGTATGACTATTTTCACACATTAACCTAACCCAAAAAAAACAAAAAAAACAAAAAACAAAATAAAAAACAGCCTTAAACAAGACGTAAATTACAGAAGATCGGCCTGGGTAATCACAGAGAAACCTGTTCTAAGCCTTCTCAAAGAGCCCTCACCTCTCCACACCACCAATAATTAGAAGAGCTGGAACTCCTGAGTGATTTTACTACTTCTGGGTGTCTTTTTGTTGTTGCAGGAATCCTGAAATTCAAGACATTTAGTGTGAGGCCATCAAAATTTTAGTTATTTTTTTAAGAAAAAATTATACTTTCATTCACACCTTGTATAACAGGAAGAGATTTATTACACTAGTGTTCAAAAGATTCCTCCCATGAATTCTCCTCCTCTGTTCTGCATTTCCAGTAGATACATTCTGCATCATGTAAAGTCTAGGAGTGGATAAAGGCATTCTAACATCACAAAAAATTGCAAAATCCGACATGTTTTGTTTCAATTGTCCTGTGGCCATTTTTGTTTTTCTTTTAAGGTTTGGTTAGTTCAGAATGTTTTATATTTTGATTAAGTACTGAAGCAAGTTGAGCTCAAATTTGTATTTTAGGCTGAAATTATGTCACTTATCTTTACATCTACAATGGAGGAAGTCTGCAAAGGAGTTGCTAAAACTCAAGTCAGACAGGTTTAAAATCACTTTTTATGCGACCTAAGACCCACGGACGATTGTCTGTCTGACTGCTTTCCCTATCAAAACCGCCATCTGTTACCCAACAAGAGCAACAATGAGTGCTAATCGTCTTTAATGCTACAGTGATTAGCCAGGTACCATGCCACTGCGTGAGTCACCATGGGACAGACACAATCGAAAGCTGCAGAGATTTTAGCTCTAATAACCAGCTCCTGAGCTTTATACAAATGCCCACAAAAACACACATATGCTAGACAGACATGGAACAAGCAAGGGTAGACAACACACCCTGAGTAGGTGTGTGATGCCGTTGCAAAAACAAGAGGAAAACACTGAACGACAGGCGCAGACACGCACACACACACCGACAAACATACCTCAGCAGAAATGAACAATTTTGTTTTAAATATCCAGTTACATCAAATGGAAAAGTAATCGAAATGAGTCTAAATATCCAAATACAGCTTTTGACAGAAATTAAACAAAAAACAGTACTGAAGTCAAGTCAGTCAGATGGAATTTCAATATCATTTTAATGGCAGTTTGGTCTTCTTACTATTAACAGTCATTATTTTTGAAATGCTGCTTCTATGAAAACTTCAACCAACACAAAAATGTTGCCATTCTTAAAACAAAAACCATCATGGCATGCAGGACCTTGATAGGAAAAATGTATTGAAAAGATAATTCTTTAAAATTAAAAATATAAATATGATTTATATTTATATTGATTAATAACAGATTCTATAACAGTACTTATGCAGCCCGGTTCTTCTTGCTGTTAAAGTCTTGTTTCTTAAACAAAGTGGTAACTTAAAGGTCCCCGTAATTTAAATTAAGGCTGGACATAACTGCCAAACCACTCAATCAATTCTATCTTGATTGAAACGTTTCTAATAGATTTCAGCTTTAACATGCGATTGTTGAATATTGAATTATTTTTCAAAATTCCATTTAAAAAAAATTATGACAATTCAGATATTTTTTTTTTTTGTTTTATTTAACGTATTGTAGCGACCTGGGGGTTAGCCCTGCCTTCAGCCCCTAAGACTCATGGGGAGTGGGGAATCTTGGTGTGAAACCATGAAAGAGGGCTGGGAACACAAGTCACATCCATGCTGTTTGTCTTTTTGTGGTGTGTTCAAATAAATGGCTGTTATTGCTGATGAGGAGATTTTGTTTCTCTGCCTAGATCTTCCTCCCTGAGACTCATGCGGGGTCTGGGGCACGGACAGCTCTCCAATGCAGCCAGTCAGTTAGCAGCTCGGCTATAGTGACGTACCAGCTGGGTTGTTACAACATAAAAATGTTTCCTGCTTTCCAAGATATGACAGCACTTTAAACAAAATTTGCAGAAGTTTTTCAACATCTTTGGAGTCTTTAAAATTCTTTAGAAGGTTTGTGTTGCTCAGAGAAGCCGAAAAAGACTGTAGTTTCTGGAAGTGGTTGCAGCAATGGAAAAACATGGTGTTACACTTTTTGCTTCGGGAAACTGTGGGTGAGTCATATTGGTAAGCTGTCTTTTTGATTTGATGAATGACTTATCTGGGAAATACTTTGATCCAAAACCACAGACACACCACAACAGAGATCACTTTTCACCCACATCTTGACACCTGTTTTCACAGAAACAATCTGCTCCTCCTGTTCCTTTGGGCCAATCTCCTATTTACGGAACGTTTTAGGTCTTTCCCATTCACCATTCAACAACTGATCACAGACAATCCTTATGAAATCAAAGGAGATATTTAAAGGAGCAGCCCTAATACTTACATAAGATGTGTTTTCCCCCCAAATGCTGTGCTTCAGGGCAACCTGATGTAAATCAAAACCATATTTTTGATTCACAACAAATGCAAAAGCAACTTTATTGACCTATTGGTCTTTTTAAAGCAAAGCACCATGCAACTGTTTGTAAACCAGTAACAATCATGAAATGCATTGTTAAAAATGTAAAACTTACATAAAAAAGAAAGGTCTAAGAAAAAAAGACAAGGTTATGTCATTTTTTTTAGCTTTAAACATTGCAACCCTGGGGTAAAAACAAATAATCCATCTATTTTGTGAACCTGCCCAATCCATTTCAGGGTCACGGGGTTGCTGGAGCCTGTCCCAGCTATTATTGGGCAAAGTGGGGTACACCATGGACAGGCCGCCAGTCTATAACAGTAAAGCAGAGCATACGACATCTTTAAAATTATGCTTCTAAAAGACTTTTTCTTTGAAAACTATGGAGGAGCTGAGGTTTGTTCTAAACCTGGAAACAGAAACACACTGAGGGGAGGGTGATTCTCCCATGATGGATCATGTATGACAATCAGCACCATGAGGCCCACACACACACATGAAAAATAACAAAAAACATTTCTGTATACACAAACACACAGAACTGAATTTATGTAAAAAAACATACAAATTCTCACTGTCTTTCTGCGTTTGTGGCACTCCCACAAAATATGTGGCATCAAAGCAAAGACCTGAATGTGAACCATAACAGTAACTGTACCCCTAATTCTATACTCAAGCTAAGAGAAAAAAACAGTGTTGGCCCTCAAAACCTTTAAATTATGGGGTCTAAAAAGTTGCAAGCTATTGGACCTCACAAGTTTTACAAATCCCCAGTTTGTGGACCACACTGAAAAAAACACTCCTTTTATCAAAAGCTACACTTTGACCTTCACACCAACAAAAATAAAAACTAAAAGTTTTTAGCTTATAGACAGAAAAGACTATTTTTACTTTGGGTTGACAGATAGGATAATTTTGTACTTAGATGGAGGGTAAAGTGTGACAAACATCTCCAAATGTGTCCAACCAGGGACAAGACCTGCTTGGATACACCTATGCATCACGACCACACATATAGGAAAAAGGAAATATCATTGATTCATTGTATCTTTTATGAATTTGGGGGGGGGGAAAAAAACACTAAATTAAATTATTTTTTAATATCCATCCATCCATTTTTTGACCCACTTTTTTCCATTTCAGGGTCACTGGGCTTCCAGAGCCTAACTAGTGTGGATGAGGTACACACCCTGTACAGGTTGCCAATTTGTTACAGTGCCACGCAATCACACAATAACTTCCACACTCAGGCATAATTTAGAGTAATCAATCAACCTATGAAACACGTTTTTGGACCGTGGGAGGAAGCCGGATGTGGGAAACCTCTAAAGTCATTCGTTTTATTTGACAACTATTAATTCCTCTAACACTGCTTTTATTTGTCTAAAACAACTTAGATGCACTCGCAGTCATGTGCACCGATGCATCCGTAACATTTTGGAAATGCTGTGATTCCACTTGTGCTGTCACTGCTCACACTGTGCCTTCTTCAGATTAGTTATGGTATTTCATACCATAACTAATCTATTGATCACTTCCACATATGTGGCTCACCATGTGTATCACTTGACGCTGTGTCTCGGCTGTATGATGAAGGCGTGAGTCAGAAAATCAGACAGAGGGACATGTGGAAGTAACTGACCTGGATCCACTAAGGGAATTTCCAACCTCGTCTTCCTCTTTTCCTCAAAAGAAATAATGTCTGCCTTTTTTTCCCTTGTCAGTTAGGGTTAATAAAAAACTTAAGAGAAAGCTCAAAAAGCAAAAAAAAAAAAAAAAAAAATGAGAAAAAAACAATATAAATAAATGTCTTATTATTGTTCTGCAGAAATATAAATTCTTTCCATTTGTGGCTGATTCTTCTGACAAACAAAAGTTGAGCCAAACAAATGTAGTTTATCAAACACATTCCACTATTTTCTTTTTCAATGTGACTCATCAGTGAAGTTCCCCTGGATGTCTGAGTTTGAGACAAGCTCTTCGCTATGAAAATAATTTGTTTTTATCTTTACCCCAAGTTCATCTAGCTTTCCTGTGATATATATCAGAATAATGTTTATTGGTAATGTTTTTGCATAAGGCTTTGGTCCAGTTGTGTATTAGTAACTGGCACCACCACCAGGATTAGCAATACCATATATTCCTTAATGTGGCATATGTTTTACTGGTGAAATTTCTTTGGATGATTTTTCTGTCGTGATTTGTATGCCTCTTTTTAATACTTTTACTGGTTGTAAAGTCTGATCTATCTCCTTGTTGCTTTTATTGTAAAGCCCTTTGGCACCCAAATGACATTGTAAAATACTATAAAAATGTAGTTGCATTTATTCAATTATATATATATATATATATATATATATATATATATATATATATATATATATATATATATATATATATATATATAAGTATACATATATGTTATATATATAATATATATAATATATATATATATATATATATATATATATATATATATATGGTAATAACTGAGACTTTCTTTAACTAAAGCAACCTAATACCACAACACTGCCCCCACAAGGAGAACTGAGAGTACTGATTTGAAGTAATTTGTGGAATTTACTGGAATTCCACTGTGACAAACGGAAACAGATGGAGTCTACAGTTTAAAACTGCAAGCCTTGTCTTCATCCGTTAAGGTCGTAGATCAGAATCAATGAGTAAATCTTTAAAACAGGGTTTAGGACCCAGGGAACGGTTTTAATAGCTCGGCAAACCATGTTGTCATGGGACGGCCGTGGTGAAGAAGAGGTAGGCAGTGCGGCAGACCTCTGTCCGAGGAGTGAAAACGGAGGTTCGCCCATGTTCAGATATTCTGATGAGCCAGCAGGTGAAGAAAATAAGTTCTTGTGTGCTCTGGAAAGAAAATAAACGGACATGCAGGTAGGTTAGTAAAGTGTCACAGTGATTAGGAATGAAAGGTTCTGGGCTGTTTGGTCAGAAACAGGGAGAAAAGGAAACAGCTGATGATAGCTTCACTGGGATGCCGGGATGATAAGCACATCCCATAGAATAAGACATAAACATGAGTTGGAAACAAGAAATTCATGTTTTTTTTTGTCCTTTTTACTAAAGTTGTATCATAGTGTAACCTCAAACCTATTGTTGTAATTGACATTTACATGTTTTTTATGACATATTGTACTGATGAAAATTAATCTGAAAGTGGAAAAATATCCAAATGCCGGCAAGTTAGGTTACAGCTATTTTGAAATCTGTGAATCTAACATGTTTTCAAAATTGTAAAGATATATCTGCTTCTACACTGATGCACATGCCCTTTTTTCCATAAAGATTTCAATGTACATCCATCTACCAGTGGACATGAACAAAGCCCATCCCAGGGAAAGATTAAAGGCTTTTTACGATGCAGAAATTCTGTGAAAGGAAGTTTAGTATCGCATGAGAGAGGAGTGCATGTGTAAAAATACGTGAAACCAACACTGATGTGGGGAGCAGAGATCTGTCATCTACCCACATATGTTATGGACATGCATGTCCATAAAGAACATTGAAGGCAGAGGCCGCTCAATGCATGTTTACATTCACCGCAGACACTGTAGTCGTGTTCATGTGTGTTTGAATTATTTATGTAAACCTCAGAGAAAATATAAATAATAAATAAGATTAAAAAACAAGACTTTGTTCTTTCCTTTTTTTTGTTAACTTTTTTTCCAACTTTGCCTCGGGAGTAGTGGAATCTGGATTGATGTAGGATGAAGTGGTCGCTTAATTGCTATTGGCTTGTATTTCTAGTTTTTGGTTCCATGCACATCTCTCTTTCTTAAGCTTAGAGACTGAACTTCTACTTCAATTTCTTCTAATTTTTTTTTTGGAGTAATTCTGTGTTTTGTTGTTTTATCCCGAATCTTTGAGTTCTCTTTGCATTTTTTGAGCAAAAATGTTCAGTTTTCAGAGTTCAGTGTTGATATAATGAGGGTCTCTCAAATAAAAGCAATCTATTTCTGATCTGAGCAAGTTTTGACACTGCCGTCTGCAGGACTACCTGATGATCGGAACAGACGTTCAGTTCACCGGCTGATCTCTGAGGAAGAGGAGAACTCTGGGAGACCGGGAAGTGAATGGCCGCTCCGGAGAAAAGTTTGCTTTAAATGTCGCCTGCGTTTATTTTTATTTTTGGACTCACCTTTTCGGAAATATCACGCTCTTTCCAAAATCATATTAGAGCCCTTTCAGCTGCAGACATGGTCTGAATTCTCTTTATAATGTATATATATATATATATATATATATATTTGGATGAGAACCATATAAAATGTATTTAACAGTATTTATTGCAACACTTTTTTCTTAATTTGACCAAAAAGAGGATTTTGAAAATCTGTATACAGGACTCTTCCTTCCTGTCATACTTCCTCCAAACATCCACATCCGAAAGGCTTGTCGAATAAACAGGAAACATTGAAACAATATCTGTGGTTTCTTCTTTACTTCAAATGTGAATGTCTTATTTTCAAAATGCATAATTAATTGATTAACGCGCCATTCTGGCTTTCATATATGCCAAAATTATTGCTTTGTTTGTTGTTTACATAATCTGATTCTGTATTCAGTCTTGCACAGCCTGTCTGTCTCTATGTTTGTTTAGCTGTCTGTCTCCACCTTACTGGGTGGTCTGTGGTCCAGCCGCCTCCTCTTCTACCTCTGAGGGTGTTTTTGAAAGGGAGTGGGAGGGAAGGGGGTACATTTGAGGTATTGGGGAGCGAGAGATTGTAACTTCCTCCTAAAGTTCGCTTCCCACTCCCATTTTCTCTTCACTTCCTTCCCACCTCGTTGTTTCATTCCAATTAAGAATGTAGTGCACGGTCTGGTGCTGATCCCAACGTGCCCCCCCAACCAATCCTTCACTGTGCTGAGGAATAAAAAGTTTAGGAGTTAACCACCAAAACCCAACAACTCCTAACAGCCCTGCTTCCCCAACACTAACACACACATTCCACCCTTGCTCAGCTTTGTGGACTTAACTGCGGTAGGCGGAATGACAGACAACAAGCCAATACATATACAATAATGTCACTATCACCCACTCTGATGCACACGGATGTACACATGCCACACTCTGATCTGTTAGCCATTTTACTGTCAACAACCTGGTTACTTGCAAGCGGGGGAATTCCCCCAAAAAGATCTGGCAACCACCAGATAAAAAATGGCCTTAAACAAATACAGAGAAAGCAAAGAGTGATTGGCATGTGCCGTGCTCAGTAATTAGTTAAGTTTTGTTTGTCTTCAACATGAAGATTACAAAGCAGACACAGGCGTGCGAGGCAGTGTGGAGCTAAATCACTCTCGAATGGTTCATTGTTAGCGCTAATCCCAAACTAAGAGGAGGCAGACGACTCAGCACTGTTTCTTCACAGTCACTACAGTTCCAGTTTGCCCGGGTTTGACAGAGACAGCAGACAGAGAGGAAGAACCTCACCTGTTTCTGTAAATAGTCAGGCCTCACACAAAGAGAGAACAGTTGCTGTGGTGGGAAATTTCATTATCAAAGAAATTTAAAGCTTTCAGGGTTAGGACTTCATATAGGATGCTCACTAAGTGCTGATTTTATTACCAGTCATAGTTTGGGACTTTTTAATTACTCAAATGTACAAAAAAAGACATGGTATAAGCACTTTTTTTTAACCATAAAAACGACTGAAAGTGGAGGCTCTTCAACTCATGACCTTTCATTTTCTGTACAGATCATTACGATGTTCACATGTCTGGACTATAGGAGGCCAAAATTATTTGCTTTTGAACAGGTTATCTTTCAAATTCTAGAAAAAAACTGATAAATTGATTTATATTTTTTGTGAGTAAGCAGACTACCTTCAGGAATTGTTGAATAGTATGAGAGGTAAACCTTATCACGTGAACAGTGGCAGACAGAATCTCCTCATCTTTGAGAACCAGTGTGCAGAAATTCCCAAAAACAAAAAAGGAGGACCATCTATTGGTGTAAACAAAACAATACACGGGCAAGAAGAGCAAATTTGGGAAGAATATATAAAGAAACAAAGATAGTTCAAGAGCTGCAAAGGAAAAATAACAGAAAACACAGCTCAGTGGATAATTACTGAAATGAAATGACTGAAAATAATCGAGAAAGTTCCAAATGTATCAAAGTTTGTTAAAAACAAGAAAAACTAAAACCAAGACAAATACAGGGATTTTACAGCAAAAGCTGCACAAGAGCATGTCAAGACTTGTCCAGTACCACAGTCACATGTTGAATCTTGTCTCGGCTTGTGACTGTAAAATAAAAAAGGTCGTGACTTAATCTCTTAGTTTTGTTTTTGTGTGTTTATTTCTGTGGTTTCTATCAGTTTTTCTGTGCAAGCAGGCTACTCACCTGTGGTTCTCCTCCATAGAGTATAGCCTATCCCCCACTTTCTTTTTCATATTTGACAGGAATTCTTAAGTACCAGGGTCCAGTTCTCATACACAGTCAATGGACAGAAAAGTGGGTTTCTTCAAAATATTTGCAAACTTGAAAACACTCTTCTGAACTAATCTACATCCTCTTAATTTACCAAAGACAAAAAAATTATGTTGCTTTGTCAAAAACAATAACCTTATTGTTTCTATTTATCTAATATTTCTATTTTCAGTGCCAAAGGTTCAAGATTTCTTTGTTTTTTTTTAAATTATCTGGAAATAAAGCTTCACAAAATGCTAGACATCTTTCATCTTTGTGCATGGCCCTGATAACAGAGAACTTAATTTAACCGTTGCAACATTTTTCTTTTGCATTTGACAAAGTCGTAATTCGAGAAAGAAAAATTGTTTGTAAACTGACCCTAATACTCCGTCATAGCTATTGTACTATGCAAGACTAAATCTGTTGATATCAGTCAAAAATCCTTTGTAACCTAGCAGTTCCAAAGCATTTGCTGCAAAAGTTCCCCGTTTCAATTAGCAGATGATGGGTTCTCAACCCCTGGGAAAAGACAATCTTGTCTGTTTCATTACATCAGTGATGAGAATTAAACTCTGATTATTGCAGACCATGACGTTGGCTGACCACACGAACGTAATCTGTGGCGATTATTTCAAAAGAGGATCCTTCACGCTCTCGAGCACACACACACCGACACACGGAGAAGCTGCAGAAGAACTTCCTTCTGTGTTTCCCATGGATTAACAAACACTGGGGAGCACTTTAAGGAGAAACATGGCTCCCCTTATTGAGGATTACCAGAAGCTGAGTTCAGTTAGCAATAAGCAAAGCATAAGCTACCAAGTGACTCATCCTAAGGATTAGTATCAATTTAGCAGGAACTTTAATTAGCCATCTGCAAAGTATTGAGTCCTACAATGATTTAAACTTCAGATTAACAATACTTTAACATTATTTATATTTTTAATGTAATGCAAAAGAAAGACAAACTTCTATTCTGCTTGACATTCAGTTGGAATATTTATATTTCTATAATTAGTCTTTGGTCGCTCGAGGTTCTGTCTTTTTCCGTTGTTCTATTTTATTGAAATTTTCCAATGAACCAAGCAAAAATATTGGTTGAAAATATCTGTCAAACTGACTAATTTTAAGTCCTAGACAGTGCCAACTATATAGTTCCTGAATCACCTTAACATTCCTTGACAAAAACTTCTGCTTTTTTGCGGTTTAGAAGACAAAGACTTAAGAGAGAAAAGGCAAAAAATACAACTCAGGTTATTTCAGTTTGTCTGCGTGAGAATATCATCATCAAACACACTTCCCCTTTCTTCTCACGCAAAAGCAAAAAGCTCAACAAAAAGGAAAACAACTATTTTCTATGAATTTAGAGTAGGAAGCAGTGACAAACCTTAGTTTGTTTGTGTAATTATTTCATGTCAAAACTGGACCTCGACCTGTGTTGTCTTTCTCCGGCTCCCATGTCTTCACTGACTTTCAACATGATGTTAGCCAACCTGAAGCCACACGAAGCTGCAACCCAACACTTTTCATTTTTTGCACAACATTTGTCTAACACTTCCTCCTGCTGCAATGTGCACAGTTTCAGAAGAAATTGCAAACATTGAAAGTGCAGTCTTTTCTCGATTAATGCCACAAAGTTGTCAAATATGTACCACTGTATTGATCAACTCTCCCTCATTGGTTCTTTCTTTGGTTTTTACTTGAAGGTTCCAGGAACACGTCCTTGATTGTTACTGTTCCTGTCAGTTTTCTGGAAAACTTTGTTTTCTGAAAATAATGGATTAGTTTAAGATTTCAAAATGCATGTTATTATGTATATTAGCCTACTAGAGTAGAAAGACCTGACCACATACGACTTACTAAATAAAAAAAACTGAGAGGGGACAGGGACATGAGTCGTATTTCAACTGTATCTATTGCGATGATAGATTGCAAATAGATTTCACATTAAAAAGCTGAACTTTTCTAAAAAATTTGAACAAAACACAAACAAGTGTGTTCCTTGGAAATATTGTTAGAAGTTGTCAAGTCGTGCATAGAAAGTTTTGCTTAATTGCCAAGTGGAACTGTGCTGTTTTCATACTTCTGCAGGCAAATCACCGTCCTCTGTCTCTGTTTACTTCTGTCAATGCAAAGTCATGCACTCAAATGTGTAGGTCTTGTTGTCTTCAGAGTCTCTGTTTCATCCTCTGCACTGTAATTTTGTACAAAGTGTGGGGGGTCCAGCTTTTCTGCTGCACGTGCCATTGTCATACTCCATAACCTCATGTATAATTTCCCTGGTTCACCATTTCAAAGGCAGCCACTCTGCAAAGAATCTTGACCGAAACACAAGTGAACTTTTGTATCTGGAAGTTCTAAAGATGCAGCTTCTACTTTAAAAAGTATCTTGAGTTGGCTTCTGTTCTGTAATGAATAAATACTATTTGACAGATAAAAGTTGACTAGCCCTACTACACCCTCGACTGGATGCGATCAGGCCAAAAGTTAGACATGCACGTCAGAGAGTGTTTTCAAATTCCTCTTTCCCATGTGTTTTCTCTCGTCTTTTTCTCGCTTTTGTTCTGAATGCAATAGTTTGCAGGAAGATGAAGTGAAAGTGTGTTGAAAGTGAATGTTTTTCTATCATGTTTTCAGACACAAAGGAAGCTGAAAGAGCCGGTGGCTTGAACGAGGGAAGTCACACTGTGTCTGAGCTTGTGTGTGTGTGGTCTGAGTGCTGAGTGAGCCCTTTCACTGTTAGCAAGCAACTTTACATGCTGTAGCAAGCTAAACCTGATTAAAAACAGCTCAGTGTGGAGGCTTTCCTGTAAAGACAAACACTTTAATCACAAGTTCAGTAAGTGCCTTTGATTCTCTGATTTTCATTGATTCTGGACCAATTGAACATCCTTTAGTCCTCATGACACCCAATATAACCACTTTCTAGCACACGTTATTACTACCACCTTCAAAAATGGAACTCTGTTCATACATTATTTTACCAACGTATGTCTCCTTGTGCTTTATTAACCTATGACCCCAAGGTAAATCCAGAGATAGCTACAGGGGCCAATAATTTCTTTTAGCACATTTTGGAATTCTAAAACGGAGTGAAGAATAAAAGTTCAAGAAGTGAAAACCCATATTGCTTTAACTGAGCTGGATGAAATCCACAGGAATCAACTGTGGCAGTAATAAAGATGTCTTAGAATGTGTTCCATGAGGACTGCTTTTTGCTTTTGATATTATTATTATGCTTGGTTTTACATCAGTCTCCCCTGTGATCCGCCACCTCAACGTGGTGGGGGAGTTTGAGAGCTCGAGTGATCCCAGGAGCTAAGCTGTCCGGGGCATAAGCCCCTGGTAGGGTAACCCACGGCAGACAGGTCCTGGGTGACGAGCTAGACAAAGAGCGGTTCAGAACCCCCTGATGACGAGCAAAAACAAGGACCCAATTACGTCGCCCGGATTGGCGTCACCGGGGCCCCACTGTCGCGGCGGTAACCCCCGAACCCGGTGGTGGACACCGGAAGTAAGGGATGCCGTCAAGCTGAAGAAAGAGTCCTACCAGGTCTGGCTGGCTTGTGGGACTCCAGAGGCAGCTGAAAGGTATCGGCAATCTAAGCGAGCTGCGGCCCGGACCGTTTCGGAGGCAAAAACTGGGGTCTGGGAGGAGTTCGGTGAGGCCATGGAGAATGACTATTGGTTGGCCTCGAAAAAATTCTGGCAACCCGTCCAGCGCCTCAGGAGGGGAAAGCAGTTCTCCACAGGCACAGTTTTAAGTGCAGGTGGGGGGCTGTTGACCTCGACTGGGGACATTGTCAGGCGTTGGAATGAATACTTTGAGGATCTCCTCAATCCCACTGACACGCCTTCTTTTGAAGAAGCAGAGAGTGAGGACTCTGGGGTGAGCCTGTCTATTACCCGGGCTGAAGTCACCGAGGTAGTCAACGAGCTCCTCGGTGGCAGGGCCCCAGGAGTGGATGAGGTCCGCCCTGAGTACCTCAAGTCTCTGGATGCTGTGGGAGTGTCTTGGCTGACACGTCTCTGCAGCATTGCGTGGCAGTCGGGAACTGTACCACTGGACTGGCAGACAGGGGTGATGGTTCACCTCTTTAAGAAGGGGGACCGGAGGGTGTGTTCCAACTACAGGGGAATTACACTCCTCAGCCTCCCTGGGAAAGTCTATGCCAGGGTACTGGAGAGGAGAGTCCGTCCGATAGTCGAACCTCGGATTCAGGAACAACAGTGGGGGATCGTCCTGGTCGTGGAACAGTGGACCAGCTCTACACCCTATCTAGGGTGCTGGAGGGATTGTGGGAGTTCGCTCATCCAGTCCATATGTGTTTTGTGGATCTGGAGAAGGCGTTTGACCGCGTCCACCGTGGCATCCTGTGGGGGGTGCTCTGGGAGTATGGGGTCCGGGGAGCCTTACTGAGGGCTGTCCGGTCTCTGTATGACCGGAGTAGGAGCTTGGTTCGCATAGCCGGCAGTAAGTCAGACCTGTTCCCGGTCCACGTTGGACTCCGGCAGGACAGAATTACTAGGCGCAGCCAGGGACCGGAGGGGATCTGGTTTGGGGACCACAGGATTTCCTCTCTGCTTTTTGCAGATGATGTTGTCCTGTTCGCTTCATCGAGCCAGGACCTCCAGCGTGCATTGGGGCGGTTTGCGGCCGAGTGTGAAGCGGCTGGGATGAGAGTCAGCACCGCTAAATCCGAGGTCATGGTTCTTGACCGGAGAAAGGTAGCTTGCCATCTCTCGGTGGGTGGAGTATCCTTACCCCAGGTGGAGGAGTTTAAATATCTGGGGGTCTTGTTCACGAGTGAGGGAAGACCGGAGCGTGAGATTGACAGGCGGATCGGAGCGGCGTCCGTAGTTATGCGGTCGCTGTATCGGTCCGTTGTGGTGAAGAGAGAGCTGAGTCGAAAAGCAAAGCTTTCAATTTACCGGTCGATCTTCGTTCCAATACTCACCTATGGTCATGAGCTATGGGTCATGACCGAAAGAACGAGGTTCCGAATACAAGCGGCTGAAATGAGCTTCCTCCGTAGGGTGGCGGGGCGCTCCCTTAGAGATAGGGTGAGAAGCTCGGCCACCCGCGGAGAGCTCGGAGTAGAACCGCTTCTCCTCCACATCGAAAGGAGCCAGTTGAGGTGGCTCGGGCATCCAGTCCGGATGCCTCCTGGACGCCTCCCTGGAGAGGTGTTCCGGGCATGTCCCACTGGGCGGAGGCCCCGGGGAATACCCAGGACACGCTGGAGAGACTACGTCTCTCGGCTGGCCAGGGAACGCCTCGGGGTTCCCCCAGAGGAGCTGAAGGAGGTGGCTGGGGCGAGGAGGTCTGGGCATCTCTGCTTAGACTGCTGCCCCCGCGACCCGGTCCCGGATAAGCGGAGGAAGATGGATGGATGGATGGATGCGCTTGGTTTTATTATGTTGGTTACTGGCTGTTTGAGATTTGTTTCAAATGTAAAGTACATTATGGAAAAATAAAATGTGATTCAATTATTTTTTATTATTGTTGACTAAACTATAGACAGGAGCAAAACAAATGACCAGGCACTAAATCACAAAGGAAACATTTCTTAGGAATGTTGCAATGAATTAGCAAAGTTTCTAGTTGAGGCGTAGTCACATGCACCTGTAAAGGGGGTTGACCCTTAGGGGAACTGTGGGTTTTTCCGAGCTCATGGAGGGTCGTAGAAAGGAGCGCCTGCATCTAAAGGGAGCACAGGTGTGTCTTGCAGTTACCTTGAGTCTTATACAGCCACCATAACCGATGTTAAAAATGGAATCTACGATTGTCGTACCTGCGGAACGTGTATCAATAAATATTTGTAAGGCTATTGTAAGTGGTATTAATATATGATGTGCAGATGATGCTGTCATACGGTGCCTTTACGTCACACTAGTATTTAGTAAGTTTACATATTGGTCACTTGTTGACTGTGTGCAAATGCTACATACACAGCATGTGCAGGTGATACATAAGTGCCGTAGGACACCCATATAATGGCCAAACAAACCACCTGATTGTCTAACTTTCTTATTTTTAACAGGCTGCATCCAAGGTCTCAGGACTCATTAGTCAGGAGCCCCTTGTTCAGGCCTCTGGATTTTGGGGGGTACCAGAAAAAAAGGAAGCACATGCCTGCGTCTCACCTCCTTCACTGTTACATGTTGTATAAGTGTACGCTATAACCTGTAGCTTGCAGCTTGCCTGTAGAAAAAAATGTGTGCAAACATTTTTGCTGTGTGGACTGGCCAAGTGGTCTACAGCCTTATTATTTTGTGTGGCACACCTGCCCATACAGTTTTTCCCATCTCACATCCGCAGACAGCCTGTATCTAGCCATAAGGATAGGGGTGACTAAAGCTTAAGGTTGCTTGCAGATGAAATTTAGAAGGGTATTAACTTAGTGAGCTACATTTATGCCCAGGAACTGCTTTTAGTCAGAAATGTCAGTTAACTGGAACTGTGAGTAAACTTCCTGAAACAATAATAAAACTGGATTACATTTTTAATCAATAAAATTGTGACAAACTGATGATTGGATACTTTGGATGCAATGAGTCTTACTTTGGATGCAATGAGTCTTACAGAACTGTGTGTTGGTGTTATGGGGGAGGATGGTGGGGATAATACAGAGCTGATTAGTCCACTTGGACAGATGATGCTTTCAAGCCTTACTGATGAAAAGCGGTAATAAGCAGTGGCGTAGTTGGGGGTCCCATCTGTTATGGTTGATGTGTCCAGAAAAGAATGGAGGCACAGAGTTGGTTTAAGAATAATGATTCTTGTTTTTGTTTTGTTTTTTATTCCTGCATATTTATCTGTTCAAACTTTCCAAACAGAAAACATAAATAAATAAAACTACCTGATTTACCCAAACAACATGTTGACTGGAGCTGGTGGAGGTGGGCGGGGAGAGGGAAGTCTGGGCATCTTTGCTTAGACTGCTGCCACCGCGACCTGCTCTCGGATGAGCAGAAATGGATGGGTTGTTAACTAGAGAACATTGATGACTTGTAATGAAGTTGATATGGTGGGATTTTCTTTGATTAACACAGTTTAGCTGACAGAAACTTTTGCTGCTCAAAAGAAATCCAGATTGAGTTCAGAAATTTGTCTTAAGTGAAATTATTTGTAAGTATAATTTGTTTTCTAATATTCAAATGAATGGATCTAACCATTTCATCATGCATGTTTTTTGCCTCAGTTAATTTTTAATCTGTTTGATGAAAACTATGATCTGCTTGGAGATAAACTTAAATCAATTAGGTGAGAAATGTAGAAAATGTATCCTTAGTTTAGTTTGACCTATTTTCTCGTTAACCCCCTGGGTGTCATGTTTGCTTGAGGGCAGTTTTAATAAAAAAAACAAATATTACTTGGAGGAAAGAAAGTGGAATAAATATTCACCATATTTTTATGATCACTGGCGCTTTCTCATCACTTTGCTTGTTGTCCTTTTTCATTTCAGTAAACACTTTTGGTACCTCGCTTATTTGGTCTCTCTCTTGTATGATTCTACAGTTGAACTGTAGAACCATATCAGGGTTCACATGGAAGTAAATCAAAACTTTGTTTTTATTCTTTTTTTCTTTTATTTTCCCCGGTGGAGAGGATTTTATCTCCATATACTGTATACTTTGAGGTAGTAGTGTAGTCCTAAGAATAAAAAACAAAACAAATAGAAGTCAGTGAAACGTTTAGTTGTGTGTTTAAGCTGGCAACACCACACAGTTTAATTTTCTTTAAATAGAGCACAACAGTTTCACAACTGCCTAACAGGGCAGGTTATAAAAAATAAATAAATTGATGCCCTGATCCTGGCTAACCTAGATGATGTTTTTTTTTTCACTTTAACTATGACATGAGTTTAGGGCACATGAATTACAAATAATTTGGAAGCAAGAAAAATCAGTAATTTGTCACTTTATTCAAATTTACATAATATATTAAAATGGACACAAGAACAAAACAAATGATTAGATTTAGGTTTTTATAAAACATGGATTAAAATTGTTGAAATGGTTCTCATTTGGACTATTTAATACATTTGCTCTTAAGCTTATTATTAAAGTCTAAAAAAAGTTTCTTTCTTTGATTACAAACCTTGTGAGTTCCATTATTAAATAAAGTATCAGTTTACTGCAAACTTCGTCCATGACCAGGATGTTTACAATGACTAGTAATAAGTGAATGATTTTGACTTTAACTGTGACTCAGTGTTGTATAAGATAATCAACAAATTCCTACTCAATACTCAACAGTTGATACTGTTATGATCATTTAAAAAAAGCAATAAAATGCAAACATTTGAGCAGAACACATTGGCTTTCCTTTTTAAATATTTAACAATTGATCAAAAGAAACAATCCCCACAGAAAATCAAAAATACCAATGACGTCCTTACTGGGCTTTTATTTACACGACAGTCACCTTGCCAACACTCGTAGCTCATGCCTTACAAGACAGCTGAAATTTTCCAAAGATATGATTCTATATGAAACTACAAGTAACGGTGCATTTTAATACCAGTCAGTGTGAGACGTGTCTCCGGTCCAATATTGAGAAAGAGCTAATAATTCTTCGTCAGTGGTTTCTGCATGTGTGGGTGTTTGTAAGAAAGGAACTAAAGGGAAATTACATGATATATCCCAAAAATAGACATAAGACAATAAGATCCAACGAGCCGACAGAGGATGACTGATATTGACGTTGCTGTGGTCGATCAGGGGATGGATGTACTGCAACTTGGAGGAGTCTGGATCTATTGCCTTGCCTCTGTAGACCACTTTAGAGAAGTGCCCTCTTGCTTCATGCTGAACCCTTTACTACCCACAGGAACTTCTTTGATGTGTTTATGAGAACAAACACTGCAAGAACCAAAGAAAAAACATAGATTAGGTAGCTAAATATGTGTGGCTTGCAGTGTACAAGCAAGCTGGGTGGTCAGCGGGAGAAAAAAAAAATAAGATGTTTTCTGAATGCAAATAATGAAGATATAATAATTTTGTCCAAAGTTGCATTGCTACAATGCAAGTTTTTTTTTTCTTTTTTTTATAACAACATGTTAAATTAAAAGACAAATAAGCAAGAAAGGTGTGAATTTCAAGCATGTCCGTTCCATTTGAATCAATTCTGCTGGACTGTTGTAGTATGACGGTTGGAAGGCCTACTTGCAGCAAATCATTCGTTCAAGGCTTGATAATGCAAGCGATGTTGCTTGCTAACTTTTTACTGGGTACATTAAAAAAAATTCTCCCATCTGTGCTGGCACCATTAACAGTGTAAAAATGGTGATGTTTTCTACTTCTGTCGGCAAAGAGTCAGAGCTCATCTACATCACCAAGATGTCGTTTTGAGACTTTTTTTTCATTTTTGACATATTTTGGTCCCCATATTCAATTCACAAAAATACACAATCCTCCATCCTGCCACAGATTTTGGAGTATATCTTGAAGTGTTTGTCAAGCAGTTTTATAATTATCTTAATGATAATCTTTTTAGCAGAATCTTAAATTTAGCTACAGACCAGGTTGAACCACATGTTGTCTGCTATCATGTTCATGCATAGCTACGCAAGTTTCTATGATAGCTTTTGGTGTCTACGTACAAAATACACAACCAATGAACGTGCATTGAAAATTGAACTAGGTCAAAGTTTGACATCAGTCACTCAGGTTTAGTAGTGACGAATGGATGGCGACCCTTTGAAAATTGATTATGGACGAGAAATTAATAATTGTGGTTTGTGTCCAGCCAGAATCATTTGACACCAAACTTTCATATATTGGAATAGAGTTGTGAAAGAAAAGCCCTGGAGAAAGATTTGTGAGATCTGCACCACTATGACATTTTCAAATCTCTTCCAGCTGTAGGTGGTGGACGTGACCTAGCTAAAAAAGAAAAAAGTAGCCACTCCTTGCTTGCCCTGTGTGAACACCATCGGCTAAACTCATGTTCAAGAAGCCGTGTTTAGCACGTTCTTGAACATGCATCACATGGTGTGTCCATAGCTTAATATTTAACATCATGCCGTTCTCTGTATCCTGCTCAGTCGTTCTCAGGTCTAGAAGTGGCATACTTATGAACAGCACTAGATCTATCACACCAACCAAATAAACCATTGTTTGGGGTCAGATAGACTTTTGCCCTGAGTCTCCTTGATTTATTTTAGTTGTATGTACCTGTACCTGTCTCTATGCATAAACCCGAATGAACACTTTCAAGCTATTCAGACCCTCATTTTCACACGTGCAAAGATCTGGGCTCTTGATTTCCACTGAAGTTCCTATGAATGGTCATCTTTACCCAAACAAGTAGACCTAGGTCTTTTCTAGTCTAACAGCCAAAAGTGTGCCTGTAGTACTGACTGAGTTCAAACAATACTTTTCTTTTATTCTATCTTTGATTTGTGATACTTTCCGTATAATTCTAATCTGTTCTGACCTTATCTTTATAAGAATTTGTTTTACAGGAATAGTGAGTGATTCTTTATGTCAGAACTTGCAGCTCAGTTTCACCAGGCTTTTCTACTGCATCTAATTCAGATGTAACAATTATTCACACTCTTTCCAGACATATCAAGTTGTCATGACCTCTCAAAATAACAGCATAGCGTTATTACCAAAGTAACAATGATAGACCAGCACTGCTGTTTTTACAAAACAAAGATCAACCAAGTTATGAAAGATTTAGGTTTTTTTATTTACAGATGCTCCTTTCGCCATATGTGTCTACAACTTCTTGATATTGCTTTAAAAATAACCTAACATGTTTATTTGAATCAACGTATAAATAATCTGTGAGTCACTGTTTACATGGGCAAAAAAAAAAAAGTTTTCGTCCTTGTCTAGTCAGAAATGTGGTACAACACTGCAGTGACAAGAAGGAAAAAAAATTGAGAGATTACTCTAGAGAAAACTACCTGATGACAATGAATCCTCACTAATCAACCAAAATGTTCCTTTTTGGCACGGTAGAACTGAAACAAAAGAGAATGATGACATGAAATATTCACAGGCGACACCTTGAGCTGTGAAATTGAATACTTTATTCTTCCTGAGCTAATCGTCACTCTTCCCTCTTACTCTAATCTCCCTCTGTCTTTAAGCCTCACTTAAGTCTTCCTCTCCATCTGAAAGTCTCCCTCCCTCAGGCTGCTATTACACTCTAAATTGTTTTGCTTTGTCCCGAGAATCAAACTTGTGCTGTTGTTTTTGGCTGAAAACTACACTTGTGTCTGTGCTGTGTTGAAGTAGTTAGTTGTGGCTTCTTAGGCTGCACAAAAAAGGAGTTTCTGCATATAAATCTGTCTCCTTCTGTTCGTAATCCCATAGGTTGACAGGTCACATCCTCATATGTTAGTTGCTTTTTCACCCCTGACACAAGTTTGACACTATATTGAGTGTTCGTTTTTTTGTGTTCTCCAATATTTGAAAAAAATGAGAAAAAAAACTAACATGGGGCCTCATCTTAATCCTTTTGTTAATGTATTAAGGAAAGTATTTCTTGAAAATTGAATTTTATACACATGGAGAACACCAGTTTAAGTGACAAAATGTCACATTCTGGTGACAAGAAAACCTTATCTTTCATTGAAATGGCTGTGAGGTCAAATGTGTGCTTCATCCCCAGACACGCATAATTGAATGCTGTTGGAAATCTCTGTTACTAAAAAAAGACAGCCCTGCAGGCAGAGATATTAAGCAGTTTTGTTCCAAATGTTGATGGGACAAGTATTAATGAAATAATTTGCTGTACGTATGTTTTGTCCTTAAAACAGTCATAAAATTTATTATCTGTCTTTTAGCATCCTCTGTCCCCTGTTGTGTATTCAGTGTTCCTCACTGCATCTGCAGCTGTTACTTTCTACTTTGCTTTATAGGACACTTTAAGTCTCCTTCAAGTTGCGATAAGTTTGGACGTGTTACTGTATTTGACACGTTGACACCACTGGCTGAAAGTTCAGCTCTGCACATTCTGCTTATTCAGGCCACTGCTCCAGACCTTGTGGGGGATTAGTTTCTAAATGTGTGTTTGTGTGTGTCAAAGGCAGAGCATCTCAGACACACGCCTTATCATAATACAGACCCCAATGCCTTGATGGAGACAAGACAGTTGTTACTTCAGATTGAGGGGTTGTTGTTTTTTGTTTCTTAGGGCCACAAGGCCACTGAGAACCCCAGGTGGAACAGCAGGAAAAGAAGACGGACGCGTGTGTGCTCGTGTTTGGACAGTATACTCAATGCCTCATCCATGTCAGTAATGTGTGGAATGCCTTGGCAGGACAAGCTTTCTGTCGGGTCGAGGAACAGTTGTTGGCTGCGTGGAGAAGAAAGAACGACAGACCGAAGATTTACACTTCAGACCTTTAAGGCCGGAGACACACCACCCAGCTTTCAGGGCCGATTATCACGGGGGAAATTTTGCCACTGCAGAGGCGGAGAGACGACTTTCCTTTGAAAGCAACATGGCAGTTTCCAATTTTAATGGTTATGAACTGACAATAGGTGGGCTTATCTTAGAGGTGCTATTTATGCATCTGTAATAAAATCCAAAATGTGTGCCTCAATCAGAAGAAAATACTTTAACAAGTGTGTGTCTTCTGTAAAGTGGTTTGCACTTGCAGTGTGTTTTTTTATTCTTTAGAAGATATTCTATGCTTGAAAAAAACTTGCATTGTACTAACATGGACTGGAAAACCCCAAAACAATTTTCTTTTGGGCTATTTAAGTGAATGTGAGTTTTTTTTTTTTTTTTTTTTCTAGCAGAAATTAAAGGCAGCCAATCTCTAGCCAAAAAGCCAGAATTAAAAAAAAAGTTAATAAGATTTAAAAAAAAATGTTTAAAAAAGGCAACATTTGACCCCATGGGTTCTCCAGGGTTTTAAATTCCATTTGCGTTGCTGCCTGTGGTTTGACCCTTTTTTTGTCAAGCGCAGTAGCTCATTTTTTTAGTGTTTATGTCCAGATCACCCAGGAGAGCTTTAAAACAAATTTAAAGAAGTCCCTAAATGCAGACTGAAGTGAAAAGTTTATTTTCACATTCTCTTTCAGTTAATAAAACAAGTTATGACATGGTCCCAGAAATTTATGAAAATTTTTAATCCCTACACTTATTGCCAACCAGCTAGAACACTAAAAAAAAACTGTAATTCAAGATCATATTAATGGCTAAAGAAAACACTATGATTAATTTTCTAAATTTTTCACAACAAGCTTGAAATAAATTCTTTAGATTCAGTTACATAAAATATAAGCTGACGTTAAATTTCTACCTTGACTTTGATTTAATTGTTTTGACTGAAAATGCACAAACTACAATCCAGTAGGATTGTACATCACTGTATTTTTGACGGTAGATGAGTCTCATGATGCAAGAAAAAAGGCCGTTTAATGCATGCAATTTTGTAACACAAACATAAAAAGTTGTGTTTATTTTAGATCAATTTGATTTCAAATATTTTAGTGACTGATGAATAGATTTATGAGGACTCTGGAGCTGCAGAGACATGGTGAAGGGTCATCTGGGATTGCATCTTCAGTTTTTCTCATCCTGACAAGTTGGCCTGTTCTAATCATAAACATTCAAAACTCACTTTCTTTTACACTCGAGGATCCCCCTCACATATTTCAACCTCATCAGCATTTCGCTCAGCAATGCAGTGAGAGACTCCAGCCTTAGATGGTGCTCTCTGCCACATCAAGGCTTGCTCTACCGCTTCAGTCTGACAACCTGCTGGGATTAGCTGCCACCGCTCTGTTATGAGAGCCTCAGTGTAGCCATAAGGCCACCCTGACAGACAACTTCTTTATCAACATGTCGCTTTGCTTTTGTCACTGTCTTGTTAGTGTGTGTGTGTGTGTGTGGCAGCACTGATGGAAAGTTACAGAGTTCCACATTTTCCTGCAGCAACTGCTGTGTCACTGTTTTCATAATCAGGAATACAGAGCTGTAAACGTACAACAGTTTGTCCAAAAGACTCTTGGGAGTCCTGTCATGAAAGCCACTCCTCATTTCTTTTAAGATGTTGTCCATCTATATCTCTGTTCACTTTATAAAAAAAAAAAAGATAAAGAAAGAAAGATACCCTGGTGGGAGGTAATACCCATTGGTCAGCCATCAGTTAACACGTTTGTTTCAGTTTGTCTATGTTCAGCAGTGCAGACTCTGAATAGAAACCATGAAGACACAAAGAAAGAAAAGTTGTCGATAAATAAAGCAGAGAGACAGAAACAAAAGTCCTTTGCAGCCCAGTCTTTGTTCAGACACGCCGCTGACAATGTGTGTGTGGTATTTTCTGCTGCATCAGGACAGATTTACGGCAGGTTTGGCCTTGGGTTTCGTGTCGCATTTGTGTGTGTGATGATTTGGAGCAGGTGTGTGTTCGTGCGCATGTTTTTTGTCACAGGTGAAGAGTTCAGAGCTTCTTTTATCTGAGAAGGGAAAGTTAGCTCTCTGCTTATCGCTGCTTTGAATGGGACATCTTCATTCCAGAAATCCAAACGAGCATAAGAAAACTTGATTGTGTCTCGGCTGCACTTCATGTTTGTTTCTGTTACAAAATCCCTGAGTTAGTAAATCAAACATTACTTCAGCACTACAAATGTTTATTTTCTTAAAAATGTGAACTATATATTTTTTCTGTGTTACTATTTTCAGACTGATTTTCTTATAATCAAGTGTTTGGGTTAATTTAAATGCATTAAATTAAAATTTGTCCTAATTATTTAAAATTAAGCCATAAGAACCGATGGTGACATCAGTGTAACAGAAAATTATCAGACATCTATTCTGTGGTCCACATAGTTTGTGGTAAAATACACAATGAAATTTTTAAGGACACATGGGTCTGGGTTCTTAGAGATTAACTGCCAATCTCAAGCAAATCTGATCAAAGAGAGTTTTTGCTAAAAAGGTAAACCTCAAACCAGGTCTAGCACCCCTTTGGTTCTACGGAGAAAAATAATTTATAAATCTGTGATTAAAAGTTACATATTAAGGCCTGTTCGCTTAATTGGAGACTTCAGATTTCTCTGTGGTTTTCAAAGCTAACCTCCAATTTCATAATGAAATGTGATGCAAGTAATTTTTTACCTCAATTATCTTATTTAGTGGTATAAATTCTAGCACTGTCATGGTGCCTCTGGCCGTCTCTCCTCCCCCTCCCCTCTCTGCTCTGCTTGGGTACCAGCTGTGAACACTCACCTCATCAACTACCAGCCCTTCTCAAGCAGATCCAGTTCCAGCATTCATCGCCAGTTTGTTGCCCCTTATGGTGCTTAGTCTGGTCTCTAGTTTTACCTTCTTGTCCATGTGTCCGTGCTCCACACTAATTCTGCTCTTACGCCTCGTCAACAGGAATTCTTACCGCGAGTGTTCACCTGAATTTCCTCTCCAGAACAACCCCAACCTCGCCTACCAACCTGAGCCCCCTAGCCACGCCACGACCTCCAGTCACGCCACGACTCCTGTACACGTCAAGACCTTCAGCCACGTCAAGGCCCCGAGCCAAGACTCCCGTTTACGACGTCTCCCTCCTCGTTGCCAGAGCTCCGCCTCCATACTCGCCATCGGATCTCCTTACAGGAAAATAAAATCTTTAACTTACCTGATCACTCTCCTGTGTTTCCTTCCGGGTTCAAGCGTCTGGGTCTGTTCCGCTTGGTGATCATGACACACTCGAGACTTTTTTTTTTCCTGGAACAACATTTAAAAAAAGGATATGAATGTAGATAAAGATCACAGATTTACAGATTCAGTCCAAACCTTTGTTGGGTCTCTAATAAATTACAACAAAATGTCCAATAAACAATTTGGCTGATCTATAATTACAGTTACATAGTTGATCATATTGTGAAGGCTGTACAGCATCTTCATACCTACATTTCTTGGCAGAGTGGCCGGGATAGGCCCCGTAACCCCGAAAGGGACAAAACGGGTTTAGAAGATGAGTGATTGAATCTTTAAAAACTATCAATTAGATTTTCAACAAACTACAGTACAGAGAAAGGCTAAAGATTTATTTTACATGTTAACGAAATTAAAGACCAAATTTAAGGTGTTTAAAGTTATAAACGAGGTCAATGTCAGTGTTAATTTTTTTGCTCAAAGAACCAGTTTGCAGACTCATCCTTATATGGACTTGGCATTTACCAGAAATAAGCTTTGTCTGGTTTTGTGAATCAGCACTTTTCAGTCACGCACTGCGGGAATGCAGAATGGGCGTTGAGTTAAAACAGTATAAAATTGATTCATCTTCCTAGAAAGAAATAAGGTTTATTTTTTAGATTTCTTTTTCATTAAGTTGGTTTTGGTTAAAGCCTGATGCAGGGATGTTCTGTCATCACTGGCCACAGCAGAAAGATCATCATCTGACCAAACACTTGGGAAGTCACATCTAAACCAAACATGGACACCGACACACTGGTTTCATTTTTACATGAAGGTCTTTCCAGGAGCATTTCATTACGGAATGTCTTACAGGAAATTCTTGTCTATATGATTCATCACATGTCACCTGTTTTACACAGTCCATCATTCTGATCATCAGAACAAGGTGAAACAGGAAGTAAGGTTGAAAAAATCTGATCCGTTCAGCTGTGGGCAGGTCGGTCAGCTGATGGAGCATTTTCACAAGACGGGAAATGGTCAGCTGTGTCTAAGGTATTTCCTCGGCAACTTCTTCTTCCACCGTCTCTGGTTACCATTTAATGTCTTTGTCCAAGTTTAGGACAAAAGAAATTCAGCCTGTTTAGGAACCATAAAGACAACAAAATCAGTAAACCAGTTTAAAATGAACTCAGTTTGAAGTTTGTCTGAAAGAAATGTAGGTTTAGGACTGAAATATTTCCTTATTTCCACACACTTTGGGAAAGGAGGGGGATGTAAGTGAAAGAGGAAACAAGATAATTGCAGTGGCAGTTTGTCAGTTTGCTGCCATTGTACTGCAGTGAGTTTTTGTACTCAACTGCACCAAAACAATTTATGTTTCCACTTAGGTGAAAAACCCCTTATTGAGCCCTATGATTTACAGCCATCAAGGCATGCTGCTTGTCTGCAACTTGGGTGGGGCTCCACTCCAACATTTATAATGAGATTATTGTAATCTGATTACGACCGGTCTCTCACAAGTTTACAATTAAGAAAACAAGGGCAGTTTTCTTTTGTTTACCTGCTGTCTGTTAGTTCACACTAATGCAGTCTTAGGAAATGACATTGTGATATATGTTTTGCTGAACCTGCAGCTTTTTACAAAGTTCACTTGGAAACTAAAGACCTTCATGTACTTTGCAGAATAATTTTTGTGGTCAAAAGAACAGGAACAACATTCTTTCTGTCCATAAACAGGTTATGTTTTGCAAGGAGTTAAAAGCAGAACTCTTGAAGTTCTTAAGTGTCCTGATTCTGCTTTTCACAACAATTCACATTTATTTTATTACACTAGATTTGAACAAAAGACAATAAGAAATGATTAACCTTACGATACAATGAGAACAAGGTAGCAAAACTAGAAAATCTGAGCTGAAAAACAAAAAATAAATGTCTGCTATCTGTTGGAAAGATATCTGACTTTAGGTCATGTGATTTACAAACAACTGTTGGCGCTTTTGGTTTTGAAAGAAAAGACCACTAGCTTAAAGTCACATGGGGAGAAACTAACAAGAGAAAAACAAAAATGTTGAGGGTTTCCAGACTGAAGTGAGGGAGGAACATTTTATTAAAGGTTTATAAATAATATTTACTGGTAACTGTCAATGTTACCAATAATTTAACATTTTAAATGAAAAAGGCCCTTTTGAGCAGTGAAGTTTAAAATAAATGTTTTAAAAAAAACTAAAAGCGTTTAAGGGACATTGTATTTTACTTCTGCGTCTGTCTTTAAAGACCCACTCGAAAGGAAATTGTATTTTTGGCGTTTTTAACATTTTTTTGCATTTTTTCACGATAAGGGACATAAATAAAGAAGAAAGTATTTCGTTATTCCAACTGATCTGAATCGGGAGTAGACAAAAAAATGTTTTTGGAAAAAGCTTATAGTTGTGACATAGAAGCTACAATTGATGTGCCGCAAGCTCCCTGCTTCGCTCCATTCTCATGCATCCACTCATCACTCCTCTTCTGAGCTGGCATCTGACTTAAAACTGTATGGCTGGATAGTTCCAATAATGCTCGTCATTTCTGTTGCACCAGTGATGTTAGGTTGGGGTTGTAAGAGACTGTAAACTAGTGGGAGAGCATGTAAACAGACAGATGTCGTGAGGAGGGCACGCTTAAAATTCTGGCCACAAAGAGGTGAACTCCTGCCACTCTGCAGACAATATATAATACAAAATGACACAGGTTTTGGGTATTTTGCCAAAAAAAAAAAACATAATCACAATTCATAGATAACTGGGAACACTTCTTCAAAAGATGATCAGAGTGTGTCTTTAAAAAAAAAAAAACTTGTCTGAATTAAAATTCAAGATTTCATTTTAAGAGAGAAAATGGAGTTTAGAATGAGACATCAAAGCCCAACTTCATGCTAATAGAGCTGCGGTAGACTAATTGCTGCTGTGGCTCCTTAGTGTAAAACAGTGATGCTAGTTTAAAAGGTGAATCTTACCATTTTGTCAAAATGTATCATATCAAGTATCATTTTTAATTTAAAATGTTTTGCTTTTTATTTACGCTCTGGTATGTAATTGAGCCCATTTCAATATAACTCTCCAAAATATTTTTGACTTAATGTTAACAAACAGCTAAGGTTGTATATTCGGTTTGGTTAAATGTTGTGTAATTTTGCCATGAATTGTTTTGCGGGTCATTCCATGACAATGTGTCCAAATTTTCCTTATTCCTAGTTGAAGTAAATTTTCAACCCTGTTACGTACACTTTGGAATCTCCACGAAAATTCTAGTAAAAATTGTTTTATTAAGTAAGTAAGTTTTTTTTTATATAGCACCTTTCACAGATAAAATCAGCTGAACAATAAAAAAACATACAATACAGTAAAAGCGGAAAAACAATTAAATGTAATGTAAAGCAAAACTAAATTGAAGAAAATAAACAAAGAATAAAAATAACAATGAAACCAGTCAGCTAAAAGCATTTTTGAATAAAAGTGTCTTCAGTTGCATTTTAAAATAAATCGACGGTGTCGGCCACACGAAGGGACAGAGGGAGGGCATTACAGAGTCTGGGGGCTATTGCCTGGAACGACCGGTCACCTCTGGTTTTATACTTGGTCTTAAAAATCTTTAAAAGATTTTGATCCGAGGATTGGAGGGCACAGCTGGAAGCGTAGGGACAGAGCAAGTCTGATACGTATTTTGGGGTCTTTCCATTTAAAGTTCTATAGGTTAAAACTAAAATTTTAAAATCAATACGCCCCTTGATTGGGAGCCAGTGCAAGGAGGATAAAATGGGAGTAATGTGTGCCCTTTTGTCTTATCCTGTTAAAAGCCTTGCAGCAGTGTTTTGAACTAACTAAAGATGGTTAAGAACAGATTTATTAAAACAAGTAAAAAGAGAATTACAATAATCTAAACGAGAAGAAATAAAAGCACGGAAAACCATCTCCGAGTTAGATAAAAAGGCCCGCAGTTTTGCTATGTTACATAAATGATATAAACAATTTCTCATTAAAAAGGCTGGAATGACGGTCCAAAGACATTGACTGGTCAAACCAGACACCAAGATTTCTGATACAGGGCTGTACAGAGGAGCTCAAAGAACCGAGATGCTGGGAAATTATTGGGATTGTGTTTTCTGGGGCAACTATTGGTGTTTCTGTCTTTTCTTGGTAAAGCTGCAGACTGTTACTTGTGAGCCAAGATTTAACACAGGCAATGCAATCTAGTAGTTCCGTAAGTTTGTGGTGTTCTGAGTCATTGAAGGAGCAGTACAGCTGAATATCATCAGCATAGAAATGGTATGACAGTTATTCAAAAGCTTTCCACGTGGGTAGATGTACATTAAAAACAAAAACGGTCCTAAAACAGATCCCTGGGGCACACCATGTAGGAGTGGAGAGGTATCAGAAAGCATGCCATTTATATAAACAGAGAATGTTCTTTTAGTCAGGTAGGAGGTAAACCACTTTAAAACAAACCCAGCAATACCAAACTCATTTTCTAATCTGCCCAACAGCATTTTATGATCAACAGTGTCAAATGCTGAGGATAGTTCTAAAAGAACCAAAACTGTACATTTTCCAGAGTCAGCAGCAATCTGTATATCATTTGAAACCTTGAGTAAAGTGGTCTCAGTGGAATGCATCTTTCTAAAACCAGATTGGTATTTATTGAAGAGTTCATAGTTGTTTAAAAAGGATTTTAACTGTTCTGCCACTATCTTCTCCAAGACTTTTGAGAGAAAAGGTAATTGTGAAATTGGCCTATAATTGGATGGTTGTGATGGATCCAGGTTGGGCTTTGTTAAGATGGGACTTATCGCTGCCTGTTTAAAGAAGTTTGGGACAGTCCCAGTGGAGAGAGACAGATTAATCATTTTAACAAGAAATAGGGCAATAAGATCGATAACTTCAAAAAACATAGATGATGGCAATACCTTCATCTTTTTTAATACGACCATGACTTTCTCCATTGAGATGGCAGAAAAGCTAGTCCAGGAGTAGTTTAAATTATTCACATGTCCCCTGTTCTTACTAAATCATTTAAAACAGAAAATTTCTCTTAAATAAAGGTTTTTCTTTTCTAAAATCTTAAAGTTTTACTAACAGGTGAAATTAATTGTGGTCATTTTCATGAAATAAGCACTTTATTGAAAGATTTGCAATCCAAAATACAGACTTTAAGATAGTTCTCAAAATTTTAGACAAATGTCAATAAACAGTGTTTTATCATTATTTTTATCAATAAATATTATCTGACAAATTTTGTGTTACAGGGTTGAAACGGGCATAACGGGGTTGAACATGGTGACAGGGTTTAAGAGTCAAATACAGATTTACTTGTAATTCCATACTCAAGATTCAATGCTAGGAGTTTCTGGGAGCGTTTTCATTTCATAAACACAGCAAATTTAGGTGTAAATTGCAGTGTAATGGAGTTTATAAAAAATAAGAATCGAGAACAACTACAACAGCATATGAACACGAGGAAGTATTGTTTGTTATCTCTTACTTTCAAAAGAAGACTTATGATTTTCATTTTATTGTTTGAGAATCCAAGTGAATCACCTCCAAACTTTTGCAACATATATTTTTTTAATTATTTTTCCCGTTATGACTTTTGCAATCAGCTGCTATTCTTTGTCTTTGGTAGCTTTAATGTATTTATTTCTACTTTCTTGAATGAGTAACTCATGGTAAAGTAAGGTTTTATTTGTTTGGGGATTGATGACGCAATTTGAAGTTAGCCTTTATACTTCTGAACGAGGTGAATCAGAATACGTTAAACTTTGGCATCTTTTGTTCTTTAGACTTTCTTTTTTCAAAATCAATATTGTAGTTCAGCTACATTTCAGCTATGTTAGTTTTTTATTTGATGATAAATTTTAAAATATGCAATCAATTTCGTTCCACTTCATGATCGTGTCCCACTTGTTGATTCTTCACAAAAAATTACAGTTTTATATCTTCATGTTTGCGGCCTGACTGTGGCAAAAAGTTGAAAAGTTTAAGAGGGCTGAATACTTTCACAAGGCACTGTGTTTGCCTCTTGAGTTTATGTTTTGTATTTTATTTCTGACAACAGAAATATTAAAATCTCAACCGTGTAACATTAAAGCGTTATGGAGTTTAATGTAATGGGGTTGGGAATTTTGAGCAAAATGGCCACTGTTTCATATATTAACCACTAAGAAGAGGGCACATAACTTCCATTAAGTTCAGAATTAAATTGTTTATTTAAATAACAAAAACCTTTTTAGCAAGTAGTAGTTTTCTATAACTTTTTCATGTTACGGGGTTGAGTCGCTGCGCTTGACCGTATCAACTTCACAAAATAAATGACAATTTATAATAATTTATAATAATAATAATTTTTTATATAAGGGGTGGAATCATTGTGTGTTTCGGGGTTAAGGCGTTACTCAAGGACAAAACAAAAACTTGATTTTGATTTGATTTGTTGATTTATTTCAAGCATCGTAGTCAAAGCAATAAACAATTTACACATATTTATCAAACTCATTACAGAAATGATGAAATGCATAGATTAAAAAGACAGAAAACAAAACAAAACAAAAACATCACTTAAATCACATTTGCTTAATTAAATATAGAGATAATTAGCTAAAGTAAAAATAGAGTTTGATTTATTGCTTGAAAATGAGTGGGAAGAAGCAAGCTTATATAATCCCACCCCTACTGAGTTTTACTTTAAATAACTTTTTATTAATACTAAACATAAAAATCAAATGAGTAACAAAAAAAAACTTTAGATTCATGTAAAAATTATTGACTTTTTATGATAAAATTGGTTGGTATTTGCGATGTAAACCTTCATTTAGGTCATGAGGGACATGACAAAATTGATGGGTGTATGTTGGAAATCAAATATTTCTAATTAAAACACATAATTTCATTAATTTTTTTGAAGAATTATGAAAAGTTACATTTAAATGTACATATTAAGCTGTTTGAATATGAAGCTTGATGACAAATGATACTGAATACAGCTTGAAGTAAGAGAAGGACACAAATTGTCCCATTTTCGTGGAATGACTCTTGTAAAGGGTAAAGTAAGTAAGTAAGTAAATTTTATAGGAGAACAACATTTTTCCACGTCATGTTTCAGATTCTTATAGCATCCTGCATTTCATGAAAAAAAAAAAAAATCTTGGGCAATAAAAAAAGGCACCGATTGATGCAGTATCAATGATCAGTGATACCATCAACACAAACAACAGGGAGTGTTGGCACAGAACAACAATGAGAACCAGTGTTGTAGCTGCCATTTAATATGTGCCTTGTAATGTGTCATTCAGCCAGGCCTCATCCTCCTCTGGAGCCTGCAGTCTGACTCAGACGGCTGTGTAAGTGCTCCATACAAAGAGTCAACCTGCACGCAGCCATAAATAAGGTCCCCCCCCACCCCTGGGTGTGACAGGACAGGTTGAGATGAAAGGTTCCTGTCTGCTAGCTTCCCCTGCAGCTTCTTATTAAAGAGCTTTTAACATGTAAACAGAACAGAGACACACACTCATAAAGCACACAGAGGGGGAGAGTGAGTGACCCTTCCTTCCCCTCAATCCTAATTTTTTATTATTCTGTCTCTGGCTTTCTCAGACGATGCACACGTTCACATTTCACGGGAATTTTAAAGCTACTGCCGTGAAATGTAAACACATTCCCAAAAGGTAAATGAGAAGAAAGCTAAAAAAATAAATCTTTACCGTACTCACACAGTTAATGACTGCTTACTTACTCTGGAAAAAAACAGTTATATAATCTTAAAACTTTTTTTTTTAATGAGTCATTATAAAAGCCAACAAGAGGCAAAATCCTACTTGGTTTTAGTTTTCTTTCCATTTTTCTATTATATTTACCAATTAGTCCATTCTTATTTCTTGTTGGCCCTGGTTATCAGAGTGATTCCTTGCGTGCCCATATGTGACCGATTTAATTTTTAACACCTTTTTTCATATAATGGTTCCAGTTCTCATAACTGAGTTTTGAATCCATTGAATTAAATTAGACAATTTTTATTTTTTGTATAGAAAATATGTAGAGAAAAATAAGAAGTTTGTGCCTTAAACTAGTCTTGGCTCAGTGTCGAAGGGAGCTTTTTAGTCAAGAGGGATCTTGACAGGTCTCAACGATGTTGTCTGAACTTTTTCCTACTGTTAATCTTGTCCGGGAAACCTCAGAGATTTTACACTGTAGATTGAAAAACTGGTCAGTTCAGTACTAAAGACGGATTCTTTAAAATGCAAGACTTACATCAAAAGAATTTGACTTTGAAAAGTCAAGTCAAGTCAAAGTAACTTTATTGTCCATCTCTACAATGTTTTCACATACATAGAAATTCTGTTTCTCTTCAAAAGTGAATCTTTTTCATAACTAAATGCTCGGACCCCAGTAACTTCTGTATTTGCGTTATCCAGTTGCTTTCTTTACTGGATGAGCAGCAATGTCTGCCTTTGTCTGAATTATTGCACTTATTAAAGCTTTAGAATATATATTTTTTCATGTTTAATTGGCTAAATATGTGTATGTATATGTGTAGGCGTCTGCGGGCAATTATCTGGGAAGTACAGGTCCGGTAACCTGGCTTGTTCCAAACCCAGGTTGAGTACTTAAGTGATAGAGCTTTCCATCTTTGAAAGCTGGGAAAACACAAGGTTGTAAATACCTAGATGATAATATGAAAATAATTTATTTTTATTTACATTCATTAACCATTTTAATACATCTTTGTCAGTGTAGTAAAAAATGGCTACATCTTTGCTCTTTTCCCATTTGCACAAATATGGTCATCTAAGGACACATACTTCACTGTTGAAGCCATGGTAAAACCCTGCCGAGAAGAGGCATGTACTACACACACTTTCACACAAACTCACACTCAGTCACTCCTGCTGGGTGATGTAGACACAACCCCACTGAGCGGGTTGGGTCTGACAATGGACCATCAGCAGGGAGGACACTACAGTAATCCATGTTAACATAAGAATGGAATAACATCAGTTCTCCTTCTGAGCTGAAAATCAGGTTAAAAAAAAAAAGTCAAAACGCCTTCTTGTTTGTTGTAAAAATGTGTTGTGCCAATAAAAAGTAAGAGCCTGTGTTATAACTTGAGCGAGTTGTTATTTACTTGACGAGTTTTAGACAATGTCTTAATCCAATTGTTCAACTTGTTCTTCAGTGCTTCTGTGAAAGTCATTTGGGGCTGTTAAAATGGAAACATCCATTCATGATGGACATGCATATGTTATCCACTCATATCTTATTTTATAGACAATCTTACTTTGGCTAGAAACTGCAGTTTTGATTATTCCTCTTATGTCATTATCGGGGAGGCCTGAGCTCAGTAGCATCATGTCAAACCAAGATTATAATCAGACAGTTAAAAAACAGAAAAAAGAACCATCAATTGCTTTCTTATATAGACACACATGGGTACTGAAACCAGAACTGTACACTCCATTTCTATTTTGGCCCAGCTGAAATCAGGCATCCAACTTTATCAGACTAATTTTGTTCAGCTCCAACATTACCTTTGGCCCTTATGAGTGGATTTGGGCAAACTGTGTGCATAAGGCATCTGCGCACGGTCAGTAAGGAGCCAGTGTGTGCACCCAACTAATGACTAGAGCGCAGCATAAAGGCATCTTACAACAATATCACCCGTATGTCATAAATACGTGTAACTTACATCAACCCTACAAATACATCACGATACACTCACGCATGACAATGGTATGTTCCATTTTCATGATTTCTAAGGTGGCCGCAGGAGCCTCATGTGAACTACAAGACAAACCTGTGCTCCCTTTAAGATGCTGCCACTCCTCAATGACCCACCACCGGCCTGGATAACTCAAAAACCTGTAGCACCTGTACGGATCACTCAAGATTGTAATACAGTAAGTAGCAAAAACCCACACTTTGATGGTTTGCATCCTAACAAATTGAATGAAAACGGGTCTGTTGGTGCACAAAAAAAAGAGGCCTTATCCTGCAGTTTCAGTCATATAGATTTATGTGGGGTTGTTTTTTTGAGAAGCTGACAGTAAGCACAAGGTTTGGAGGTCAGAGTTTTTGAGAATCCCACCCTGGCATGTTTGCAATTAGACTAGATCTGTATCGCCTCAGAGTCCACTTGGCCATAGTCTGAAGCGGTCTGTTGTAATCTACAAACCAACCTATGCACAGTCAAATTAGGGCACTGCAATACAACTTACTTTTGGGTTAACATTGCTCAGATGCCATAAAGATTAACTGATAAGCCACTGATTGAGGACTAAATATAGCGGCCATACAATAGAATGTTTAACTGAAGTGGTTTTCATTTCTCGCTTCTACAGATTCAATGAGTGCAAAATTGATCTCAATAGCAGACCCATAAAAAGAAGTAAACTCGTGAATCAAATATAAAAGCCACCAGGAGCTTCAGGTCCTGGTGGCAGGATGCATGTTGCAGAAAAAAAAGTCATGCCAACAATCAAAGCAGCAAAATAAATCAAATGTGGTATAGTAGACATGCTTCTTGTCTTATTTTCTACTTAAAACATTAGTGGGTGTTCATTTTAACACCACTTTGCTTCCATGTGTTTGAATGAAGTGGTAGGGTCTGGTTTGGAAAGATGGCTCATGAACCAAAAACTGATCTGCATTAGAGCGGACACAGCCTGATGTAAACACACACACACCTTTCAACTGTTTTGACAAAAGGTCAGATAAGATCTATGTTGCTGCTAGGGATGTTACCTCCACTTCATACTCACAGACACTCACCCTAATCTCTCTGAGAGGCTCTATCTACCCCTGCAAGATTAATTAACTGGAAACAATGGTAGGCCACCACCTTAGGCAAAACATTATACCGCTTTAAATCTCATCACATGCAAAGTCTATCAATCATCATTGATGTTATTGGAAATTGACTTTTATTTACATCTTTTCTTTTTATTAATAAACTGTTTGTCGGTTTGTGCCTCTGACACAAACAGACACACACTGTCACACACTGCAGTGCAGTTGAGAGTTCAAAGCGCAGCCTGGGGCCGCTGACGGAGGGAGGAAGGGAGTTGCTGGGGAATGAAAGAATGAATGAATGAAAGGAAGGTAACATACCTGCAGGGGTCAGAACAGGTGAGCTTTAATGGAGCCTTTCCCTTTCAGCTCTCTCTTGCCAACACACACACGCTCACATACCTGAATACTGTCACTCTTTGTCTCTGACCTTTGCCACGCAGGATTTGTTGCTTTTAGATGTTATTTATATTCAGAATTAACTGTTAATGCATCATTTTCAGTGCCATTATCACATTTTTTTCCACCATCCTCAGTTTTTTTCCGTCATCCACGAAGTCCCATGAGTTTGTGACCTTTACCCTTTTCTGTTTTTCCTTGTGATGTTAGTAGTCTACAGGAGATGGCGCTTCCTCTCACCATCTCATTTCATGGAGGATGCAAAAACCCTTTCAGTTTTAAACTTTCAAGCGTGCCACCTTTAAGTAAATGCTTTTGGTTTGTCCTTCAGAAGCTTGATGTGTAGAGCTAGAGAAAAAAAAGGACCTCTGTCCTCACCTTCTACTCTGAGCTCTCTGATCTCTAAGAAGAGAAGGTGGGACAGATGGGGGGGTGGGGTGCTCAGCCCTAGCTCCTCCCTGCTGGTGCTGACAGCTCCAGGTCACCGCCAAAGTAACCTCAGTGGTGTGAGCGGGATTTTGGTTTTGCATTACGCATGTCAGCTTTCTGCAGAGCGTTAAGGCTCAATAAATAAAACATTCACGACTCAAATTTGGAGAAAAATGATTTTGAATAATTACATGTCATCTTGTTCAAACTGCTTAGTCCTTCAACACCCCGTTAAATTATTTGATGCCATGAAGAAATAACAAACCTTATTGAAACTAGAAACAAATTGCTAAAAGCTTTCTTTAGTCTTGTTGGTTAAAACTGAATCAGAGTTCGTCATGCTGCCTGTATAAGATGTAATTAGACAAAGCATTTTGTTATTTACCAAAAGGAAATGCACTTGATTTGAAAAAAACCTCCATCAAATTTGCCTACTCTGATTTTTTTGCCCCCCCATCTCTATTTGAGCTTTAACCTGAAATAACCACACTGGGGGGCTGAACCGGAGTCTTCTGCACGCACACAAACACTTCTTTGTGTTTCTGAACGTTCAACAAAGCAGAGGGGAGAAAAAGGCCCCTATTTACCTGAATCACCTCTGCATAAAGAACAAGAGATCAACAGCACTTTTTTTTTCTTCTTTTACTGCCTCCTTTACCTTCTTTTACCCGCAGCCCTGATCGCCCCATTGTAAGGAAGGACAAAGGCCAGAAGGATGAAGGAGAGGTAAATGTAGGGGAGGGGGGTGGAGGAAGGGTGGTAGTGCTGAGGGGGTCGAGGCTCACCTGATAAGAGGATGAATGATGCAGGTCAGTGTTGCGTGAGGAGGAGAAAAGATAAATGATGAGCTACTCCTCCAGAGAGCAACAGTTATTCTGCATTACAGCTTAAACTTTCACTTTACCAACACGGTTGAAGAAATATCTTTGAGCTTCAAGTTGGCATCAAAGAACATCACTGCTGCTCAAAAACCAGATTAAGTCAGCATTTACTTAGAAATGTTTACAAAAACTGGTTGTTTTTTTCCTTTCTGATTTATAGAGTTAGCCAACTTCTCTGGATTTTTGACTGTAGTAAAAAGACAACAAAATAAGCATGCCTGGTTTCCTCAGCTGAACCTTGTTGTTCGGGTCAGCTTGTCTCCACTGGATCCTTTCATCCTTGTGTATTTACTACTGTATCAAATAAACGCAGAGTGACTCTTACCTCCTAACCTCCTACTCGCTTGTGCTTTTTGAGCTGAATCTAAAAAGCCAGACAGCAAACCAGGCTGGAGCCGCTTTTATGAGGCTAAGAACAAAGCCCAGTCCAGTAGAAAAACAAACATCTAAACTTTAATTGTAATCCGTCCCCTAACAAACCGCATAACTACAGCTTGTTCAGTGTGTGGTTGAAACGGACTGATTTTTGCATTAGCTGAATTTATGTATTGATGCTTCAATTGTACCCCAGTTTTCTTCATTAGATCCTGAAATTGTTTTTATATAAAAATGTGTGGTTTTAAGGTCACACTTTAACAACAATTTAATAGAAAAGTCACAGAAACTTTGGTAAGAACTCAATTTATCTGACTTCATGATAACCTTCAACTACAAATCCTTTAAAGAGGAAACAAACATGACATTTTTACACGATTTCTGACATTTTGAATCTTTGTAATTGATTTACTGAAACATTTTTCTTAGTTTAGACAAGTTTCTTCTTTCAGTAATAAAATGGATACTAAAATTAAAGGAAAATATTTGTGTTTATACATGTAAAGAGTCACGTAGGTCACGTTACTCCAGGATTCTGCATTTTTTCGTGAAGTTGTTTTACTGCAGAAATTCCTAAAGAGCAGAATACTGTCATAATATTAAAGGTAATACTAAAGCTTAAAAATTACATCAAGTTGCAAATATTTTTAAATTTATTATTTGCTTTGCCAAAATGAAAACTGGACAGTGAAGTATACATGTCCATCAGTGACTTTTTTCAAAAAATACCCAAAAGATTGTGTAAAAAAAAAAAAAAGAAAACAATGAGATAATTTGCAGTTTTCTGAATACAAACCTATTATCTGTCGTACTTTACCCGTTCATGTGTTTGTTTGTTTTTTGTCATTCTTGACCACTAAAACAATTTCAAATACCACAAATTAATCTGAAGGTTTCAAACATGTTTAAAAACTCAGAATTTGTTCTTTTTGTCTAGATTCTCTCTAAACCTGTTTAAGGAAAAAAATAAGTTAAAATTTAAATCTGAGGGACTCATTTACCATCATTTTAAAAAGGGAAGTGAAAATGGGAATTTACTTGAAAGCTATTTCAACATTCACATTTCTTTATTCAAAGAAAGCAGAGGGCAAACAAGGCAAAGAAAGCGAGGAAGAATCAAGATGTGGAATTTATATGGCCAGGGCTATAGGTTATGGTGAATTATCCTGAATTAACAGAGTGTTTACTTTAGCTTGGAGGCTGCTGAGTGAGGCTGGGATGTCAGGTGATCCAGCTCTTTGTTATGGAGAGAGGCGGGCTGGCAAACGCAGCTCTAAATGAGTGGCAGGAATGTCATGTGAACAATGCAGGGATTCTCCGCCACAGCAGCATCCATCATCATTAGAGTTTAGCCGTCGTTGTGAAAAACTGCTGTGAGCACCTTTGTGTTAAGTTGTACTGTCGAGGTGCTGCGACTTTGACCCCTGACCTCTGCACTGTTACTTCATTGCATATGTTATAGATGGAGTAACCTAAGGAGGTGTTTGATCCTCATCTTTGTGAAAGTTGCGTTTAACAAGCTCCAGTCATATTTGATCCAATATCTAGTAAAAATGCTCAACCTTGGAATCGTGATGCCCAAATCATATGTTGGAAAAACTTGAGTTGGACAGTGTATTTTTATGCTCAGCTTTGTATTTAGAGCTGTGGTTTAATTTGTTGCACATTAATGTTTATCCTTTACTCTGATTTCTGAGTTTCTTTACAAGAACAAAAAAAGAACTAAGCATTACTACCAACAATCTGGTGTAAGTATACAGTTACACAGAAACACACCCTATCAGTAAATACAATTCGCTTCCCTTCACGGTTTGTTTATGTCCCAAAACAGCAAACATTAGCATTAATGAGCAAAAAACAAAGACGATGAATGAGCCAGTGTTGGTTTTTGTTGAAGCTTCCTTTATTGACACAAGCTCAAAGTCAGCTGAGGTGGGGTCATTAGCTCTTCATTTTCAGCTCTTTAACAAAACAACAGTGGTGTTCTGTGATGTTTGACAGAGGCTTCACTTTATTCCTCTGAAAACTCAGAGGGGTCGATTGTGTGCTCCAAACTTTGTTTTCTTTTGATGTTTCATTCCATCTTCTAATATGGGGAAGTAATGCAGTGTTTTATTATAGCATCAGTTCTTTTTTTCCCCCTTGTGCTTTTTTTCAAAGTCCATAGTTCAAAGTCATTTTTCGTCCTTTTAAGAAATGCATATTGTATTACTATAATTCTTCAATTTTCAGTTTAGGTTCTTTGAAATTTTTATGTCCTAATGTCACATGAGACCATTGTTTATCGTTGCTTTTTAAAAGGTTAAAATTTTCCTCAAATATAAATTAGGCTGTTTTCATTAGTTTACACCAAATTTCTATGGTTGTCTTATTTTTTAATACTTGTACTTCTTCATAATCTCTTTGACATTTTATAATCTGATATTTAAAATGGCATAAAATTAATATTTAAAAAAATGAAAACATGTTTTTTTAAAGGGATCAAAATAACTAAATAAGCAAACTGTTTTTTTCTTTTCCAAAATAAAAAAAAATACATTAAAATGACTGACCCTTTTCCTCAGTTGAATACTTTGACAGCAAAAGAAAAAAGTTAAATGTTTTCCCAAAAATGAATGAACTATCTGGAGGAAGACCAAAAAAAAAACACTAACACAGCTTTGCAAAAATGATAATGATAATTTGAAATAAAATTCAAATTCACAATTTTGCCATAAAACTTGGCATCTGTTTCATCAAAAGTCCCCAAAAAAACGGTGAGGTGTTTAAATTAAATCATGATAAACATTTTAAATAGGTGCATACTAAAGGAGTGTTGGTGGGTAATTGATCACACTCAGGAAGCTGACAATAAACTAATATTTGCCAAGTCAATTAACACACGTTAACAGGGCTCCACCAACTTGAAGTGAAGTTTACCAGGAACTAAGGCTGAGTGCGGATGTTCAGCCTGGGGGTCATGAGCCTGTGCTGTTTTTAAAGAGGGAGAACAAAAGAAGGAAAGATTTCCAACAAGAAGAGAAACCATATGGAGAAAATCACTGATCAATAGGGATAATCACAGCTGTGTGTCCCTGCCCTGCTGCCTCTGCCTTCTGGAATAAACAAACTGGGTTCAGGGAACAAAGTAGGAACAGGTTCAGATGGGATACTTGATGAGATTAAGCAATGTTTCGCGTTGACTAAATCTTGCACAATTTCCAGGGATTGAATAGACGTTTAACAGTCTTTAAAGTAAACTGAAAAATTGATTTGTATGGTGCTGTATAATATAAAGGAGAGGGAATTCTTGCAATTCTTTCACTTCAATGGAATTAACATGTTCTTGTGGCATTTTTCTCATGGGAGGACATTATTTAAAAAAGTTATCAAAATATAATTTCTAAATGTTTATTCAAATTGTGGTGATGCAGTAGGAGATTATAATGCCACTTCTAAAAAGAGCTCATTTGTGACGAAGAAAATATGGTGGGCGGGCCACAGGCTCCCTGCTCCGCTCCATTCTGATGTATCCACTTGTAGACAACTAGATCCATGTACGTCTTCGTTTACCTCATCTGACTTGGAATCTGGTTCAAAACTGGATGGCTGGATAGCTTTAATATTCCTCGCCTTTTTATTTTTGCACCGATAATGTTAGGTTGAGGATGTGAGGTGCTGTAAGATAGCAGGAGAGAGAGTTGACGGGAAGTACGGGGAGGCTTACTCCTTGCCAACTGTCCACAACAACACAGAGGAGCTCTGTAAAATTTGTCCTTGAAAACGACACAGGTTTTTATTTTGGCTAAAACCAGCATAATTATAATTAAAAAGGTCACTGGGAACGCTTTTGCAATAGATCAAAAGACGATCAGAGTGGGACTTTAACTTTTAACGGAACGTTTATTGCAGTATGAGTGTGCTCATGCATTGAAATATTCACAAGTGCTTCAGTGTGTGTCACAAAGCCGGTTTTTAGGCTCTGAGCAGCTTACACATTGGGGGAGTTTGGGTAGCGTTTGTTTGCTAAGAAAACTCATCAGGCTAATTCTTCACCACTTTAATCCAATGGTCTAGTTCACAGTCTCAGACTTGGGAATTAGTCTTTAGAGGATTACAAACAAGGTGAGCGGGACTCGCCAAAACAAAGACGACTCTCCCTGTTACTGTCAAAAGAGTCCAGACACTCTTTTAGTCAGACAACAGTGTCGCAAGAACATATTTCGTTGACCTGTTCTCAGAGAATTAAAAAAGGAACATCCCATCCTGAACTCAAATTAACACAAGTGGTGTGTATTGGAGATGAAGCAGCAATGTCTGCTTCACTGAAACTGTAAGAGGAGAGTTAGAAACAGAAATGATCTGGAGGGACGGGGGGGAGATCTTCAACTGCCTGCACTTTTATTTCTGAATAGATCCATTAGTTACACACAGGAATCATTAAGGCATAAAAATTCTTGAACCTTCCCCTCACAAAATCACTCACAGCTGGGGAAGAACTCTTCACCATGGTAACCAATACAATGGAAAAGGAGCTTTTAGAATTTTGTAGTCAGAACATATAATTTAACACCAGCTTTGTTTACTCAGTGGAATGTGACAAATAAGTCATCCTTTCTTTTGTTTGTTTGTCTTCGGTGAGCCCTGATTGATGCACCGCTGTAGAAAAAGTAATTATGGCACTTTTAAAGTATTCTTTTTTGAAAATAAATTTAATTTTTAAAGAAAAACAAGATTTTAACTAAAAATCTAAAAAAAAGAAAAAAAATGATTTCACATTTCACCGAAATTTTTCTACCCAACCTCCTTCACATTTTTAAATTATTTTTTAGCATACCATGATTTTGATTGAAAGAGGTGGCCGGAAAACCAAACGCCAACCCCAATCCTCCCCATCTAAACCAAAAACCCTCAGTGCAGCCCCCATCTGTCAGTTCAGACAAACATCTGAACATACAGAGGCAGCAGCTCCACCCAAAATCCCCTCACCAATTCTCTCCCAACGACAAAATTGGCCGTCTTAAAACGACAGAACAAGGAGACCTGGGTGGGAGTTTCCCCGCTTTATTTAGTTTGGTAAACTCTCTGTAATGCACTAAAGCCCAAAATCTTCAGCCATTGTTTTTCCCTCTCTGGATCCATCTCTCATCACCGTCCATCCAAATAGAGCATCATTCTTTAGAACTTAACTTCAGTTCCCCTTATTCCCAAATGGATGAGGGAAATAAAAATTTCAATCTGAATAGATTGAAATTTGTTTTAAAATAAAGATTTAAGAGCACTGAATCCGATTTTAGATTTAATAAAACTTCCATCTTGTTGATTAATCCAAACACAAAAAAACTACACAGCTCTGTGTTAAATATCAAACTGCACGTTATCAAGATTACTAAAAATATAAATCTGATATAAAACCAAACAATACTGAGTGAATGTGTTTGTATGATGAGTTTAACTACAAAAAGATCACACTAGGATATGTTTAATAATATGAGACACGTGATGATTTTGTTCATTTCATTCTAACATGGAAATGTCTCGTCTGCAAAAGAAGATGAATCAAAAGAGGCACAAATAGCTCCTCCCAACCCTAACCTGAACTAACTCCATCTTCTGATGGTTTAAAGATCCATCATAATACCCTTTTCTGTGAAGTTAAACTTTGATCCAAACTTTCTTTGATCACCTAGACAAGAGTGCAAGAGTCAAACTTTGCATCTCAACCTATAGAAATAATTAAATTGTTGTCTGACCTTTATTTTACAACACCAATAATACATCTTGGACTGTTTAATAGACTCACTCATGAGCCTAAATCTGTTTTGCAGTCTTGTTCTACACTGATTTATGGTCTGTGCTGTTACATGCTGCACCATCTTTGTTTAGAACCCCTGAGACTGACTATGCCTGGACTGTAGTGATTCCAAAACTCAAGCGACTCATTGGCCACAGGGGAACAAAAATGTGATTGTTGTTTAGAGAGTGAAGAAGTGCAAATATATAGATATTCAAAAAACAAGGAAACAAATATGTGGAGTTTTTTTTCTACCCTCCTATTCTTATAGACTACGGAGTAAACCCAGAGACCAACCCGCAAGGTCTGTATTTGCTATTGAAAGCTGGTGAAAACAGGATCCAATCACTCCAATATTTTCTAATGTTGTGATGAGAAATGTCAAAAAACAAGATGAAATTCACAGTTTGGTTACCTTTCTTGAAACATGCACACCCACTTTGAGGCGGATTCTAAGATAATTAAAAATCAATTAAAACTAGGTGTGTTGTGTACAGAGAAAAACCATAGAGGAAATAATAATATAATGGTTGACTTTGATTAAAATCATCAGGAAGAAAAGAACCCAATCCCTTCCTTTCTGAGGCTGGCAAATTCACCAACTGTTTGTTACACAAGAAGTAAATATTCAGCTTCAGCACTGCTATTGTATGCAACTCTCAACTGCTATTTTAAAGAAAGTCTCAGGTTTGGGTGACATCCAACTGAGAAATTTTTTACTTTGAAACAAAAAATTATCCCAACACAAGCCAGTGCGCACATGTTTTGTTAATCAGTCATGGCTCGAACTTTTAAAAAAAAAAAAGAAACCTTGTGAAGTTGGTGGGCACACATTGTGTCATCACATCTCGGTAGGCAGTAAACAGGCTTTTTTGAAGACGGGAGTTTACCTTGGGTTTGTGGTATGTCATTCAAAACCTGTTAGTGCCCAACATCAATTTTATTGTCAACAAATCACAATAATACGGAACAAAAAGTTGGGGAAAATCCCAAAACTCATTCATACAAATGTGCTCAAAAGTTCACATACAATATAGGAAAAAAAATCTGTTTCCAATGTGGAATTTTTTTTTTCTTTTCAGAAAATCATTTAAAAAAAAAAGACAAATCTTTTATTTGGATAACAAAAATATGAGGTGTAAAGGTGGCAAAATAAATTATAATAGTCCAAATGGTTTTCTAACAATCAAGGAATTCATATATACACACAAACACACGCACACACACCAGTCACCCCACCTTACCCCCTGTGTAGCGGCTGCAGGCTCAGATTTGAAAGGGATTTGTTTGACCCATGAGGTGTTGGCGGGGGGGTGAGGGGCTTTTTGTTGATGTGTGTGCTGTGAGCGTTGTGTATGGGATGGGGGGGTGTTTGTCACTGTTTAGGCTGAAGACGCAGACAGACAGTAAAACATATGTCGCTCCCAGGGAGAGGCCATCTTGCTAATTTAGCCGCGGTGGAAGCTGCAATGCAGCACTCAATTTATATCACCCACACCCCAAAAACCCCCAAACCTGCTGCTTTACAGCTCGCCAGAGGCAGAGTGGCAATATGGAGGGGAAGAAGACCCCGTGATGTGCGAGTTTGTGTGTGCAAATACCCCCTTCAAGGCAGAAAGGTTTTAAGAGCCGCCCCCCTCTGCTTTTCAATGTGTGACATTCCATTTTGTTTATTTTATAGTTTCGGAATAGTTTTTTTGACTTTCAGCAGGTTGAATCCGATTTGAACAATCTTTTACTTTCTCAATGAATGGCTACAGTTTAATGTTTATTATTTTTCAGTTAACTCTGATAATTTTCTCATATTAAAGGCAGAAGTAAATGAGCTCAGTGGAGGAAGGATGTAGAGAAATCTTCAGTTTATCAATTGAAACTAGACCAGAGAAAACAAAACACTTGTAATAGTTACACTTTCAACTGCAGATAAAGTGACAACATTTACAATTCTTATGCAATAATAGTTAAATGAGATGATTGCAAATGTTTGGACAAGTATGACCTAGCAGGAAAAAACGAGGGGCGTAACGATTACTCAGTTCCATCTGGAAATCCACTTATATTCCTACGATCTAACCAGGTATAGTTCTCCAAGGAAAGTTATTAATTGTATTGACCTATACCACAGTAAAAAAAAGTTCCAAAATTTAATAAATAAATCAATTATAATTGATATAGGAAACTGATAGGATTGAGGCACTGTAGAATTATTTTACAATAATGTAAAAGCGATCAACGACTTTGAATTTAGCAAAGACATGTGACCATACAGTGTGGTAGAATGTTCTAATAATGATCCATTTGCATCATATTGACATGGAAAAACAGTGGACTAAACTTTATCTAAAATGAGAATGGATTTGTCTTTAACTGTTTACTTGTTTGTTTGCACACATATTACACTTACACTTTTTTATCTTGCAAAAAATACAAGGAATTTGGAAAACTCCCCCTGCACGGTTTAGTACCTGGTATTTATCTCTGAGTCACACTGGTTGAATTTTTGGATAAAGATGTCCTGGATCGATTTTAGGTCTGTGAATCGAGTCGTTCAGAATAAACTAATAGCGACTATGAATCATTTTTGCAACCACAAAGTAGGATCTAAATCGAATCGTTGAAACAAATCGTAACACCACCATGTAAAAACATACCCATTATTTTTTTGTCCTAACTAATATTGTATAACATGACTCCTTTCAGAAAATGCATCAACTCAAGCAGATAAAATAAATAAATAAAAAACTTAGCTGGACTAAAAGACACAAAAACCTTCATTAATGACACCCAACTTTAAAAGAAACTACTTTGTTGACCCTCAGTTTACATACAGTACTCACGCTGACACTTCCTAGAAACCATCACCCCTAGATTAAGTTGTGAAAAACGTTTTCCCTGAAAAAAACACTGTAACTGATTTGCCGATACTTTCTTGTTGGTTGTGCACCAATGCATTTCCTGATAAATCTTCTCATAAGTGTTCTACTCTGGTGTTCAGTTGTTTGCGGCATAGCAACAGGTGTGTTTTATTAAGGCAACAGTCTGTTGTTATACCGAACATTGTTGCTGACTCATTTAAATTTACAGGAATACTTCAACGTTTTAGGAAGTCAACAAATATAGGCCTACTAACTGGTTTTGGGCCCGTATGATTGGCTTCCTGAAGGTTTGTTTGTACATGAAGGTTTCTCAGAAACTAAAGAAGTCAAGAGCATCTGAGCCACTAAGAAGTGTGGCCTTTTTGTTTGTTGTGTTTTTATCTCACGATGGAGCCAAAAGCAGGTTTGTCCGATTGAAATATATTTGGAAAGTGCTAAAGAGTACAACTTTGTTCATGTTTACAATTTGAACAATAAGAACTTTACATAATGCAAATGTTATAATGTTCAAATTTTGTTAGAGAGGAAAGTAAAATCTCTAATGAGACTTTGTGTGCTGGAGAAATATCTAAGGCCTGAAGAAAAGACAAGTTCACATGACCTTTGATGTGATCCATACGATTTTAAAATGTCTACTTTGCGAAAGCAGACCCATCAGAAATAGGTAAAAAATTATTAACACATTAACCAAATTTCTTTAAATAAGCAAAAATTCTGTCAATGGCTTATGAAGATTACTTAATACTAGAAAAAATATTCTAGTCATCAAGACATGTTTTCTCAAGTTAAGATTATTTTGTAATTAAAAAACTTTCTTGGTAGGATTATTTTTCTTGCAAGGCGTAAAAATAAGAAATTGTTTGAAAATAGGGGACTTTTTACTTTTTAAGGTTGAGCTTTTCTGTCCAACATGAATCCTGAAGTGGGAGGAAGCATGTTACATTGAGATAACTGCACCCACCTCATTTTAAAAATAGTCAGTCAGGCACAAAGTAAAATAAGAGCTTTGTTAGAACCATCAGCATACCATAAACAAAAATCGTAGGTATCTACAAATTTGAGCTCGGACAAAATCAAAAGCCTGATCTAAAATAATTTTGTTCAACTTAGAACGGGTTCTGAAGTGTGGCTCCAAGTTTTCAAAATTAGACTCTAGACTGTGAATTTGCTGTTTCTGGGAATGTGTCCTTTGTCAATTCTGAGCCACATAAACAACTGTCAAGGTAAGCATTATTAAGTTTTGAAGCAGCATTTAGGCATGTTGGAAACCCCTCCAGAATGTTGCCAACAATCACTCAAACCTTTAGACCAGAATGCATTGGATTTTTTTTTTTTACTTAAATATGTACAGGCCTTTGATACGCTAAACTTTTTAGCTGAACAATCCACATAGCTGCAATCTCTCCAAAAATGGCTAAAGACAAACTTACTTTACTACCTTTCTGTTTGCCCATCTCTCACAGTAATTCCTTCACTTTACATTCTTGTCAGAATTATTGACAAACTAAAGCTGACAAGAATCACATGAACATGCATGTCTAATATCTGATTTCTATGGCTTTCAAAGCACAAGTTAGAAAAAAATCTGGCCTTAATTAGGTCTTGTAACTGTGTAGACGCATCGTCACATGAGAAAGAGCCGACTGCTTTCAAACAATGAGGCCTATTTAAAAACACAAATGGAGAAGCGAAGTATGAAACATCAACTGCAGTTCATGATTCAGTAAAACAACTCATCACTGTACTGGAAATTTAGGCAGCTCTTTCTGCCAGCACTGCTTCAGTTTTCAGCTGTGCATCCCCATGTCTCTCTCTGGTCTGGACTACATGTCCGTTAGAGCTAATGCTAAATGGTCATCGGCCGTATACTGCATGAAAACTAAATGTTAAGGGGAAAAAAAAGCCTTGTGTCAAAACAATAGTTGTATTTTGTGCCTTGCATGAAAAATATTCTTGTCAAAAAAAAATTTCAATGCCCAAACAATCTTAGTTAAAGAAAATATGTCTTAGATGACTAGCATTTTTTTTATAGGAATCCTTTTAAGTTTCACCACATTGGCAGATTATTGTTGCTTATTTGAAGAAAAGGTTTCACATTTTAAGAATTTTTGACTTATTCCTAGGAAGTTTGATTTTTTTGATCCACATTCACCTTTTAACAATGTTAATGTGTTAGGCTTTTTTAGACATTATGGAGGAAATTTTCTCCATGGAGAAGATGACGCATTACTGGCGCTAGATGCACAACCCCTAAGATCGATGGGAAGGAATGGAATAATATTCTGCTCCTTCGCCCGGCCTTTGAAACAATGTCTTAGTTGGGCGCCTCGCTTCTAACGCCTGTTTTGTCCTCCCACCTTTTTTTGTTTTATTTATTTTATTTATTTTTTCCTCCTCTCCTTTCTGTTCCCTTTTGCTTTTGTTTCTCTTGACACAAAAAACTGTATTCTGTGTTAAGAAAATAATCTGATAAAAAAAATGAAAAAAAGAATGTGTTAGGCTTTAAATAAGATGAATTACATTTTAATGTTGGAATTTCCACAATAAATCAAACTCTACTTGTACTTCTGTTAATGATCACTGTATTTACTCAAGAAAATAGGATTTAAGCTTATATTTTTAGAGTTTTATTTTTCTGTCTTTTTAATCTATGCATTTCATCATTTCCAGAATGAGTTTGATAAATATGTGTAATTTATTATTTGACTACAATGCTTGAAATAAATCAATAAATCAATTTCTTTCAACGAAAAGAAAACTTCTTTGGTCGACTTTAGAACAGAAGGTTTTAAACTTGCAGAACAAATGCAAAGTTTTGTAGACTATTCCTACATCTGGGTGCATTCCATTTGATTAGCTTAAAGAAAAGCTATTATTGTTTGCCTTTGTTATTTTTTTTACAGTTTTTTGTTTGGCATTTTATAACAGGTCTAAAACTCGAGCCCGCTGGCTATTATGGCCCCAAGATGATATTTTGCGCCCCAGCCCACATGTAAGTTTAATGTTAGCGCGGCCCGCCAGTTTGGTATGAATGAAAGATCATGAGCTGAGAAACCAACCAATCACAGTGGGGTATATGACTCTTGGGGGCGTGACTTTGACGGCAGGGAAACATTTAAGGCAGGAAACTTGACAGCCCCCTCCCCGGACCACATTAAGGAGTTCCTTACTTTCCTTTTCAGAATGTATTTATTCGCTCATAATTTTCTTAATACATGCAGCCAGTGCTGAACTTTTTTCAGGGTCGCCCAGACCCGATGGAGGGTTAATGCCATGACACATTGTTAGTACACGGCGCGATCAACCCACCAAACGTTCTTGCAGCCCACCCAGTGGTATAGGTCGCTGAGAGAATACATAACCCAGACACAATCACATGCGCGTGACAGCTAACGGGGATTTAAGATTGCTCACCTAAGTAGCAACAACTAATGCAACGTATAGATGTGTTCGAGTATTATCACATCTAGCCACACTAAAAATATGAGATGAACCAGCACCTTGCCTGGATTGTTAGCGAAACCAGGCTGTGGGGGGAGGAGATAAAGTCGAATCTGCAGCGAGACTGAAGGAGGACAGAAGTTGGAGTTCTCATTAACATTCAATTTAGTTTTACATGCCTTCCCCAGTATGTCTAAAAGCATATATCCTGTATAATTATTTCACTGTTTTTTAATGTATGTAGCCTTTTTTTAATCAATATGGATTTTAATTTATTTTAATTGATCAACTCCAAAAACCGGATACGTTTCCCCATAATGTATTGCTTTGTAGTCAGGCTGGCAGTTTGCAGTCAGTGGTACTAAATTTCCAGCTGTGTTTGCTTAGCTTGAGCCTTGCTCCCTTTCTGATATTATTTAATGGACAGGTAATGTTGGAGCAAAAACAGAAACATACGTCACACACCAGGTGATCTGTGCAGCGTTGTGTTCACCTGGGATCTCAAAGGCGGTTATTATGCATCTAGGCTGCACATATTTGGTGTCGCCAACATGAATTTCTATCCGTTTTTGAGCCTTTTCTCTGATCTCTCAGGTATCGCAATCCATTGTTCTGATTCTCCAGTGAACAGCCCATTCTTTTTAAGTGCACCAATAGTTTGTTGTAAAAGGCAGGTAAATAGTAGGAGTGGATGACCGGCTGGGCTGCTCTACAATAACTTGTAACAAGGGTTTAAATAAAATATATAAGAAAACAAAATCCAAAAATGGTTACTGAATTTGTTTTCCTTAATACTTGTGGTTTAAAGAGTAAACTTAAAAACAATTCCATTGACAGACCAAAATTGGGAGCACATACTCTCCGACTTCTCCACCTTAAATTAAAGTCCAAGTACAGTCCAGATTTCCTGACAATCATCTTCAACCACACATGTGTTCAGAAGAACCCATTGATGATTTACAGAACTGTAAAAATTTGAGTAATCTTTTGTGGGTTTAATAGTTATAACACCAACAGTGTTAACTAAACTGTGTTAATAAGATGTTTAAATCAGAAAACAGTAGATAGAGAAGACTAAAACAGAAATGTATCACTGATTTATTTACTTATTGATTTTTTTTATTTGGGTATTTTTTTTTTCTTTGAATGAGTTTTATAATTACATTTTGTACAGAAAACAGTTAATAATAAAGTGTAGTTAATAGTATAATACATGTTACAAACTTACAAACGTATATTATCAGACATGTTAAGTAGTTAAGCCTCCCTCAGCTAGACCCTGCCTTCAGTGGCCCCCCAGGTAAATTGAGTTCCAGACCCATGTTTTATACATTTTTATAACCCACTGCTCGGCTTCATGAGTAATGCATTCAATGATCAAATGTTTTTCATGGTGTAAATGTGCCACATGGTCTTGTAGCAGATTAGAAACTTTTTTCCTGTAAACTTTTCACAAGAGCGGCACAACTAGGCAGTTAGGTGCATGACATCAATATAGTCCAAAAAGGTTCCAAATCCAGAAGTTGTCTGCTGGGGAAAAAAAAAAAAAAAAACTCATTTTGGACGTATTCAGACTCTTCCATCCTGCATGAATCACTGACACCATCTTGGCCATCATGTACAGGTAAGGAAAAAAACAGGGATTTTCCCAGGTTGCAAATACCACATCACTTTAAAAGTTCCTCAACATCAGTGATCAAAGAGCAAGACAAAAGAAGGCGGGGTTGTCCGGCTCCATCAGGTTTCTGCGGGAGACTCTCCCTGAGGAAATGTCGCCGGTGGCAGCCCCGTCGTCGCGGCATAAATTATAGACTTGAAGGACAAGTAACCATTACCTGGACCCGCTTGCTCTGTGTTTTTGTGCCATCCAACTGTTTCTTTCATTTGTTCTTTGTTTTTCTGACCACTTATCTCAGAGCCTATTCAGAGCAAAAAATTTTATTTATTTATTTTTTTGTCATTCCAAACAGCCAACAATTCCTAAAACTATAAGAATCAAATAATTTGAAACTCACAATAAAATCATCCATCATCATTCGTCACTCCACAAATTCCATTTATATATACTTCTTTTGCCCCCCTCCGATGTTTTTTATTTTTTTTTTTTATTTAAAACATTTGACAAGGGTAAGAAACTTGCTGCATGGACGTAATATCACCAATTACAACCTTTTCAAATATATAGGTATGGCATTTTCAGTAGTATAGAAGAAAAGACGAATTTATTGCATTCATTTATGATTTTTGTTTTAACTTTTAAACATTTCAACATATAAACTGTGTATTTCCACAAATAGAATTTCGAGGTAGGTCCAGATCATTTTACTGATCAAATTCAACAAACACTGAAGTTTATCGCTGGATGGGAGGAGCTGATGTTTTTGAGCACTTCTCTTAGATTTTGAAGCTTTGTTTGAAAACGCTCAATACGTTCAAACTGCTTTTAGGAAACAAAGTTAAAATTTGCAATCTGAGTCACTATAAAGCTTAGTGGGTCTTGATGGTTGCATAGTATAGTTCTCGTTTAGTCTTTCTTCTTTCTGGAATATTCCCTTTTCTTTTTAACTTGATAGAGTAAACAAAAACATGGCAACCCAGAAAATCTTTGTTTTAGGAGAAAATGTGCAGAAGACAGGTTGTCAAATTATTCAGAAAGGCGTAAACAAAGCTGAAACATGACAAGGATCTGGCAAGAGGAACACCTGGAAGCCACAGGCTTTTATATCAACTGAGGGAGTAACTAGCAAACTTGGCACAGCTGAGGTGATTACAAACTAAAACCAGGTGTGAACAATAACAGGGAGCATAGATGGACTTATTCATTAACCCAGTTAATGCCATAAATAGTTAAATGCAGGATGTTTTAAAACCCAAATAACTGAAGGCGCCTATTCTTGGGCCTTATTCTGGAAACACTTTCCTCTTTTAAACTCCACCCCTTGCCTTGAGGCCTTTTTACATAGACCTGGGATATTTAAATGAGGTGGCAATATAAAAACAAAACCGACAATTTATTGAGCCTTTTCAGTTTCTGTTTTTGCTTTAAACCTCTTGACAATATCTCCTAAATATTTTAGACAGCAATTTTTCTGTAGTTATATTTATTTTTTAATCTACAACATAAACAATGTTGCTAATGTACTAATAGTTCATACTACTATGTTTATTAAACATTATTTTAGTCTTAATAATATATATATATATATATATATATATATATATATATATATATATATGCCCCTGTTCCTTTCGTGGGGCGCTTTCACCAAGCCGGGTTCTACTGAGGCCTGAGAGCTTGGAGGGTTCTGGCGCAGTATCTTAGCTGTTCCTAGCACTGGCGCTTTTTCTGGATTGAGATGTCTGAGATCTTTCCAGGTATCTGTTGTAGCCACTCTCTCAGCTTGGGGGGTTACTGCCCCAGTGCCCACTACCACAGGCACCACTGCCACCTTTCCAGGCTTTTTCCAGTTCTTCTGAGTCCCTGGTATTTCTCCAGTTTCTCATGTTCTTTCTTCCTGATGTTCCCATCGCTTGGCACTGCCACATCCACCACAACGGCTTTCCTCTGTTCTTTATCCACCACTACAATGTCTGGTTGGTTCGCAATTACCATCCTATCAGTCTGGATCTGGAAGTCCCACAGGATTTTTGCCCTTTCATTCTCTACCACCTTCGGGGTGTTTCTATTTTGACCTTGGGGTTTTGTAGTCCATTCTGCAACACATGTTCCCAGAGCACATTCCAGCCACTTACCAGAGGCCCATGTATGCTTTACCTGCCAGCATCTTACACCATGCAAAGTTATAAAGTGCTGGATTGTTTCAGGTGCCTCTTTTGCACAGCCTACACTCGGATCTGCCCAGGTGGCAGATCTGGAGCTCTATTTCTCTGGTGCTCAGGGCTTCTGTTCCTGAGCTGCCAGGAGATGAGTGTCAGTGCTGTCCTGTGGTGGCCAGCCCTTTCCAGCCATTGGTAGACTTTCGATATCAGCCACTTCAGTTATGGTCCGGTGGTACCATCCCATGCAGGGGTTTGTCCTCCCATGAGGATCTGACCTCCAGCACAATATCCTCTGCTCTCCATTGCCTGAGACATTCACTGAGCACACTGTCATGCATCTTGATGTTTCATCCTGGATAGTGGCTTCTACGCCATCACTAGTCCCTACCTTCCCTTGCCAGACAGTCTCAGGGTGCTTGGATTTGGGGATGGAACTCTGCATGGTGAGAGTGAGCTGCGGTTCAACATCCGTGGTCTGTAATTCTTCCTTAATACATCTTATTATTCCGGCAGGTATCTGATAACTGGCAGGCAGTATTGCGACGTTCGGTCTTATTTCTTCTTTTATACGAGCTGGCTTCTCAGACTCATTGTACCGTTGAGGTATTTCATGTTGCAGCTTTCCTTGTTGCTCGCTCCAGGTTGCCATTTGCCTGTGTGGAATTCTGGAGGTACTTGTAACTGTCCTCGATGTCTGCTATTGTTCCTTCTCTGGGAGTGAGACCCTTCTGTGTGGGACTACCTTGCTCTCTCTTCAGGTTTCACTATCCCGCTGCATTTAAGTCTAATGACATCCCAATGTCAGTACTGTAGATCCTGGTGGTGTGGATCAGGGAGTCAATGTCACGTTGGCTCTTAGCATATAGCTTGATGTCATCCATGTAGAGGAGGTGACTGATGTTGGCCTCTATTTCTAGTGCCTGGTATCCATAGCCAGTCTTGTTGATTATTTGGTTGAGGGCCTAGACCTATGCAGAACAAAGCAGTGGGGACAGGAGCATCACTCATATATCCCACATTGATGGACACTGTGCAAGTGGCTTCTACTAAGCTTCAAGGGTGGTTTTCCACAGTTTATTGAGTTTCCTATGAAGGCTCTTAGAGTCCTGTTTGTTGCACATCAAGCATTCAGTGATCCACGTGTGCATTGGAGTCATAGGCTTTGTAATCAATCCAGGCTGTGCACAGGTTGGTGTGGTAGACTGTCTTGACCCACTGTTCTTGTCAACCAGGAGTTGGTGTTTGCCCTCTGAGTCTCTACCAATGCCTTCTGTATCTACTCATGAATTGATCCATGCCTATTTATCTTGGTTGCAATGATGCCTGACATGAGCTTCCATGTTGTGAGAGACAGGCGGTCGGTAGTTGGATGGGACTGCACCCTTGAGGAATCCTCTTCTGGATCAGGATCGCTCATTTCTTCTGTTAGCTATTCGGATGAGTCCCATCTCTTAGAAGAAGCGCTGGAAGGTTCAGAAGTTGCCAGCGCCGTGGAGTGCTGTGAGCTTTAGCTGGCATGTATCATGTCAGTCTGTGTTGTCCAGTTCTTCATACCTGAGACTCTCTTCTTGGATGTCTGCCACTGTGATGGTTACTGATTCTGTTCAGGAGGCTATGGTGTTTTCTCTTCAGAGAGAGACCAGCCACTTGGCATTGCTATGTGCTGTCTTTCTCCCCATACTTTTCCCAGTACTGTCAGTTTCTAGCCTTGGTGGGTCTGCTCGCTGGTTTGACCCTGCCAATGAGCGACACTCCTCTTCGCAGGTTGAGTTGGCGAATGCCTGTTTATCCGTCTGGCTTCATTGTCTTTGTGTACCCTTTTTAGGCGGCTGCCTGGTTAGAGCCTTTGTTTGGCAGTTTCAGTGTTCAGGTAAGTGGTATCTGGCCGATTCTTAGATACTTGCTTTCTTTCCTATTGTACCTCTTTGAGCCTCTGTCAGCTTTCATTTCCATATCCTCCGAAAGTTGCCTTGATTTTACCTCCTAACCGTTGTTTCCCATGGTGGGTATTGTTTTCTCCTATTTTATAGCCAAGCATCTCTGGCGATCTACTGCTGTAAACCAGTTCATTGGTTTCTATGATGGTTGTGGTAGGAATTCCCAAATGCTTCATTCATGCTCTGCAGACCTCTCAGGCGTACACATCACTTAACCGTTGTAGTTGGTGCCCAGGTTGCCAAGTGTTCATTCTAGACATGATCTTGTCTTCAGCAATAGAGGCTCAGATCTACCACACCAGACAAGATCCAAGGTGTAGGCTGTGCAAAGAGGCACCTGAAACAATCCAGCACATAACTGCAGGGTGTAAGATGCTGGCAGGTAAAGCATACATGGAGCGCCACAATCAAGTGGCTGGAATAATATACAAGAACATGTGTGCAGAATATGGACTGGAAACCCCAAGGTCAAAATGGGAAACACCCCCGAAGGTGGTAGAGAATGAAAGGGCAAAAATCCTGTGGGACTTCCAGATCCAGACTGATAGGATGGTAATTGCGAACCAACCAGACATTGTAGTGGTGGATAAAGAACAGAGGAAAGCCGTTGTGGTGGATGTGGCAGTGCCAAGCGATGGGAACATCAGGAAGAAAGAACATGAGAAACTGGAGAAATACCAGGGACTCAGAGAAGAACTGGAGAAAGCCTGAAAAGTGAAGGTGACAGTGGTGCCTGTGGTAATTGGAGCATCGGGGCAGTAACCCCCAAGCTGGAGGAGTGGCTACAACAGATACCTGGAAAGATCTCAGACATCTCAATCCAGAAAAGCGCAGTGCTAGGAACAGCTAAGATACTGCGCAGAACCCTCAAGCTCCCAGGCCTCTGGTAGAGGACCCGAGCTTGAGTGAGAAACCACCCACGAAAGGGTGAAAGGGGCAAGTTTTTGTATGTGTGTGTGAGTGTGTGTATGTATGTATATATATATATATATATGTATGTGTGTGTGCGTGTGTGTGTATGTATGTATATATATATAAGTGTGTGTGTGTATATATATATACATATATACATACACACATACACATATATATATATATATATATATATATATGTGTGTGTGTGTGTGTGTGTGTGTGTGTGTGTGTGTGTGTGTGTGTGTGGCTATGTCGATAGATAGATAGATAGATAGATAGATAGATAGATAGATAGATAGATAGATAGATAGATATGCATGTTTGTTTTTACATTATCTAAAGCCTTTGTTATTTTTTCAAAGCCATCAGGTTCAGCCATTGATATGTTTCTTTTTGTTCTAAAGCCATATTCTCCCCCATTTATAATTGAATATTTATCTGTAAAGTTTCTTAAAAATGTATTGAACAGCCTTTCAAGAATTTTGGAAAATGGAGGTAGCAGTGAAATTGGTCTACAGTATCTGTGATTTTATCATAATTTTTTGTAAATCTGTATAACTTTAGCTATTTTCATTTCGGGACACAGCCTGTGTTAAAGATACATTGCATCTATAGACGAGGGATTTTGAGATGTGGTTCATGACTTTTTTCACCAATGAATAGTTAAATCATGGAGGTCCGTGATTTTAATTACAGTCCATTTATTTTAACGATATTTGTAAGATAGTGCACAAGTGTAACCCAAATGAGATTGCAGATGTTCTCCATGTTTATCCACAATAGTGTTTAACCTTTTCCCAGCTAATGACCATTCTTCACTCTATGGTTTAAGATTTTTCTTAAATGTACAAACATCCATCCATTTATCCATCTGTTCTAGATCTCAGATGCATGTGTGTGATTTTCTTGTGGTTATAGTACACCGTCCAGTCCTCCCTCTTGAAACGAGGGACCACCACCTTGGTCTGGCAGGCCAGAGATACTTTCCTCAACTGCCATGCAATGTCACAAAGCATCTATATGCTTAAAGTACTTAGGGCAGACTTCATCTACCACCAGCGCCTTGCCATTGACTATATTTCTGACTACTTCAGGGACTAAATCTTGAGGACAGGTCCACGCTGCATCTTTGCTTCTGATTGCATCCCTAGGCATGTTGGTAGGATTCAGGTCACCCACAAACCATTCCTTTCACCTTTAAACATCTTCAGTGGTGGTCAGCAGCTCAACACCCCCACTGTGGATATCATTGGATTTTGTTTCAAATGATCATGAAGTCGGAAAGCAACTGTTTTCTCTTGTATTTCCATTAAACACTTCCTCCTCAGGTTTTCCACCACTCCATTTTTTATTTCCTTTCTCTTCCTTTCACCACCTTTTTTCTGTTTCTCCCTCTTTGAGTTGACAGCTTGTCTCTCAGGGTAGGAGGTGCTGTGTCACACCAATCGGAGAAAATTGCCAATTACAAACAACGCACACACACAAAAGCACACGCACACGCATCTGTTGCAGAGGCAGTTAATGAGTCAATATGTCAACAATGCTTCAGGGCAACACAACAGCTCCTGTGGAGAACAGTTGGTGTTCATTTGGAAAGAATTCTGCAGAAATGCTGTTGCTCGTGTGCCAACTTTAAGATGGTAGAACTGATTTCCACTATTTGGAGATCACTGATACTTCAATCAAATGTAGAAAATGTACAGAAAAAGGTATTTGGTGAGAGTTGTTCTATGTTATATAACTTTATATTACAATAGGAAACTTAAGCAGCCAATGTGAAACAACTACTTATTTAAGGACAACAAAAGAGAGATGATTTTATCACATCTTCAGAATTTTAAACCTTTTAAACCTGTGAGAAATCTTTGAATACTTTTTGACTCTGTGCTAGATTTTACCCCACACATTAAAAGTGTCATTAAGACAGGATTTGATAATCTTAAAAAGATTGCCAGAGTCCGCCCATTCCTCTCTCTTGCCAGCACAGAGGTGCTGATGCATGCTTTTATCTTCAGCCGTTTAGATAATTGTTATGTCCTGCTGTCTTGTTTATCCAAAAAGTCTCTTTCAAATTATCAACTATAACAGAACTCTGCAGCGCAAGTTCTGACGAGGACCAGGGGATGGGAACACATTACACCCCTTTTAAAATCGCTGCATTGGCTCCCTGTGCGTTTCAGGACTGATTTTAAGATTCTTTTAATGGTTTTTACATTTTTTAATGGTCTTGGGCCTTCTTATTTAAGTGATATACTTTTGAAGTATGAGCCCTCGCGGACCCTGGGGCCCTCCGGTGCTAGACTTCTAGTTGTTCCTAAGGTGAGGACCAAAACTTATGGTGGGGCATCGTTCTGCCATAACAGTCCTAGCCTTCCAGAGAGCCTCAGGGCCGCATAGCAGTTTTTAAGAGGCGGCTCAAGATCCACATTTTTATCGTGTTTGATTGTAGCATATTATTTTGATTTTAGCCCCAGTGGTTCTTGTGGGCTTGCTGGCTTGGTCGGTGGTTGTTGCTTTTTTTCATTTTAAAGCACTCCGAGTTGCGCAAGGTATGAGAAGCGCTTTTTTTTTTATAAATAAAGTTTGATTGATTGAGTTGTGATCAAGAGGTTTAAAGCTGTTCTTGCTCATTTCATCCAACATCAAGCCCAGCTCCCAGGCTGTCTGGGTGAATAGCTTGATTATTTGGAATTTTACCTGATGTCACCGTTATGACACTGATGTAACATGTTCCAGTCATGTACATTAGAAAATAACAAATTTGTGAATTGAAACTGAATGCAAGGAAAATGATTTTGTAACTTTTCTGGAGTAAATAAACAGTTATGATAGTGATTAAATGAAAAAGACTGATTGGACGAGTGTTGCCCTTTGATGGACTGGTGATCAATTCAGGGTGTACTTCGTCCACTCACAACAGCAACTGGGATAGGCTCCAGCAACCCTGCAACCTGAGAAAGGGATACTTCAAGTTTAGAGGATGGATGATTGGAGGAAAACAATGATCTCGCTGCATCAAACAACTGACAAAGGCTTGAGAACACGAGGAAAAATACAAAACAATAAGCAGCTGTGGTGATTTTAGCCAAAGCCATCAGTTTATAATTGACAGAAAATAGAAATAAAGCACTGCTGTAGACTGATAATGAACTAATCTAAAAGTTTTGAGTAAGTAACTTAGTAAATGCAAACAAAAAGAATAAATCTACTGCTTTTTGTTTATTAAAGTAAACGATTAATTTTATAAGAATTGTCATGGCTAACGGAGCAAACAGACCCAGATGCTGGAACCCGGCCAAAAACACAGGTGAGTATGATGGTAAGTGAAGGGTTTTAGTTTTCGGTTCTTGGTTTTGTAGATGATTGGCGGAGCTGTAACGTCCAAGGGGAACCCACGACGATGATGGATAATTTCTTCGGCCCGTAACATCACTGGTGGTGACAACCTTGAGATGGCAGAGGCTCGTGGCGAAACAGGAAGTGTTCTGAGGCTTTGATCCGGAACGAAGATGACTTGTGCGACCACTCGTGGTGATGGAATCCTGAGGAGAGACGGAGAGCAAGACTTAGGCAAGACCTATAAACAACTAGGGCTATTATTGAGCCGACCATACTATGCACCATAGAGGAGCAACGAACTGGCGATGAATACTGGATCTGGATCTCTTTTGAAGGGAGGCGGGTGATGAGGTGAGTGGACGCAGCCGTGCAGTGCAGTGTTGAGTCAGGAGCCAAGCAGAGAGGGGAGGGGGGGGGATAACTGAAAGAGGCACCATGACAAGAATACAGAGAAAACTGAGCATTACTGTAAATCTGTTGGATTTGAGCTTGGATTTGTTTTGCAATCCATTTACCCTTTTTTCATTTTTTTTCCCCAACGATCCTTTGTACAATGTTATTATTGCTAAATCTGTCTTTACAGTTAGTTGCACAATTTTTAAAGGGAAATTTCTTGGATTTGCTTTCAGCAGAAGATGTTTAAATCAACAGATTACAGAAGAGTCACATAGCTTTTTATTCCTGTGTTTTTTCTATGAAGATTATTTTTGTCATTTAAAAAAATGGGAAACTGCCTGCAGCTAAAGGGAGTTATTCTGTAGAAGTCTCCAGAAGAGGAGTGAATATTTGTGTGAATATGGTATTTGCTGCATGGTTTGGTTTTAATTGATATTTCCTATAGAACATATGTTTCTTTGTGGTATAAATAAAAATTAGGATAATAAATAAATAGATATGTTAAAAGAATTTTAACTTTGGCCCGGTTGTGCAATACTTAATCCTATTCTTTGGGGGAACTGGTTAAGCAAATTTTATTTTACTCTTTTAAATTGAAATATAATCTTTTGATCTAAAAGTCTTTAGCATTTAGTGTCTATTGTACATCGATGCACATTCTTGGGAATCAAATTATTTTACATTATTAAGTAATGCAATACAATACTGGGATTGTAACAGCAAAAAAGTACCATCAATCACTATATTCATATTATTTCAACAAAATTCAAAACGTTTACCATGTGTAGGATTTTTAGGCCACAGAGACAGACAACAGACTTACTGTTTGCAATGTTTGTAAAGCAGTAAACTATAAAAAAAATATTCTAGACTCTGTATTCTTGTGATCTTATAGCAAAAATTGTATTGACCTTCCATCTATTTTCCAAACCCACTGAATCTCTTTTGGCGTCATGGCACTGCTGGAGCCTATCCTGGCTACTGTTGGGTGAAGGCAGTGTACAACCTGGACAGGTCACCAGTCTGCCTCAAGGATACACAACCACACTATAACTCACATTCACACCTGGGGAATTTAGCATAAAAAATGCAGCAATGCAGCAACTATGGGAGGAAACTGGAGTACCCAAAGAAAACTGCTGCATGCATGAGAGAACATGAAAACTCCACACACAAAGAACACAGCTGGGATTTAAACTAAGGCCTTCTCACCGTGAAGGGATAGCATTAACCACTATTACCACTTTGCAGCTAAAACAGATGTATATATTGTTTATTAGAACTGGCAAACACATTTGACAAAGTCAGAAAAACAGTGTGATTCTAGTTTCAAAATTTCTTTGCAAGATGTAAGGCAATGCTTTTCTACTTCAGTTCAATTTTTCCAATACATTTTGATCGTTTTCCCAACAGTTGGGCCATCTTGTTCATATTCATGCTTTTTTTCTTGGAATGTGACTTTTTGTCTGCTATTTTATGAGTGATTCCTGACCTCTGTTAAATTGTCATGGAGGTTTTGGGGGCTACAAATGTTTCTTGTTGTAAGAATTGCCAGAGAATCACTATATATCTAAATATTTTGGATCAATTCAAACAAGAATGTTAAAATTTGAAAAAAGAGGATGGAAACACCACCTTTATAACAAAGAAGAGTTATAGATCAGCCCTGACCACCCTCATCAGCAAACTAGGTGCTGCCACAACCATCATCCTCCTGTTTCATGGTCATTCATCCCCCAAGATCAATCTGAATACACTTCTGGATAATTGTTGCAAACTTACCATTGCAATGTCATTGTCCAATGCTCTTTTAGTAAATGGTGTTTACACTTGACTGTCACTACCCGATACTAGTACATGTACTCTCGGTTCAAAAAGGCTTGGTGTGTAATGTAAAAGCAGTACAAATCTGGCAAATCTTGCTTCAGGCTTTTTCTTTCACAGCTCTATGCTAATACATAAAAGATTTGGCGTCATGTAACCCTTGTGCTATCCTAGGCACTTTAACATTGGGAGTTGGGTCATCTAGACCGACTAGACAGTGCACTAAACCTTCTTACTTCAATGATTTGTGATCTTCACTGGTGTCCATGGATTACAAGAAATCTTTCCACCTTTATCCACCTTTGTCATGGTAGGGAGAACATGTCAATGTAAGAGTGGGGTCATCTAAGATAGCACAAGGGTTTTAATCACAGCTGGGCACAAGCCGCTAAAATTGATTTCTCCTCTAACTTTCAAATGCTTGGCACATCCGTGGTTTCAAACGTCACTACCAAGGCAGAGTCCCTGATTTGTCGAACTGGTTTACCTTTTGACAAACGATAAATGGCTGCGCATTTTGTACGTAGAGCCCGAAAACGAACTTGAAGTCCCACTCCAACTATATCCTTATCTATTGTAAACTTGTTCCCAGTGGTCTTCTAATTGTAATTGTGCAGTTTTGGGAAAAATTAAAAAAAAACCTATGTTATTTTTCAAGACATTTTCTGCATCGCAGAAAGGAGCTGATAAGAAATTCGCCTTTGGGTTGTGAGCGGGGGGGGGGGTTTTAGGGGGAAATTACCCGGGGTTAATATCCCAGCAGGCTTTTGTTTACACTGTCTCCCATTAGCTTACAGCTCTGCACAATCCCGAAGTAACATTAGCATAGCAAAAAAAAAAAAAAAACATAGCAATATTAAAGCTATGCAGTTGTACTTTTTTTGGCTAGATGGTAGCTCAGATAAAGAAACTCAAGACGTAAACTAATTTATTTGTCTACAAGATTTAAAATTGGAGCAGGAAGACTTTGTCCAACTAGCTGTTTCGTCAAAAATTGAAGCGTTTTTCAACCCAAAGGTTTTTATATGATCCATATCCATAGTTTGAATAAAGAAATACTCAGAAATCCTGTTTTAATCTTAAATTATCTAATATGTGTCCTCCATAATAAGAAATTGCTACAAGAACCTGTTAAAAAAAAAACACAATTTTAATTGGAGTGGGTTTTTAAAAACCTGGGTAGCGATGCATGAGTGCATGAGTATCAAAAAAGATGCATGTACATGCTTTTACATAGACTTTTCATTGGAAGAGGTTGCTTGAACACTCATTTTCAGAGCCCAGTGGGAAAGTAGCATGACTCAGACTTTGCAGAATTTTTTTGTTTCTTCTGTGAGTATTCCCCTGTAGGAGAAACATCAAAGAAGGATTCACCTATTTTTACCAGACCTGTCTCTTTATGTTGCTCCTGTATCTTTCAAAATGTCTCTTTTCATTTGATGGTCAACAGCTTGTATCTCATTTCACATCAAATTCAATTCTTTTAACCTTGTGGGTTTGTTGTTTCTTGCACTCACTTGTTAAAACTGTAGTGTCTTTCATCTCAAGGACACTACACTTTGTCCTCAATACCTCTGATGGGTATAATGTCCAGTACAAGTAATTTAACTTAACTGTAGCAAAAAGAAAAGGATTTTAAAGCATTAAGAGCTGTAAAAACCATGAACGACATGATCTGTGTTCTTCAAAAATAGGTAATCTGGATGTAAAAGAGGCCAAAGTCAGTTCTTCACTCTGTGACCTGTAGCTCCCGAGGCCAGACAGGAAATGCTCAGTAAACATGCGAAGGGGGAGCAGGACAGTAGATAATATCTGAGGCTGATTCAATCACAGCACCGTGGGAAACAAACACACACTCACCCACACAAACAGCCACTTTGCCTTAAAGACAACAACATAAAATGAGGTATCTAAGTGGTCACTTCCATGGAAACTCTGGCCGCCGCCCAAGTCAAAATTCTGGTTAGATGTGAACTTTTACCTCACTTTTTGGAACTCATATACATAAACTACACAATTAGCAAATACATGTTAGCATGAGTTTTACTGGACCCCCAAGGCCTACCCCGACTCTGCATGTGGTCCCGAATGAGAAAGTAGACGACAAAAACACACTTCAGATGCACACGCGCTCTTTCAACAGCTCTCTTCAGATGGCAAAACATTTCTTCACTGTCTCCACATGAAATTTTCCGACCTCCTCTTAGCGTTGATTGATGCGGCCATGGAGCCAGTCGGCGCTGTGCGTCGGAAGTGTTTGCAGGGTTTTATGCACGTTGTGTTTGGACTGCAGTCTCTTGTTAACGTCGGCCTGCCTACAAACACACTGACATGTGATTTATGGAAATGAGCCATGGAGGAAGCGTGGTGGGATAAATCAAATGCACTCAACCTGTGTTATGTATGCTTCCCAAAGAGTGTGTGCGTGAGAGAGAAAAAGAAGGTTAAAGAGAAAATGTTAATAAAACGGGACAGAGGGAAAGTTTGGAAGATTCATGAGCTTTTACTTCTTTTGATGTTCAGCAAGGCAGCAAAGTGGGGGGAGAAGGAGACTATAAATCTAAAGGTAGATTGAATTGAGACTAAAGTGGCTCTGAAATATTACTGGCAGATGTTTTTCAAGAGAACTGTCAAAAAAAAAACTAACGAAACTTTGTCTTACAGCACAGCACTTTCCGTTTCTGCTTCCCCCTGTTCATGATGGCCTGGGACCAGAGCCATGTCCCACCAAATGTTTCCTGTGCAATTACATCATTTCAGTTTCATTTTGTGTTAACAACCAAACCCAAAGTAAACAGAAAAACACATTGTCATCAGATATGAAAAGCCTGACTAACTTTGAATGTGTGGCATTACAAGCTGAGTTAAGGCTTTGCATAGTCACAGAGAAAATGGTCAAATACAGGTCCTGTCACCCAACAAACTTTAACCCTCAGTAGTTTCATTAATAAAATGTATGTGAAGGTTTCCAAAATTTCAAGCTTTAAAATGTTTTTTTCTAAAACAAATATGACAAGAGTTATGACATATTGTAATACCCCCTGGAATAAATCCTTGGAATATTATATAGTTTAATGGAGCTTTAACTGTTTTGACCTTGTATTTGTTTTATTTTTGAATGTATGCATTTTTATTTACATCTTTAAATATATATATTTCAAAACAAACAAAGCAAACCAATGTAATTTCAATGTTTGAGTTTTGTATTAAAGGGCTATACTTAAGCCTTTTATAGTCTGTCAGTCTACCCCAGGGCAGCTGAGGCTACATAAGTAGTTACCATCACCAAGTATGAATGAGGAGTGAATTAACAATGGACAAATTGTGAGCGCTTTGAGCAACAAGAAAAAGCGCAGATAAATTAATAAATAATAATAATAATTATTAATATAGAAAAACATTATCCATGTATATGAAAATATATTACCTTTGGCACACAAGAAAAATTTGTTAAATAAAATATGAGTTATTTTTGCAGCTTAATTTCCTACCAGGAAGCAAAACGACTCGATCTTTGAGGCACTAGCTTTCGCTCCGTGTGGATGGCGCCAATTTCATGACATCAACCTAAAGTCGGCCTTGGCAGCATTTCGGTATTCTACTCACAAAAACATCCAAAAATTTACAAAGATGGATAGGCATATTTTACATATTGAAGGAAAGAGTTTTTACTTCCTGGAAGGGGCTGTTCTCACTTGTCTACGTCAGTTTGTGAGAATCCACTCGTTTTTGTGTAGGGGCTGGGACTCAGAGAGCAGGTTTTTAGAGGACTCCTCAGAGATAACAGATCAAAAAAATGCTTTTCGTGGGAAATGAAGATTATAATACAATTAAAATAGATCAGTTTAGCAATTGATTGATTCATTTTACAATTGATTTTGCATGGTATAGGCTCTTTACATTAGATTCAATTTATTTTTATTTATACAGCCCTAAATTTACTACTGGGAACTGATGTTTTTGGACATTTTCAGATTTATAGTGGAATTGTTGTGTAATATAATGAAAAAGAAATAAGTAAGGTTTTACTAAAGAGATGTATATCAAAAACAGTTTTAACCCTTTAAATGGCTGCTCAACCAATCTGTGAAGCACATTTAAAAATCATGTTAATAAAAGTTTCAGTCGATCATCTGATCGATCACCTATTGATCCATTTCCAAAGTGTTCCCAGTGGTCTTTTAATGACGATTCTGCTTTTTTAAGACAAAATAAAAACAAAGTAAATTTTCTTCAGAGCTCATTAGAAATTCGCCTCTGAGTTGTGGGTGGGATGTTGACAAGGAAAAAGCCTGCCCTCATTTCCCATCAACCCTTTGTTTACACTCTCTCCCTCTAGCTTACAGCCTCTCACAAGTCCAATGTAACATTGCCGATGCAACAAAAATTGGTAGCAATATTGGAGCTGTATAGCCACACAGTTCTGATCCAGATGCCAGCTCAGATGAGGAAAACAAAGATACATGGAACTAGTTGTCTACAACATGATGCATCGTAATGGAGGGGAGCAGGGAGCTCTTGGCTTGGCGTAGTAACTTCTAAGTCACACCTACAAGGTTTTTCCAGCTGCAGTTTTTTATCTAGTCCTGATACAAAAGGATTTGAATATAGAAATACTCAGAAACACAAATTTATTACATGTCCTCCTTCATGAAAAAAATGCTACAAAAACATGTTAAAAACACCAAAAACACAACCTTTATCAGAGTGGATCTTACAGACTTATTAGGAGAAATTGAATAGTTTCCCACAGCACATCTGACAATCTCTCACGGCACACTAGTGCAACGCGGCACACTGGTAAAAAAATCAGTGTATTAATCTATTGTGTCTGAAGGTAATGTGAAAAACATTAATTTAAATTTTACACATCATAAACAACATGTTTATTGATCAGGACTTGGAGCATTTTTCATTGCTTTACTTCCTTTGTTGCCAGCAGAGAGACAGCCATCAGTAACATATTTGTTGTTGTAACTGTCCATAAAGTTCACATCCTTTCTTAGGATTAGGACTAAAGCATTGCCGGAATTATGTGTTTATAAAGTGCAGTTTATTGCACTCCCACAGGGTAATTAAAATCCACTTCTGATACATAAACAGAATCCAAGATCCTCATCAAATACTTTTGCTTTCCTTTTTCTTGTCTTATTTATTTTGTTTATAACTTTTACTGCTTTTTCTGAGCCAACCCCCTTACATGTAAGAGGATCACTCAACCTGTTAAGTCTTCATTTTTTAGAAAGCAAGGCCCCTTAGTTTAGCTGCTTCTCCTCCCCACTATGGATCAGCGATCTGACTATTATCTTCTTAGCCAAGGAAATCTCATGTAACCAAATGCTAAGGGTCGCCCACCAGCACATGCTGAGGTATGTGCGTGTTTGTTTTCCATGGGAAGATGCTGATAGTCCCTCTGACCTTGCAGGTTTAGGCTCTTGGTCGGGTATTAGTAGGATAATATCACACCAAAGGTTGAGAAGGATGACCTCAATCACCCGGCAAACTGTCCTACAAACCCACTGACCCTTCCTCAACCAGATTAGAAAGGCTGAGCAGGGCAGTGGCTGAAAGGGTGCAACACATCGATGCTCGTATATGAGGACCTTTGGTCCTTTTTTTATATCTTTTACTCCTTGGACCACATCAATTTGCAACTACCCAGTGTGAGTGTGCATTTGCATTTCTGTAACAAATAATTAACCTTTAAGAAAGAGGCAGATACTAAATTCAGAATAGAAGACTATTGCATAAGATGACTCAATATTAGATAGGCATATACAGCATACTATAGAAATATATTACCTTGTATTTGTTTGCTTTTTTTGTTCTCATGTAAAAAAGGGATTTGCTGCCAAAAAGCAATCACTGTTGCACATCTATATGTATTTCTGGGAAAATCAATTCACAACTACTGTGTATTCTTAATCTAATGTAAAAATTAAAACACTTTAGACAAAATGATTAAAACTGTAAAATGGGCGTGGTCTTGTTTTTTGCCTAGGAGGCGGAGTCACTTCTTCATGAGCATCCTTTTACAATGCCCCGCGACAGGTTACTGAGGATCAGATGAGAAACTCTGTGAACTACCGGTGACCATCAAAAGAAGGTAAATCCAAAATAACACCCCAGTGACCCACCTAATAGGAAAGCCAGCCTGATCTCTTTATGCATATTAAAGGTTTTTGAAATCTCTCTGGAGAAAGGAGAACACTTTCTCCTTTCCCACATGGAAATGCTGAGACGTCCTGAAGAACTGAAGTAAAGATTCAAAGCGAAGACATTAATGTCTGTGGGAGGCCATCAATGTTATCGTCTGCTTCTAGTTTTTTTTTTTCCTTTGTTGGTTACATTTTGCCGTCTGAATTCGCCAGAAAACCTAGATCTGTGATTTCTCACTCTTTTTTAAAAATCTGATAAGATTATTTATTTTATAGGTTATTCAGGACAGGAAGCAATTGCAACTCCCATAGATTTCTATTAAAGTCTCTGTCATTATTTTTGCCAGAATAACTTTTTATGCTCTGAGACCTTTTTCGAACATTTTCTGGCTCATCCTACTTTTTTTTCCTTATATTTTTTTAATTAGTGCAAAGTATTTGAGTTATAAACTGACTAATCAGATGACTCAAATAATGTATGTGGTTCCTGCTGGCCTCCCATGTCATATTTTACACTTTTTTGGACCAGTCACTGCTGATTAAAAATGTCTGGCTCTGAATTGGTTTAATTTAGATGGAGCAGGAAGTGAATGTTTTTCTATGGGTGACGTCCAGTTCTCATTTACAGTCCATGAGAAAATTGAACAAACCTTATAACTTTGCATGTATTTTTAAACAGTTTAAAAAAAAACATTCATTTGCAATATATTTGCTTGAGAGTCTCTTTCCATCCATCCATCTTCCACTCCTGTTTAGTCCTGCGCAGTGACAGGGCCAATGGGGTTGCTGGAGCCTATCCCAGCTCCTTTAGGATGAAGGTGTCAAATACCCTGGACAGGTTGTCAGTCTATTGCAGAGCCCCAATCCCTCTGCTGAGAATAACTACTACACCTTTGAAGTTGGAAGGAGCCACACCAGGAGAAAGGGGAAAACGGGTGAACATGCAAACTTGAAGCATTGACGTCTCATTTGGGAGGATGCTTACAACAAGTTCAGCCATCGATATGGCTTCTTTCTCTGTACTTGGGGTACTTGCATACTTTGCCTTTTTTGTCTTATTGAAATGAGTTAAATTCATACAGAGATGTATGTTGAAGCTGCTTTACTGTACAGTTATTTTAAATAGTCATTTACAAAGGTTTGTTCTGGTTTGTTGGTGGAAGTAAAGTGCAAAAAACTTCAGCTGAGGTAAAGGATGTAATGCAAGAATTTGAAGTATTTCTTGATTTTTCTGTGAAATGTGTCCTTTGTACATTTTCACCCTTCATACAATGTATGTGTGTGTGTGTGTGTGCACCGTAATCGTGTGTCCAGCAGGGTTTAATCAGGGAAGACCTTGTCCAGGACAAATTTGTGGCCCCTGGCCTCCTAATTCATCCTCAGTCTGCTGGCCTTGGGCCACTAATGAAACCCACCAAGGTTAACCAGATACAATTACACACACATACACACTCACTTCCTCCTGCACATCTTCAGCTCAAATTTTGTTCCCATCACTTCTGTCACTGACTTACAGTCTTTTGCCTTTTAGACAAGTAGAAAAGCGAAAACCTCACGTCAACTTTTGAGTCCACCTCAAACCTTAAACTAAACGCACCTGTTTAAAAACTGTCAAAATGAAATAATTTGTGACAGCCAAGCAAGTGTGTATGCTCTGATCCAAGCTGATGTTTTTGCATCCAACATCAATAAAATTAACAATGATTCCCAAGAAGCTATTGGCTTTTGCCAACAATCTGCAAAGAGCTTCCTCCAAACATTTTAAATCTATCTTGTGATGATGAGAACATCTTTTAAGAATAACAAATGTTCTGCTAGATTAAACATCGATCCAACACAACAACAATTTTACCCAATACCAAGCATGGTGGTGGGGGTTTGATGGTTTGTGTTTTTTAGAGACTCAACCATCATCTTTTCTTTTTTTGAAACATCTTCTCTCAGCAAGAAGCTGGAGAAGGTGGTGAGGAAGGCCAGCTCTGTTCTGGGGTTGCCGCTTGAGTGAGTGCAGAAGGAGGATGGTAGCCAAGCTAGCTATTATCCTTGATGAAGAGCTCTGCTAGCTGTAAGCAGCTCCTTCAGCGACAGACTCATACACCCCAGGTGTCATTCCTACCTGCTGCTGTGAGACTCCACAACCAAAGCTGCTTCCAATGATCCCACCGAAAATGTGTTGTCGCAGTCACTTTGCTCTTTGCTCTATGTCACTTTAAAATATGTTGTGGTTGTGCAATTTTTAATGACATTATTATAACCACTGATGAAATGTCCTTTTTTATTTTCGCTCACACTGTAAGTTTTTGTAAATTTGTGACACGTTTAGGGTGTAAGTACCCTAAGGGAGGAATGAAGAATAGGCACAGGGGAAGGGGTAAAGCAGAAAATGGAGTGAGACAAAGTTGGGAATGAAAAACTGACAAAAAGTTGAGTGAGCAAGTAACGAAGCTAGAAGGAGAGAGGAAGAAGGATAAGAAGAAGTTGACTCCAGGAAAGGGGAGGGAGTGTGAGCTGCTTACTAAAAGCAAAACACGCAGACTCAGAAGTGCAAATACTCACATCCTCATTAATTAGATTTCATTAGTGATCATCAGATGCGACTAATCAGGGGGTTGTTGCATTTAGAGGTGGTGGAGGCCGTTTGAGTCTGTGTGTGTGTGAGTGTGTGTGTGCATGTGTGAGCGTGTGTATTAGCCTGTTAGGGTTCAGCTGAGTGTGGCTGCATCAGAGCCCTAATCAGACACCGTCACACACACAAACAGAAGCACACAGATCTCATCAGCCGATGCAATCTGTCTAGATACCACAGGTCGTCAGTTCAACAGCAATATGCTCACATGTGTGTGTGTGTGTGTGTGGCATAGATCTGGGTGTAAGGGGAAGGGGCGCGACCTTGAGTAAATGACAGCTCTAATACAGAGAAGACATAGATCATTTCTGCTGCTGAACAGTATTTTTAACCAGGTTGTTCTGTCTCTGTGATGAAGGGAGAGCTGGGGCAGATGTTAGTATTGGACAGAAAAGGCAGTTCGCTCCATTCAAACCAGGCAGGACTGTGAAGTAGGAAAGCCTCACCGGTCCAGAATTCATGTCCACACAAGTTTAAGTGATTTCTAATTGGTGTCAGTATAGCATACATATGTAACACTTTGTTGGTTTGTATCCCACCCCGTATACGCTTATGCACATGTCACACATCCTATTAACTGTTGAAGCTCCTTAGCTAAAGTCTATTTTTTTTTCCTCATGCGTTTAATTGAACAATGTAAGCCTTATTCAGACAATCCTAGAAGAAAACTCTGGTTTACCCAGAAATGTAAGTACTGGCTCACTTCAGATCAACCAAATGGACAAAAGGAAAAACATAGGAAGAAATTATGAAGAACACAATAGAAAAATAATTTGATACAAATTACTCAACAATACAAAGTTTCCTTGGCTTGTTAAATTGAAGCTTAGCTTGTTGACACATCTGCCACTAGCGGTCTTCTTTTCGTGCAAACATACCATTTTCCAGCATCTCAATGCAAAACCTGATGTTTCGAGATCAAATTTTAATGATTGTCAGTGGAGAGAAAACACACTTCAACTCCTCATTTCTGCAAATGATTTGACAATCAGATAAATATTCTTAATTTTTAATGTCCTGTTTGAAAATAAAGGCAATTTTCATGTGAGAGTTTAAACATTGATCAAACTGGGTCTTTGTCAAAATAAATGTAAATTAAAATTAAATTAAAGGTGAGCGAGAAATCCTTTTTTTATCCTGTCCGCCTGTTAACTACAGGTAAATAACAGGAGCATATTTGAGAGGTTGGATTTGGAACTGGTTTATTTCACGCTATCAAAAAAAAAAAGAATAAAAACAAAGAAGACAACATAAATATCTATACAGAGTTTATCAAACTTACGATTAATAGTCATGAGTTGATGGAAAATATGCCCATATAGTCATAATTAAATTATAATTACTCCTAATTATAAATATACATATTGGGGCTTACACACATAGTACAAAACACATTTAAACCATTAAATATTAGGTTTGTCAAATTTTATTGATTGCTTGTAAAGGAGTGGAAGGAAGTGAACCTTTATAACCTCACCCCTATGCTTTACTTAATTTTATTTTTTTTACATAATTATCATTATTGGGTTCTTAGTTATTTATTGGCATTTAAATGCTATTTTAACTGAAACGGAAACAACTAAAACAACAGTGAAATAAAGCCACAAAAAAGAAACCTGATCACAGCAGCTTTTTAGCTTACCAATCTTGTTGATCCAAATGGTTCAACGGCGTGATTGTTGCTGAAGCTCCCTGATGCCTGGAGGCCAAAAATGAAAAACAGAATTCTCACAAACACTTTAACTTTAGTTAACACTGGTTTTTTAACTATTTGTTTTGTGTCGGGTAAATGTAAAGTTCTGAAAAAAACTATGGCTACGCTGGTTTATTGTTCTTGCAATAATCCCACTTCGAGTCCTGGAAACATACATTTAATAATTTTCAGATGATACATCCACTGTGCATGCTGTTTTCAGTCGACACAAGTATCGTCTCTCAGATGTCTTGTCAGCTGTCTCACATCTTAAGACTCCAACAAATACCAGAGGAGGCACGGATTCAAACAATCATAAGCAGGAGTACACTCCTCCACAAGCATCTCACAAGTTAATACACATCAAGCCTAATTTATACACAAATACAAGCACAGAGATGGCAGCCGGCTCCTTTTACAAACGCACAAAGGCAGCTCACGCTCGCCACGCTCCAGGATCGATTCCCAGAGCAGCTGTGGCTTCAGACAGGTGTGTGTCTGTCTGTGTAGATCTTTTCCTTTCACACTTAGGACAGAGACAATAACTGAGCTCCCATTCTCTTCTCTCCATTTCAGTCTCTTCATCCAGGATTTTCTTTCTCAAGGAATAAAAGGCAATAATTAACTTCTTCAGACAGGAAAACTTGAGGGAGAATGTGTTTTTTTTACCCTTCGGAATTGTTTTGGTCCTTTAAACAATCAATTGACTAAAAAAAAACTTTTTTTAAATCATTTTTTCCGCATTTGTGGTACCGGTAATCCAGAACTGCAAAATTTCCTCAAATTGCATCACATTTTATGTTTTCTGTGCTCCTTTCATAAACTTTATTTAAATTATTTATTTATTTATTTATTTATTTATTTATTTATTTATTTATTTATTTATTTATTTATTTATTTATTTATTTATTTACTTACTTACTTACTTACTTACTTACTTACTTACTTACTTATTTACTTATTTTGTCAAGCTTCCAGGTTTGTCGAGTCATCGCTCAAGATTATATTTCAGCTCCAACAGAAAACATGACAAGGAAAACACATCAGTGAAAACCGATCAGTGTCTTCGTGCTTTAAACAGCTCCAGCGTCCACACCTGCCCCCCTTTACCTTGACTTGTGTATTCAGTTGCAGTCTTTTACTGCCTGTAAAAGCAGCATGAAGACCGCCGTCACCTTTGACCCTCGCGGTAGGACAGGAATAGAGACACGGGCAGGGATCGCACACACCGTCCTTTGTCATCCTGTCTGCAAGTTCATGGATGTGCTTGTAAAACTGAAGAACAGCGGTGGAACCATCACTTTAAAAATACTTTATCTACTTTTTTTTTAACTGAAACCTAAAGAACAGCTTTTACAAAGCTACTATAAAACAAAATATTTGACTGATTAATAATTTAGACACATCACAATTCTCTTTGATGAAGATTGTTGTTTACAATTTTTTGAAACCTGTTACCTATAGGTCCTTCCTGCCACACATTGATGTGTTAAATGAATACTTGACAAACAACAAAAAGCCTTTAGTAAATTAAGCACTAAAGTTTATAAAGAAAAAAAATATCTGTACACACCTGTAGAATACTATACCTCAATGCACATTATAAACTGTTAGAAAAACAGTCAAAGCAGATTCTGTTTACTAGATGTGATTTTCACTATTTGATCTTGATTATGCACCTTTTCAAATTCTTAGCTGTTGCTTGGACTTTCAAAATTCTTTTAAGTTCTTTTAAATCCATGATTTCTTTCAAGTATGAGGACATAAGTGATAAAAACAAATGTGTCTGGTTGTCTGGATCCAGTCTTTTGTCAATTCCTAGAGACAAAACCAAACACGGTCATTGACTAAATTCAGCTTCTATGCGCCACATATCTGAAACGCCTTAGATCAGGTAAAAACACTCTTTAACACACTATATTTTAAACCAGGTTAAAAACCCACCTGTTCTACGCTGCATGTGATTAGTTTTTATTCAAAGGTCCCACTCTGATCACCTTTTGATCTATTGTAACAGCGTTCCCAGTGGTCATGATTATCCTGGTTTTAGACAAAATCTAAAGAATATGTCTTTGTCCTGGATATAGTTTCTGCAGGGCGACAGTATATCACTAAAAATTCACGTCTGAGTTGTATGTTGGACCATTGATGAGCCCCCATCCCTTCCCCGTTGCTGAGGGCTCTCTGTTTACATGCTCTACCAGTGGCTTACAGCCCATCACAAACTTACATTCATTTAATTTAAGATTTCTTCAGTTTCTTACTTCAATGATCACTCCTTTAATATAAATGTTACTTTTAATGTGTTGTGTAAATTGTGAATTGTCTACATACAGGAAATGTGCGACACAAATAAAGTTGCCTACATAATGTGATCGACACACGCTGGTTTTTGCCACTGTGAGCGTGCAAAGCAGGTGATCATGGTGTGAGATCAGTGAAGGTGCTTTGGTGTTAAGTCCAGAGCAGGCGGGTGTGAAAGCTGATCTGCACTGTGGCTGATTGAAGGAGAGAGGATTGAAAATCAACAGCAGCGGAGCTTTCGCTGTAACGACTAACACTGAGTGTGTGGCAAAAGAGCTGCTATAAAAAGACCAAAGGTACTGAACACAAAGAGTGAGTGGGGGACAGAAAACAACAATAGCTGATACTCTAAAACTCACACCAGGGCGCACTTTGACCCTGTCAGCTGCCATCCAGCTTGCTTTGGGCTTCTTGCAGCACGACAGGTGAGCAAGCTAACGGGCAGCCGCCTGGGATAACTGAAACGCTTTGCATTTCACAAACGCACACTCACCCACACCGACAAAGAGTTTTTGGTGCAGTTATATATACATGCATGCACACAGGCACAAGGCCAGAGCTGGGCTGAGGCCAACACAAACACGCACATACACACTTCACTCCACTCCCCGGATTCCAGCGTCTGTCAGTTGGGTAATTAAAAGGCTTGCACCTCCTTGTCACTCTCACTGTTATACTGAGGCTTCACAAAGTTCAAAACTAAAACAGAAACCTATGAAATATAAACAGATTTAAAGTGACAGCTGTAAGAACAAGGCGTAAAAGGGTACTAACTAGTACTTTTTAGTAAATAGAGATTGCTAATTACATAATTTAGGTCTAACAGGCAACAACTTGCACAAGATGTTTGATTTACTGGCACATATTTTCTAGAGGTTGTTTTTTATCCATATTTCAAGAAATCTTTGATTGCCACAAACCAAGTAGACTACTGGCAAGCAACAGAGCTGGTCTTCTCAGTGATCTCTAGGTGAAATCCGTAAGTGTGTCTGCTTTGTTGCTGAGAGGAAGTAGCACCTGGACCCTCGGATTTGTATGTTTCCTGCCTACGAAAGAATGCAAAATGATTTCTTCTCCTCAAATAATACTCACAACAGGCAGCAGTGAATGCATTTTCTTTTTAGTTTATTTTTTAAAGAAGGAAATATCTTCAAAGTTTGGTTCAGGCGAATTCACAGAGGACAGTTTCATGAATAAAACTCAAACCGAAGTTGACTTTACTTCAAAGCTGCTTGTTGTTGTCTGCTGTAAAAAAAAAACGTGCGTGTCAAACCTGTGTTTTGTAAAACAGTGTAAGGTTTTGTATTATGATGTGGAGGATAACACTGCAATTTTTTACATTGTAAAATGGGTCTGAAGATCCTCTTACAGTTCAAGTGTCAAACTCCAGGCATTGCAGGCCAGCGTCTTACATTCTTTATAACTTACCTGCCATTGTATCTTCTTATTGGTAAAACACACATGTCCAGGTAAGTAGCAGCAGAAAGCGGTCTGGAGTCCGACATCCCTGCCCTACAATGTTCACAAAGATGGAATGGTTTAATCAGAAGCAGCAAAAAAATCTCACTTTTGCAGAGAAAGCCAATAAAAAGACACCCAACACAAAGTAAGTGGTGGGGTTGGAGGATAATGGGTTCCATATCTGGAAACAACAATCAACGAGTTGAGAAGAAGCTGAACTCATGAAAAAACTAAAACTTGAATATCATTTATCTCAGTTTCTTTGTAAGTTTCTCTTTTTCTTCATCTTGAGATTTTGTAGAATATCAACAAATTCAACAAGCAGAGCTAAACACAAGTCGGCATTTGCAACACTAGCAACTGAAAAAAATTGACTTTTGAAAGTAAAGTCACTTCAGTAAAGGCAAAGTTAAATGGGATTTTCACTGGAGTTTACTGTTCCTGTCATCCCACAGCACAAACTTATATAATATTATATAATATTATATTATAGAAAACGTTAACTAAGAGTCATTTCCCGAAAGTTTCACAAACTGCAGTCATTATATATTCGCTGCAGTTGGGCTCTGCAAACCCTGGAGCAGATTGTGCAAAGAGGGATGATGCAAGAACTAATGAAGAACATTTCACATCTGCTGCCAGATATGCAGTAGAAGTGTCTTCATCTAGAAACACGATCATGTCCACTGTAAGAAAGACGATTACATTGCAAAAACAGACCCCAGAAATAAGTAAAAAATGATTTGAATTATAAACATTTTCTATAAAAAAAGAAAACAAACCTGTCAATGGGGTAAGAAAAATGGTATTACCAATAATTTTTATTCTACAACAAAAACTTCTAGTCACTAAGACTTGTATTATTAAACTTAGATTTTTTTCCATTGAAAAACAACGGCAAAATACTAATTAATTCCCTACCCCTACGGCTTCTCTGTACCCTACCTTTAGCCCTCCGAGCTGAAGGTTATGGGAAAAATAGTGGCTATGCCCAAATTCCTGCACTAATCCTATATTACTAAAAATCTATATAGTGCGGGACTATCTAGTGCTCTTGATTGTGAAAGCAATTCGGACACCAGGTTCTCTCCTTTTTATTTATCTATTTTAACAGCGAATGTGATGTCACCAATTACATGAAGTAAGAAATCAAATTGATATGAGCATTTTAGACTGACTAGTTATTAATTCACTGTGTTTTGATGATAAAAACGTTGAAATGTTAAAAAGCAATGAATTGTTGTCTATAATTGTCAATCTAGTAAGCATCAATGCTCACTGGTTTTTGCAGAGACATTTGGGCATTTTTTGGGGCACTGGATTTTGGAATTGTGGATCTGGACAACACAAAAAAATGGCAAATACACTATATAGTACACTATTTGGTGAATAGCGGTGGAATTTGGATAGCCAGTGTCTTCAAATCCAGATGTTACTACCACTCAATGACGTCATCTACGTTAGCGCATAGTTTCCGTTTTATAACTTTGTAAAGTCAAGAAAGACAAAAACGTAATACTTACATTTAAATGTGAAAAAATGCATTTTTTCTCTGCGTCACTTTACGAGTGGAGGGATACCCAGCCTTAAGTTACTACGGCTCTTCTTAAAAAAACAAGTTGGGACACCACTGCAGCCACAAATGCGCCTACAATTGGAGCAATAGGGCAGAGCCACAGGGACGGGAAATAAATTCGGATTCGGCCTTGGTTGATGAGATTATTTTTCTTGCAGAACCAAAAATTAGATCATTTTTTCCTGAAATAAGGGTCTTTTTACTCTCTTAAGATTCAGTTTTTGAAGTTTACCTGAGCTGTTATTGTTATAACTTACTTATTAATTCCTTTGAATAGTTGTTCGGTTTGTTTTGTTTTAAAATTTCTGAGTGCAATTTAAAAGTATATTACAAACATATACATCTTATTCTCAGAAATAATTTCAATTATGTGATTTATCTGCACAAATAACCTTATTTAACCAAAAGGCTCTCAGAGATTCTCCATGTATTTAAAATTATATTATTAATGAAATGTTCCCCTGGATGAATAGGAATTTTCATCATCTACATTTGCATTACAAATCTTTCATGGTCATTCATCAATCATTTTTCTGTACTGTGTTGTGTACGAGTTTATAAAGTTTTAAAGATGCTTCTCATTTGGTGCTGTTTCCATTTTATTTTATTTTTTTGTGTTGCGTGACGCAATATGAAAGATATTCTGCATTAGGATTACGCTTGACAATGTGATGATGTGATTTGCGTTTCTTCTAGTGTTCAGCGCAGGAACACACACGCACACACACACACACACAAGGCAACATAGCAGGCTGTTGGCGTGTTTCCAGGGAATACTACAGTGTGATGATTGATAGCATCAAAAAGGAAAGGCTTCTGGCACAGTAGCAACTGGAAAATGTTTGAGTGGAATACAAAAGAAAGAAAAATAATGAAAAAATTTAAACAAAACACGAAAAGAACAAGGCTTAAGCTCACTTGTCAAGTTTGTTCTCATCTTTTAACCTTTAAATTTGCATCTTCCAAGGTATTTTAGGATTTTTTTAAAGAGATTTTGCAAATCAGTGTAAAGAAGAAATGAAGCAAAAATTACAAGTTCCATCAAGAAGTTTCATTTCTGCTTTATTTCTTTGGAGGGAGTCTTGATGTTACTTTGCCAATTGCAAAATATTGCTCTGAAAGTTTGACTAATATTCACCTTCTCACTGCCAATTTTTTTTTTGTTTTTTTTTTCATTTTTCCTTTGAGTATTTTAGCAGTTGGAAGACCCTCCTGAAGGCATCCTTGCAAAACACCTTAAAAGATGTTTTCGCTGTAACATTAAAATGATCCAACATTTTTTAAATGTGATGGTTACACTTCCACTTCTTTTCCCCCTGCATTAGTCAGTACTAAAAGGTAAAGTTGACTCTTCAGGTGAATCTGTCAAAGATAACCCACTGGAAGGCACCAACAGGACTTCTTTTGTTAAGTAGCAGATTTATTCAGAGCCATTTGCCATTTCCAGCCAAGAAAAAAGGTCTGCTTTGGGAGTAATGCTAATGGAACTATCAGTTCCTCCTACTTTTACAATTTCGTGAGTAAATGACAAAGGAAATATTTGAGTTTTGCTTTCTCAGGCTTGGCTGTATAACCTTGGCGAGGCGGTGGAGTTTTGAGCTCATTACTGCTGATAAATAACACAGTAATAAACCAGAGAGGCTGGCCCATACAGCAGCTCAAACACTCAATGACAGAGTGGCATTTAAATATGGAGCCAGACACTCTGACTCCAGGCAGCTCTGTCATTTCTACTGTGTGTCGCTCTGTTCGTTACCTGTGTCTGCATCGGGGTGTGTCTGTGCGCTCTGAGTCACTCTGAGTACAAAAGTCAGTGGGGATCAATTGGGACTATCAGCTGCTTAACACCACCCCCTCCGATCTTTACTGTGACTCCATCTGTGTGTCTGTCCGGTAGCCTATTACCTTGTTATTGCAGAGGTGGTGGGTCCCTTTGGTCACTGTGTGTGGGTCAGTTCTGCATGTGTGTGTGTGTGTGTGTGTGTTCCGACTTCACAAAGCAGAAGAATTCAGTCAACTGGTGTATTGACGTCTTACACACAGTGAAATGTGATTTCTGTTGGTGGTTTTCTGTTTAAATGTGTGAATGTTTGGGTTTTCTTTAAAAAAAGAAAACTAGAGCTTTTTAAAGGATTATTATTTTAAATTAAATTAATACATTTAAGGCTCGTTTTTACTGACCAATACAGTATGGTATGGTACGGTTTAGAATGGTCCAGATAATACAGATGAGCGAAGCTATCAACAACACCGATTGATGGCAAGGAACGTTGTATTTCCGGTGTATCTTTTCCTGTTTCACATCAACTGAAAGTTTAAAAACGGTTTGCACTGGTTTGGCGCTTTCTATTTTCATAATGACCATCCAATTATCCTAAGTTTGATTAGTTACTGTATGAATGTATAACTGATGATTATATTGCTTTTGTGTATTACTTCTATTTGATTGCTTGAAATAAACCATTTCAAATCAAAAATCAAATCAAATAATGACCATCTGCCTATCAACGAGTTTCATCTTGTGACAAGAGTAGCTTCGCCCTAACCTGTCCGTTCCATTTTTCTATGGACTTACAACCAACAGGAGCCCAAAAATGGTATGGTTCAGTCAAAAAAAAAAAAGAAAAAAATCAAAACACCGTACCAGACCATACCGAACAGCTCAGCAGAGGTTTCAGATAAACATGAAATATGGCTTTTTAAAACATTTAGGTTCTGGGATTTTGGTGAAAAATGTCATAATCACAATTAAAACACTACCCGGAACGTTTATATAAAAAAAAAAAAAAAAATTATAGTTGTAATTAGGGAACTTTTAGGACCCAATCCGATCATCTTTAATCTGTTTCAGAAACCTTCCAAGTGGTCTTTCTATTATGATTATGCCAAAATTAAAAAACTGTCGTTTTATGAGACATAGTTCGTGCATGACGGCAGTAGTTCATTAGAAATTCGCCTCTGAGTTGTAGACGACATTTTTTCTACTACTCCTGATTTACAATGATTTAAATAAACACAGAAATATCCAGCAATGCAATTTTAAGCTTGGTTTCGTTATGTATGTCCTCAATCATGAGAAAAATCCCACAGTCTTTAATTGCAGTTTGTAGTTTTACAGTCATTATTTCTTTATTACTAGTTTAGCCTTTACTTTAAGATTTTGTCCTGAGGGGAAAAAAATCTACTATGACTTTTAGAAGAAAGAAACATTTTACAAAGTTGTTCCTTAAAAAACAGTTTACTTGGAACAGTAAATCATGTCTTTAGTTATGCATTTATTAAAATGACACATAAAAATGTTTCCATGTCCACTCAGTTGTGAGGGGATTTTTGCTTTTACCTTTATTATTTTTCCTGGTTGGTGTTGCTTGGCAGCTGGTTCAAAATACAGAATCCACGTCTTGAAAGACAACCTTTTAATTTAAATTCATCTGGTTCTTCTGGATTTAGTCAACTTCTCTTGGCACACAATTTTACTTACCCAGAAGCAGCTACATTTAAATTGCTTTGATCTGTAGAAATTCATTCTGGCATGTGACTTCTTCCTTCTGTGACAATCTGATTTATCTATGCTATAATACTTCCTTGACATGTACTGTACATGCTCATTTTGCAGAAAGGGTTGTAAAAAAGATTGTAAGGGACTTGTCTGAACAAAAATCTGTCCAATTTTCCATGTAAAAATGATAGGGGTGCCCTAACTGAACCTTTGCAGAGAAGGTGATGAAACAAAAAACATTTTGGGAAAGAGCCATTTCCAAAGTTAAATAAACAAGCAGACGTTGGTTTGTTGCAAGTACAAAAGCAAACAAAGGCAACTTGCAGAAATTGAAAATAGTTGGGCAGGTTGAACTGCTTTTCTGAAACCTCCCAAGAAATCAGTGAACAAAAAGCAAGGCATTTACTTTGAATGGTAGCTGTCAACAGCAGCAAGACTCTAACCCTGAGCTCACCCTGCATCCAATTTAGCTCCTGTACAGCCACCAGAGTCTTTATGTAACTTGAAAAGTGCGAGAGGAACTCACACGGCATCCATTCTGGTCCGACCTCTCCGGTGCTACAAATCTGCTTTGTTGGCTTCAAATGTTTGCCGGACACCAGAGAAAGCTGGAGTACTATTTTGTGAAGCTGGGATAAATGAAATAACGTAAACCGGAAATTATGCGAGCAAGTTTAAAGTGCATTGGTACATCTTTAAAAATACAATTTATTTTCTGCTGTATCTGACATGTTTTCACCTTGGTGTCAACATTTCCACCGACACAGGGTCACAAAGTGTGTGGTAAAGCATCATATTGGTTATTTGACACCATGGATGCCGAGAGACTGATCATAGAGGTCCAGAACCACCACATCCTTTATGATACTGCACATCTTTTTTATAAGAATAACAACAAAAAGGACAGAACCTGGGCCCGTAGCCAATGTGAGTCTTCTGCCTTAGCTAGACGGCTCCGGAGCTGGACAGGATGCAGTGTGAGCCCAGGGTAAGACTTGTCCTTGTCTTCATTGAAGTCTAAGACCTCAGTCTTTGAGTGTAGATTTAGTAGATTTCAAAACAAATGTCTTAAGATTGTATGTAAAACTCAAAACACAAATAAATATTGTGACAGTTGATTTACTCATGCATTTTCTAAGCCCCTCAGTCTGTTTCAGAGTTGCTGGGGCACATCCTCTGTCGCCCAACCACACAAACTCATAGGTCAAGTTGAACATATCAATAAACTCATGAAGCCTGTTTATGGACTGTGGAGGGAAGCCATGCGTAGAGAAAACCCAAGCATGCACAGTCGGGGAGAGGATGCAAACTCCATAGGAAGGACTTATACAGGATTTAAACCAGGTCCCTCTTACTGTGAGGCAAGTGTGCTAAAACCCCTACACCGTTGTGGAGTCCCTTTGCATTGAATTCCCAGTAAATGACTTTAAAAGAGATTTTTTCTACCTGCTTGTTTGGACTTCTGATGTTCTCAAAAGTGTCAAAAAAATAATGTCAGTTTAGAAGTCCCTGAATGATTTATTTATTTTTAATGCCCTCGTCTCTGTTTGCTCTCTTTCTTTTGCATTTCACTCAAACATTTTCCTGCCTCTCACTCCAGCACTGACTTATTTCTTCTGTTTCCTGCAACAAGCGTTCCAGTTGTAGGACCGTGTTTGCCTGTCAGTTTTATGGTCTCTTTTTCGACGATTTGCCTATATCATGCAAATCAACTTTGTTGACCTTTTATGTGTGTTATATTGGTAATTCCTCACAAAAAACAACCCCAACGTGGTATTTTGATCTATTGATGAATCTCTGAGCATTCCTCTAAAAAGCTGTGGTCAGCCCCTCTAAAGCAGCCCCTTCCAGGAAGAGTCTGCGCTGCATGCACCACCCCTAGGCCAACACACACACCCACTTTCTCCGCAGGGCTAGCGATGATCAGCTAAATGCTTTTATTGCACAATGTGCTCATCCATCTTTGCAAAAGTTCGGATGTTGTTTGTTTCTGTGGGCGAAACGCAGACTTTCTGACGAGGCCAGCTCCAGGTTGACGTCATGAAATGGGCGGCACCGACGAGGAGCAAAAGGCAGTCCCGCAGAGATCAAGTCATCTTACATGAAATGGGAAAATAGCTCACATATTCATTAAAAAATTGTTCTATCGTGTGTCAAAACTAAAATATTATCATATACTGAATATGGAAATTGTTTACTCTGAAAGGCTTCAAAACAGCATGATATGGGCCCTTTAAAATACATTAATAAAACAGGAGTGACAGGATCAATGCAGTCGACCATGAGGGTGCGCTTCATTCCAGAGTGGCAATCCGATGCCCCCATTATTAAAAGACACCTGAAAGTCCCAAAAGAACAACGACACCCCTTCACCGTAAACCCTTTGATGAAATCTGTTGGTCACCTACAAGCTATTGTCAAGTTACACCTTAAAGAATCTGTTCTCATTGAAACGATCTGGACTGGCCTGTACCATAATATTCCAAAATTCTTAGAATGACTTGCATTTTACCAGTCATCGGTAATAATATTTGCTTGATGTTGCCTTTTGTGTAGTCATTTTTTCTGAATTGGAAAGAATTTGGATCTAAGCCTCAGAATTCCATGTACATTTCTTCATAAAGAGGTTATTGTGTGTTTCTTGTTAAAAGCCAGAGACTGCAGGTCTAGTCAACAGGGCTCTTAGGACAGGAACAGAAGGTTCTGCACATTGCACGTTAGCTGTGTGCACACAACAGCTCATAGAGACCTGGTGACACATTTTTATCAGTGTGTCGCGGGGCCACAGCCCTTATTCACCATACTTTCTATTTCACATATTTTTCAGCATGCGTGCCTATGTGCAAACAGGACTCTCCTAGTTGTTAAACCGTAAACCCGCTGTGTTTTATCAGTGATTAATAGCTTGGGTCTCAGTGGAGCCATATGTGGCGTCCATATCTCCTGAGGCCCAACTGGTTGGTGTGTGTTTGTGTAAAGTGAGTCACTGAGTTGACGGCTTGTCCTGGTGGTTTGAAGCATGACAAGATGTTGGTTTTTTTTTTTACTTTTGCTGTGATTTTTTTTTTTTTTTTTTGTCAGTGTGATCTTGCTCATCGGTGTAAACATGCCACCACATATACACACATGCCTGTCAGTATGCGCTGGCATGCGCTGGTGAATTGGTCTTGTGTGAGTCTGTGCTGATGTGGGAGATGCAGGTTAATGATTGCATCCTTTGGTGGATGTGTGGCTTCCTGTGGATTTAAAGCCAGTGCTGATAGAGGGAGCTGGGGTTACATTGGGATACACAGATTCACAACAAAACACACACTCACAGCCATGGGTCAAGCAGGAAAACAAAAACACGACATGTCTAAATGTTTCACCGACAGGTCCCTGAGCTCAGACCAAACCTTTCATCCTTTTCTAAAAATGTAGCAGTGTCCTATTTTTAAAAGAGGAAATACTTTTTTTAGAAAACCAAATCTTAAAAGAAGGTCTAAGAATGAAAAACCTAACTTACTAATTTTAGGCTTTCCATAAATCTACGAGTAACAACCATCTCACTCATATTTATTATTCAAGTTCATTTTTTAAACTAAACAGTTTAATAAATACATCTTTTCACACATTTGACAAAAAGATATTAGGTTTTGGGTTCAGTTTTTAAATCAAGGGGGGTTCTGTTGTTTTCTGTGTGGTTAAATAACGTAACACACTATCCACCATCAAAACGATAAGGAGGGTCAAAGTCTGGGTTTAATGATCATCTGCAGGTAGAAGTTAGAGGGAGTGAATTTCAGCAGATTCCTAAAAAAGAGATGACTTTAAAAAGGTTTCAATATTTTCTTGTGTTTTATTTCTTCAAAATTCAACAAAATACAACTATTTAGTTTCATTCTTTGCTTTATTTTGTCTTATTTACCTAGAATTTACCTTTCACAACTTCTTGTACTTTTTTCTTGCTTTTGGTCTGACAGTTCTATGTTCATTTCTCCATTTTACTGTTTTGCTGTTGCCTCAATGCAAAATTACACATTTCCTCTGTTGAGTTCTGCTCCTTGTAGATCTTTTTTCTTTTTCCTTGTTATTGTTCACACCTGGATGAGATTAAGGAACACACCGGCTGCTTGTTTTCTCATTACCTGAGAGTGCATATAAACCACTAGTTCACAATTGGCCACAGTGTTGCTTCATTTGGAGTGTGAATGGTTTCAGTTTTGTGTTCTGGCTTTAGTCTATTTTATTTATGTCACTGTCAACATTCAGTTTTCGGGGGAAAAAATGTTTTGATTTATTTATTGTCCTGCTCTTGCAAAATTTTTTGTTTTATCTCACTATATAACAACTGTCACTCATAATCTGCTCCCTTATCTTTAGCATTTTTTAATATTGGAACTATAATCTGACAGTTCTGTATCATTCTCTAAATAACTTAGTTTGCAGAACAATTCCAACCCACTAAAGTTTGAGTTAAAGCTTCCTGCAGATGTGTATGCATCTGGGCAGTTTATTTAAAAAGCAGTGGAAGGGAAAATGTTGCAGCAGCACTTGCATCACTTATAGCTGTTTCCTAGATCTGGACTCCAATTGGGTCTCTTCCAAAATGCTATGGGTGGGGGGAAAACTCTCATGTTCCCTGACATGACTGTGCAGAACTGCAAAAAAGTTTTTTTCCATGCAATGTTTTTCAGTAACAGCCAGAGCAAAGGTAATTTCCATGCATGTGCAACCATGTGAAGATAGTGGTGCAGAATATATCAAAACCATTTCGATGTTCAGGCTCATAAAAATAATTGGCACCAATATGTGAATCAATATTATCCATCCGTGTGTACTAAGTCACCTGAGAACCATAACAAAACTTCTGTTTGTTTTTGTTTGTTTTTCAGAAATGGTGACCTGATGGGTTTTCTCTTGTAAAATCTCACCTGATGCATCATTTGTTGATTAAAAACTGGATATGAAAGTATTTGATGCAGAGTCCATAAAATATTTTCCAAGTACATTTATATTTCTACAAGGATGTATTGTTGGTATGATTCACAGAAGGGGAATATGAATTGTGACTCATCTCAGAAATTTCAAATATAAAACAACATCCTCCTGTCTCCTGCTACCGGTTGCTGCAAGGGATTTAATTTTTCCATAATTCCAACTAACAGCCTTGTGCCTGAGGACAACTGATTTCAGAAGAACCAACACAAGAGTCCAGAAAATCTGCAGGGTTCGATTATTTTACGTTTCTTTTATGAGTCATGTTTTTGATGCCTTTTTTTTTTAATTAAAACTTGATATGATTTATGATTCATTCTCTCTTTGACACTAATCCCTGTCACTCATCCCAGATCATAAGAGCTGCCATTTAAGCTAAATATTAACCAATAAAGATGACGTGCACACCACTGTGCCGGCACACTGTGCACTATGGTGGTTATTCTCACTGTGACACATCATGTTTGTGTTTGTTAATGGCTTTCTCTTCATGCAGCTAAGTGATACATACCTGTGAGGCGGTGTGTGTCACTTTTGCTGTGTGCAATACGAGGCAATCGGCACATATCTGTTACGTGGGCTCTCTTGAGATTCCTGTGTGTGTGCGCACATGCGCGCGCGCGTGTGTGTGTGTGTGTGTGTGTGTGTGTGTGTGTGTGTGTGTGTGTGTGAGAGAACGTAATTACTGGCTCAGAGTAAGGCCTGGACAAATTACAGAGGATCACATACACAGTCCATGTTACTACTTCCATCTCTCTTTCCCCTCCACCCTTCTAACCTCTTGCATTGCTCAACACCGAGAGCTCAGTCAAACCCAGAACATAACAACACACACCCAAGATGCACACACCTCTGCTCTCCAAGGAAAGCTTCTGAAAAACTTTTACAAGGAATTTCCTTTTTTCAAATAAATCATAAATGTATTTTCTGCCTACAGTCCCCCTGCATGTGCTCATTTGCTGCAGAGTTTTCTAAAGTGAGGATCTGTAGTGAAATGAGGGATGTTTTAACCCTCAAAACACCAGAGATGTCAACAACGACACCTAAATAACACTCTTTGACATACCCTAACTCTTTTATCATTTAAACAATCAACGTGAATCATTTTATTCTAACGCTGAGAAAGGCAGCTTTTTAACTAGCCATGCACAAATAACGGCACAAAGCCACTTTTCTTCATAACAAATCAGCTGATGTACTGCGTAAAGACTTTACTACAATAAAGTGTTGTATATCTGCTGGAATTGCATTAATTGCGTAAACAGCTAAAAGCTAAGTTAACAAAGTCCATGTAAATTCGCATTTCAGGCTTCCACATTCAAAACTCTTGCGTTCATGCGTAGCTACGCACATTTTGAAAGACCGTTTTCAGACTCCACGTACAAAACGCGTGGCCATTGAATGTTCGTTGAAAGTTCAACCTGCTTCAACCAATCGGGAATCCGCTTTGGCGACATATGGATAGCGTCCCTTATAAATTAATAATTGCGGTTTGTGTCCGGCCAGAATTGCGTAACACCAAGTCTTTCATATATCGTAATAGAGCTGTGAAAGAAAAAGCCTGGAGCTAATATTTATGAGAAGTGCAGCACTTCAACATTTCGTACCAAATCTCTTAAAATGTTGGTGGAGGAGATGCACTCATATTTTGTTATAATAAACAAACATTTTAAACTTTACAAGAAACGTTTTATGCCATATAATAGAAACTTGACTTTTTTTTTTAACCAGACACCAAAAAATAAACTAACATTCAACTGTTGGCTGACAAAAACAATTGTGTAGCTATCAGTTGACGAGCTGGCATTACGCAGAGGCGATTTGTTGTTTTTAAAGTGCGAGAGTGAGGACTGTCTTCTGTATCTATCTGCTCACCACATGTCAGATGTTAGATAAGGATTGTCTACTAGGAAATGGAGTAGGGAGGGAAAGGAGGAGCAGGAGGTGGGAGGAGTCACCCGATGAAAGGTCAGGAGGAAGAGGAAGGCACAGGGGAAGTAGTTAGTGTCAGCTCGCTACTGGTGTTGATAGGTGTCCTCAGCAGGGTGTTTGATAAGTGAGGCTGCAAGTTACTAAGTAACTAAAGGTTGGTTGGGTAACAAGTTGGGGGTTCAATACCTGCTCAGTAAGGAGAATGGAGGATGACCAAGAGAGGAGCCTATTTAAAAGAAATCAGTTGTTCAACCAAGACAGCACAAAATGATCAGATATTCCTCTGAAGGGTCATCATTCAGCTTTTTACTTCTAAAACCAAGGCACAAGTACAAATATAAGGAAATAAGAAAGCATTGCTTATGATGGAAGTGAACAAATGTCAACCTCTTTCCAGGCCATCACAGTGCCGAACACACCCAACTGTGGAAAAAGAGTCAAGTGTTTAAAGTCCTGTCAAAGGGCAGTGACGGAAAAAAGGGAAATAATTCAACTTATCTGACAACTCTCGGTGTGTATGTATATCGGGGATGAGATTGTACTCCCTGTATTCACTTTAGTGGAACAGGAGGACCAGGAACTAGAACAAAAATGAAATGTCAGGGTGTTAATGAGCAGAATACTGAGATAGCAAAAGGGGGATTATTGCGGTCGTAAATGCCACTTAAACTACCATTAGAGAAGACTTGTGATATGTTGAAATATCAGATAATTAGACATTTCACTGACTTTGATTTTTAATTTAATATATTTAATTCTTCTTTCATGTTTGACTATCTCAAAATTTTGATCAAGTGACAGAAAATCTTCTGGAGTTGTATGAACTCTGCTCCTTCAACTTTTCACCTCTTCTCAGACAAGTCACGCGGTTTTGGTTTTATTGATTTTTCTCGGATTCAGCCACTTTGTTAAAATGTATTAAATGCATCAACATGGAAAGTTTGAGGGTTCAAAAATGTTTCTATTTTCATTAAAATGGAACAAAAACACTAAATACTGTCACCGTAGTTTCATGTACTATCGCAGTCTTTTAATACTTCTGAGCCTTAGCATGCATGGTGAATGTAAAATCCTTCAAATTTGTTCTGTTATTACGTCAGTATGAACTTTTGCTCATCTTTTCTGATTTGAAGTTTCCACCATTTTTTTTATTAAGTCTTTCGTATTCATTAAATCCAAAATCTTTAAGAAGTTAGTGATTGCTCAAAAAACCTCTGCTTGCTCTCTCAGGCTTAAATATTTGCTCAAACATTAAAGATTAGGTCATATCAGGGGGCCAGGAAGAACTTTTAGTGGCATTTTGGTAATTGCACCATGTGACGGATAAGTCATACGATAAACTCTGCACTCTTCTCACCATTTTTCCTGCTGCCTGTTCTTTCTTTTTTTCTTTTTACTGCCATAGCATTAAACGTTACTCAGTCTTTTCTATTTATGTCCCATGAAAAAAACAGAAATTTTAACTGCGTGCAGAGCTTTGAAAATATATAGGAGTGTGAAAAATTACAAATGTTGGCAAAACATTCACCTGATTGTTTGTTTGGTTTATGTTGAAAGTGCATACTGTTTGGACTTTCTTCATGTGGTGAAATAGCTGTTAACTGCTGGCCAGCACGTCATAACATAATTCTAAAGGAAGGTATCACATTGAGACTGATTTTTGTCAGTTACATGAGATTAAACAACTTTTTGCACATCCTAACATGTCTTCCTAACTTGCAACCTACACTTCCATCTATTGAACTTTGCATGCTAATATAGACTTCATTCAAACTCGCACATTGTATGTGCCAGGGCTTCTAAATCCACTAAAACATGTCATTCTCATTTGGAAAAATCCCTGCCAGCGGACTTGATCAAGGTTCATTTCTTTGTTAGTCACCTCTTGGAGGGGGGAAAACTCTCTGTGGACCAGCCAAGTTTGAAAACTCTTCCTGGAAAACCTTTCTGACTTACTTCATTTTATTTCAACTATAAATAGAACAAAAAACCGGTTAGTCTTGACAACTGCCCCTGAACTTTCCTAAGAATTGTAGTAACATTTTCCTGGCCGGATGAATTATTTTTCCTTACAGATAATGACACTCATAAGAAATATGAAATTTCATTTAGCCATTTGTGTTGTTTTGGAAGAGTGAAAGAAGACTGTCAAGAATGTAGGAAATGAATCCAAAGCTAGCTACATTTATTTAAAAAAAACAGCAGAAAAATGGCTTTGACTTTGTAATACATTTTAAATGGGCAGTTCCAAACCTCAAGGACCACTGTTCTGTTTGTTTTAACAACCAACCCTCCCCGGCCGGCTTCTGATTGGGTGAAAACACCGTATCCAGGTAATGGGAGGGTTGGGCAAGGATATCTAGAAAACAAGTAGGACAGTAGCCTTCAGGCCTGGAGTTGCCCGTACATGAAACTCTTTGCAACACATTATTTGTTCCACTGTTTTCCAGCCAAAGGGCTATAGGGAAAAACAGAAATATTTTGAAATACATAAATATATAAATATATATATATATATATACACATGTAACCGTTTTAGCAAAGCTAGCTAGTAGGTCATAACATGAACGCTTACTTTACTTACTTTTGCTTGTGTTCACTTTTGCCTGTTGTTTATTTCTATGCCTGTGTGCGTTTCATTGGGTATCGCTACTGATTTTATATTGTTTTTACTTTGTGAAGCACTTTGTGAGTCGCTCTCTGTGAAAAGTGCTATATAAATAAAGATTACTTACTTACTTTCTTACTTACTAAAGGAAGGTACCACATTTGATCTTTCAGTGGTTTCATAACAATGGCTTTCAGCTTGAATATCCGTTGGAAGATGCGTCCAGGAGTCGCGCGTGTTGATTGTTTGTCGTCACGGGACTCAAAACTTGTCGTAAGCTTCACTTGAACTTGACTTTCTTACCCTGAAATTGTGAATGTTAACAGTCAAAAGGTTGAATGTGTATCATGTCACAAAGAGACTCCTTTGATAAACACCGACTGCATTCACAAAAGCCAGGTAGACAGCCCTCCACAAGTATACGTCATTTACCATTTTACAGAGAGACAAAATATCATTAGACGAAGCTTAAAGATGGGTTTAAAGTTTCTTTTGACAGATCTTTAAAAGTACTCATTTACATCCTTAAATCCTCAGAGGTCAAATCCTAAAGTACCACAGGGGTTAGTTACCGGTTCACTTTTCTTCTTAGTTTATGAGTTGAAAGCAAATTTAAACAGACAAAAATTCACGTTAATGCTGCTAAAACCCAGTTAGAGCAGTTTAGATTCAGAATCATTTAGTTATTGACACCAAGAGCTGTACATCTATGGTTTTGCATGAAACCTTCTATGAAATAAATTCAGTTATTTGTAGCGTATATATTTCTCTTCCCATTAGTCTACTTTTTTTAATCAACATTTTCTAGCTATTTTGACAGTTTGACCCTTTTCTAGTTTAAAAATGCTCAGTGTATTTTATCTCTTCGAATGGTAAATGGAGTTCACTTGTAAAATGTTTTTCTACTTTCTTAGAAGGCCCTAAGTGCTTTACAGTCACAGTCCCATTCACCCATGCACACACACACACATTCATACTCTACTGTCGAACACTGGCGCCAAACCTATAACCTATAACCTAAACCAACCTGGGTTTTCAGCGCCGTGCCCAAGAACACTTTTGACACTAAAGGAGGGTAAGGCGGGAACCGAACTAACTCTGTACCATAGCCGCCCCGTAAACTATTGTCTGAGTGTTCCACTTTGCAGAATGTTTACATCTATAGTTGGTTCGGTTTTGATGCGTCACTTTGTGTATTTTTTTTTCTCCAAAACTTCAACCACTAAACTTATAGAATGTGATCCCAATTTTTTGTTTACTTTCAGTTTAAAAAAAAAAAAAGTCACCACAGCAACTTAAACTGATCCAGAATGCAATGTTTACACTGCATGTACTGCACAAATACTGGCCTGGATCCAGCAGCATGCTGTGGTCTAAACATTAATGAGTCTGCTGTTTGCATTTGAACGTTGTCCTCTGCCTCTTTTCTCTCTGCCTTCACATGTCTCCTCAGATGTTATGAAGTCCTGTTAGTCTGTAAAACATGTTGCTCTTTAAAGGTATGTGCTAATAGGAGCTATTAGCCCTGCTCTTCTCCTCCCAGGCCTTTTACTCTGAAATGCTCTTCCCTTCCTCCAGCCCATCTCTTTTCTTCCCCTCTTCCGTGCTTTTCTGCGTCTTTAATTAGAAGTGTTTTCAACTCCATGAAGAGCAGCCAAGAATGCCCAGACAGGCTTGTAAAGATGACATCAAACTGCCGTAGACGCCGAGAAACAAGTTTAACCTCCCCAGCAGTCCGGGCTGATTAATGCATGGATGAAGAGGGCAGGAAAGTGGGGTGGAGGAGGGAAAAACTCTTTACAGTGAACAAAATGATTAATGTCCCCTGCAGAGGCTGGTATTTCATCTGAACTGAACTCATCTCCTGGTTTTAACACATTCCTCAACTGACCGTTCCTCCCTTAGCTTGGTCACTTCGCCCTTAGCGCTACTCCTTGCTGACCCGTGTCTCTGAAGCCTTAGCTTTTCTACCCTTCATTGCACCCAAACAGTGACTCTATCATGCAAAGGGAAAAATGAGAGAAAAATACGCCTAAAAGAGTAAAACGGTAGTTAGACAAAAAAGCTAGAAGAAATGGTGAAGAGGGAGAGGCAAAGAAGAATGAAAGCAGGAAGGGTAGGATGGGGTCAGAGCTGATGTTGAGGGGGGTTGATGAGGGGTCAGTATGATGAAGCAGTAATGGAAGTGTGTGTGGGGTGGAGGGCAGAAGATGTATGACCGCTTGACAAAGAAGAGAAAGACTGAGGTGGATTTCAGCGGAAGGTGCGGAGGTAATGGCGTCGGGGTGGGTGTGGTTTGTGGGGCGTGTTTGTGTGCGTCTTTCTGCTGTGATTCAGGTTTCAGTTCCGTGAGGACAAAATAAAACACTCAGCAGGTTAAAGGTCAAAGGTGATAACAAATCCACAAAAAAGGAACAATAAAGTTTTAATTGCTCTGAGGCAGAATTTCTGAAACACTGCAAACTACTGGATACTTGTAAAGATTTAACACATCGTTTTTAGGCATTCAAGATATTTGACCAGGTTTGAAGTTGTTTTAACTTCTGTTTGCTCTGCGCCTTTCCAAGCTTTTCCCAAAATCATACCAAGGTGACAACTTTATGCCTGAAATAGGAAAATTACTATTAAAATAAGTCAAAGTCCTTGAGAATAAATAAAAAAACTAGACCTGAGAATAAAATAAATTCTGACTACATTGGAATTTTTTATTTAATATTATGGATGTTATTTCAAAATTAGATAAAGGTTGACAAGTTAGACTGGCATTCATTGTCATTATTTTGAAAACCAACAACTTTGTTTTATGTTCTAAAAAGCGTCCCTAAATTTAGATTATATGAGGATTTATTAAAATGGGTCAATATTGTCATAAGATGGTATTCTTATTTTGTTCTAAAATTAGTCATTTTAACTTTTTACACTAGATTTTCTGTCATTGTAATCCAGATGCAGTACAATTAGGCACGTAGAAAATAAACATTTGCTTAAAACTAGCAGATTTAGCTGTAAAACCTTTAGTTTGAGGTAATTCTAACTGCTAGCTTTTTTTAAACCTTGTATTTCTCTTTTTTTATGCTTTTGTGTCCTTGTTTCTAGACTTTAATAACTTATCATAAGATTTCTTAAGTAAATTTTTGACAGATAATTTCTAGTAATTTTCACTAAACAAACTTGCAGATTAATTGTTTTACAATGTTTTTTTTCTTTAAAATATGGGGATCAAATTAATTGCATTGTTTTTAAGGGAATATCTGGAGCTGCCAAAAAAATCCTCCCCAGTAAAAGACTGATATTTGTTTATTCAATGGAAGCTCGTCTTCTTTGTTTGCCACCCAAAGATGATTTGGAAAGCAGAATATCATACAGAGAATTGTATTTTTGCTTCTGCACAGAGCTTGTACCAGTGAGGGGTCAGGCTGATAGAGGGATAGGTGACCTTTGATTGGCTGGAACGAGTCAGAGGTGAGGTGAAAGATCATGCAGAGGTTGTGGAGGAGTATAGGGGGGTGATATCAACACCTTGTCCAATATCTACCTTTCAACTTGTGTGTGCGTTTGATTGATCCGCTCAACTTTAAGAGCTATGGTTATAGATCCGAGAAAAGACAGATAATTGTGAGCAGCTCTTTGTGTGCATGTGTGTGTATGTGTGTGTTTGGGGAGGGGATGAGGCGATCCGTCTCCCATGGCGACAGGCTGGACGGTAGACCCTTCCGCTTCCTCTAAATATTTACAGAGGGCTGGCCAATAAGAGCTAAGCAGGCATTGGCCACCAGCCACAACACGAAGGACTGTATCAAGCAAGATGTTCCTCCATACTGGTCATCAAGCATGTTGGACATCTAAGAATACAAAAGTGTGTCGAGATTATTACTGTTTGTCTCCTGTGCACACAGATGTGTGTGTGTGTGTGTGTGTGTGTCTGTGCGCAGTGAAAGTGGTCTGCCAGTCTGGTGGAACAAACGGTAAATGAATAAAATGTGTTTGAGCCGCTGAGAGGAAGTGGTTTCCAGACCGCTCTGCATGCTGGAAACAGCTGTTGGTGTGCACTTGCATGTGTGCAGGAACATGTTTAAAACAGTCTAACTTCATGACTGTGTGTGTTTGCAACATGCAGTGGCACATGTGCTCTACTGTGCATGTATGTTCCTAGTTCTTTATATTTTGGTCAAGTCCAGCAGCTTTTTGTGTGTGCATCTATGTCTTTGTGTGTGTAGTGCTGCAAGGGGGTCCATCAACCACTTGACAAGAAACCACAGGCCAGACAGAGTTGTGTGTCATCAGATCAACCACTGTGGAGCCAGCTTGAGCCCAAAAACACAAGCAGCAGAGATAAACACATCGAAAGACTGCCCCGAACTGATGTGTGATCACTGCCAGTTTTTAGTTTCTGTCATTATGACGGAGCATGGGGGGGTCATCAGGCACTTCACTTGGCCATTAATCACTAATCATGTAAATATTAAATGACTGCTGAGCATTTTCCACACTAAACTGACTGCCCGGCTCTTTCTTAGAAGTTGTGTACCCCCTACTTTGTGTTAAATCTTCACTCAGATTTTTCTTGTGATTCTTATGTTTTGTTTTGCAGCCAAATTATAAAAACAAAAAACAGTTAAATAAGGCAGATGTTATTTGCACATTTTTACGTGTGACCAAAAACTGGTGGAAATTCATGTTGAGCTGAACCCTGTCTGAATTATATGCAAATACTCACTTCCGAAGAAAAGTATTCTTATTTTTTCTAGATCAGTTCAGTCAGGTCTGTAGAATGATCTGATCTTCGTTATTTTGTATATTACTCATCTAAGGCAATAGGGTAAAAACAACGTTTTCATTAATAATTTTCGTGATGGGGTCATTAAAGGGTTAAGATATTCAGATGGAGGGTAAGTGACCATTTTATAAAATGTATATACAAGAAAAGGTTCAGAAACATAATTTTATGAAAGAGGCTTCAATTTCTTTTTTTTAAACTGACTGTTCAACAAAAATGTATTTAACTCTCAGAAAAATGTCCTTTTCCAGGCCTCTTGAAAAATTCTTTAAAAAAATAGTTAATTGATTTTTACTAAAAAAAGAGGAAGGAAGTGGCTGATCAATATAAGTGATGTGCTAAAAGGATGTGCAGGCTTCAGACGTTAACTCCTGTTGCTCAGGGCTACTTTTTTCTCCTCTTCATCCTCCTCATCGTCCTCCTCTGCTACCGCCTTTCCCTCTTTTTTTTTTCTTTTTTCTTTAAAGTATGTGGCTTCCACTTCCGTCGTGCCCATGAGCCAAATCTTCTGATCTTTACACAAAACAGATCAGGCTCTCACTCACACACATGTACCCGCACGCTGAAGACGGACACACACTCCTTCACCTCATCAAAGTGGTGGAAGTGTGTGTGGGACGATGGATTTGGTGGAAAGGTTGGGGGTCTCGGAAGTGTTTTAGTGTGGTCGCATTGGGGGTGGCAGGCGCACATATGGATGCATGGGTATTCAGACGACACACACACAGCTGGGAGTTATCAGTGTTTACTCTCTCCCGTCTGACTGTACTTAAACTTTAACTCCACTCTCTCCGTCCACACCTACAGCCCCCCCCCCAGCCAGATTGAGGAAAAACTTCATCTGAGCCTGGTGTTAAGTTGCGAATGGTTGTGTGCATTTTGTTAGTGTGTCTGTGTGACTGCATGTGTGTGTTTAGTTTGCCAGGTTTCCAGGGAAATCACTCTAAAGCCAAGGGTCTCAGCAGCAGCAGCAGCCATGTGTCTGTATGAGCTAGTTTATAATATAGTAATGTTTTCTAGAAAGTGTCTTTTTTTGTCTTTTATTTCAGAGAAATGCTTTGGCTCTGTTTTTCACAATAATATTACCTTATTGCAGTCCAGATGATCAAGAGGTTTTATAGAAATACAATCTATGCACGAGCTGCACAGCAACACAGTGGTTGGTGCTTAGCTAGTTCCTTACTGTGTGGAGTCTGCATGTTCTCCTCAAGTATGCATGGGTTTTTTCTGAGCACCCTGGCTTCCTCTCACAGTCCAGAAACATGCTTCATAGGTTAATTGGTGATTCTAAACTGTCCCTTGGTGTGTGCATGAGTGTGTGTGTGATTATGTAGTCTTGCAACAGATTGGCGACCTGTCCAGGGTGGATCTCGCCTTCGCCCAACAGTAGGACCCGGCAGCCCCGAAAGGGATAGAGCAGAGATGTGTGGTTGAACTATCTATACATTAAACACATGTCTTACTCAACAGCTTGTCCAGGCATAGTAATCTCTATCTGTTCTTTTTTCCATGCACATTTATAGTTTTTTGTTGTCGTTTTTGTTTTGTTTGTCAGTTAGTTGTAAGGTAAAGAAATTGTAGTTGGCCTTAACATGCTTTCTCAGAATGTTTAGAAGTTTGGGGCTCTCTGGACACACCAGTCAGGCCTTTCTGTGTGACCATGCTCCCCTCTCTTTGGTTGTGTTACACGATAAGTGCATCTCAGGTGGGTGACGGAGTATGCCCCCTTATCTTAATTCGTGGTGTTTCCCCCCATCTTGGTTTCTTTGGCATAATTGACTATTTTTCAGTCAAATTAAGTTTTTTAAGTATGTTTGATGACAAATATTCTGTTTTCAATACTCAGACTGACTAATCGCTACAAAGAAATGAGGCCACAATGGAACAGTTTATGGACACTTCCCAGCTCTTTAACTTAATGACAAGATAGAAAAACTGATCGCTTTTTTTTTTTAGAATCTTTTGATATTGTGAGTTTAAAAATACTAACTTTGTAAGTTAAAGTGGTTAGTGTCTTCTAACAAAGTCCATCCAGAAAACATCATATCCAAAGGAAGACTTCACCAAAGTATTTCTATTCATTTCATTAATACGAAATATTAGATAAGCCTAATCAAGCTTGTCCTAAATTCTCAGTAACAGTCTAAACAAGCTTTGAATTGCAAAGTCTTTGGGACTTTAAAAAAAACTTATACTCTTATTTGTACATTAAAACGATGTCAAATAATTACTTGATATTACATAAATTGCTGTAAAAAGCGTACTTGACTATTGGCAAAGAAAGCCACATTTTTGTTTCTTTTTTCCAAGCCTTTAAATTAAAAAAAGGGAATACATTAAAAGACTGGCGAACTGTCCAGGGTGTCCCCTGCCTTGGCCCACAAGTGGCTGGGATAGGCTCCGGCAGCCCTGTGACCCCGAAAGGGGAAAAAAACGGAATAGAAAATGAATGAATGAATACATTAACTAACATTAAAGTCACATACACATACTTTGAAGGTTAAAGGTAAAGAAAAACTAGCAGGACAATGAGTAGGAAGACTTTGACAAACCTCTCATTAGTGACTTGACTTTTTATTATTCCTGCATGTTTTTAAATGGGTTTAGAAATATGGCTTTATGCATTAGTAGGGATTTTTGTATGTCTCTGTGTTGTGTAAAGTGAGGATAGTTTTTGTTTCAACTGTTATTCTGCTCCATTTCAACATTCAGTAAAACATGGATTTTAAAAATAAATCTGCAACATCTATAACTAAAAGATTTGAGCACAAAATTTGTTGGTTAAATCTTGTTGGTTAAATCGGAAGTTTCTTTAAGGACCCAATTAAAGCCTTCTCCTTGTAAAAAGCTAGTGTTATAAAACTATAAAAACACAAAAACATGCTGACGCTTGTAGAAAACAAATAAGTTATAAATTCATTTCACTTTCAAGGCCAAGAGGTCACTGGGTTAATGTCACTTTAGTGCTGATAAGAGATCCTTTATGTTTTTTACGATCTAATCTAGAAAGTGTGAGCCAAAGCTACGAATTCATGGTTACATTTGAAGCAACAAGATTCAATTTATTACGCTATAATCATGGGAGGCAGATCATATAATGATGCAGGACTTTCTTTTTTCTTTTCACCACATCTGTTTTTTTAAGCCAGGAAAATGATTATTAAAGATTTTTTTGCTCTTCTAGATCATAATTTCTATTATTCCTCATAGAAAGTAATCCACTAAAGAGATGGGAGTCATGATGGACATCAAGAATATCCAGGATGGCTCTGATAAAAGTTCAGAGTTTATGCCTCTGTTAATAAAGTTTTATGTATTAAGGTCTGCCAGCGCGTGAAGAGAAAGGAGACCATTTGATGTAGTTTATACTCTGTTTTATTTTGTCATGTTTACTGTTGTATTATATTTAGTTGGTATATTTATGTGAACATTTTGTGATTTTAGAGTATGAATGAGTCTATGAATGGGCTTTGGTCTGTTGACAATAACGTATAAAAAATAAACTCCTGTACCTGAGCTTTCATTTGTTTTTCATCTCACAAAAAAAAACAAAAAAAAAACATTCCCCTTTAAATGTAGCCTTAATAAAAGATATTTAAAAGCAAGCAAATGTATTCAGTATGTAAGACTGAACCTCAGGTTACCAGGATGAAGTCAACTCAGGCTTCTCTTTTAATAAACACAGGCTTTAGAGATCCTTTTTTTTTTCCCCTAAAAACTCTTTATACGATAATAGTGCAGATTTTTTCTCTAAGCATTTAACTGGTACGTCATTTATATTCTAAATTAGTTTAACTTTGGCAGCAGGTCAGTTTTCCAGCTGGGACATCCAGTCTGTTCCAGGATATGACTTTCACCATATGCTGCTTAGTTTTTGGAGCAACCCCCTAATGCCTTGTGGCCTAATTACAAACTGAACACAAGGAGGAATTGTTATTAATCAGTCTACTATTTTGATTCCCATTCAGGGCTGACAGCTTGGAGCGTGGAGGGCAGAGGTCACTGATTACTTTGAGTCAGATACAAGAATTATGAAGTCTGGGCAAAGAGCTTTAATCTTATTAGTCTCACATGTTGCTTTTTTAGGAAAAAAATATAATTTTCATACAAATATTTGATATAAATATTTGATCAGATACAGAAATGTATATATAGATGTATCAGGTCTCTTCCCAAAAGTGTAAATATGAGCTGACACTAGCCATGAGCTTTAACATTGAATGTTTTTTTCTTGTTTAGTCATAATTTATTTGTTTTAGAAAACAAACTGCCCTTTTACCACTGTAAGTAATTTCTATCAACGAGCAAAGAAGAAAAGAGAAAAAATACTCAAGTTGTGTTTAAAATCATTTCAAACTTTTGTTTTATGATGTAGTGTTATGATGTAAAAAAAAATAAAAAAAATAAACATCCTCTGACCAAAAAGATCCAGAACAGATAGCAGGGTTTTTTGTAAAAATGATAAGAAAAAGTTTGGAGTCTTTCTTGAAGGTTTCGATTCTTCTACTGGGTATTTAAAAAAATTTAATTTAGCAAAAAATGGTTTAAGGAACAGATTGTGTTTTCTAGATGCAGCCAGAAAAAAAGTAGCTCCCTTCTTTAATGGTTTGTGATGGGAGAGATGAATGATCAAATGTTTGGTCTCTGGCCTCTATTGCAACTATTAAAGGTAATAATCACCATTATCAGCATTGTGGAGGGAACTGCCGATCTCGTAATGATTTTTGAAAGCTACTTTTATTCACTTTTTTGGTGGGGGTGTGGTCATCCTGGAGGGTCAGAGCGAGGGTTGTGGCCAGGGTTACAGAGCAGAGAGGGCTTCTGTGGGTCACAGTGGCTCCAGGTCCAGAGGGTAATGGTGGTGGTCAGTTCCGGATAAGGGGTGGCACTGACGCCCTCAGGCCTCTTGGATGTCCAGGGGGTGAGGCTGTAGCCAGGTCAGTTGGTGATGAATGAGATGAGGCCTGGTTATGGCAGGTGCCCAACAGCCCCAACCAGTCCAGCTTAATCAGCAGAGGATTCAGACAACAGACCCCATTTAACCCCCTAATGACTGGTCACTCAATTTGAACGCACACATTAGCACACTTGCAAAAGCAGGACGCCGTGGCACAGCGTGAAGCAATAAAGCCAGATAAATGTCTAAAGATGCAGACGTGGAAAAATGAAATGAATAAGCACAAACAAGGAAATGAAAACACGTTGACAAGTGGCAGCTTGCTGCTCAACCATTCATCTATTTATTGATTTCTCTTTATGAACTCAGGGACAACTGAAGAGTTGTTTGTTCCCCAGATAATTGAATTAAGTCTTCACAGCTGATTGCACCAACCTGGTGCAGACATGTCCACGATGTCTGTTTACATTTTGCCCCCAACATCTGAACATTAAATCAAGAGAAACATTTAGAAGGAGGCATGTTATATTTACCTGGTTTGCACTGGTGTTTAAGTCAAACATTTGCAGTTTATGTGTATTTGTGTATAGCTTACACAGCTCTTGTCAGTTGAGTGTATATAGACCTACAGTGACCCACTTCTTGGGGGGGCCATTGTCCTATTTAAGCTTCATTTGACAAGAGTGGGCTGTGTGACAAAAGATTCATAAAAACTGTTCACTCAGCCAAAAAATGTTCCATTTAAAAAAGAAAAAAAATACTATTTTCGGTGCTGATTCAGATGTTGCCGCTTGCATACTTCTACAGAAAGTTGCAACACAGACAAAATGACACTAAAAATGGCGTAACAAGAAAAACTGTTGTTTGACCAAACTTTGATTTTGAAACTCAACATCATGGTTAAACGGAAGATGTTAATTTTTTCTTAAAAACACATTTTAATGTCTTGGCAAACTCATGGGCATGGCAAATCTAAACAGGTTTATGGAAAAACATTCAATTTTCCTGTTGCTATTTGTGTCATTCAGTAACGGAACAGCAAATCAAGCAAGACCCAAGCCCCCACTTCTATCCCAGATTTAAACCCAACTAAATGGGCAGTTCTTAAAATGACCACACGAGGCTGGTTACTATTGATGCCCATGTCTTTGAAAGTTCTCATCCAGGGGACATTATCTTGAAGTTGAGCCATGACTTCTAAAATCGTCTTCCTTGAATGTTTCACCACATTCACACAAATAAATTCATGGTGAAACCTTTTAAGGAAGAAGGATTATAAGTCCAGATGCCACAGGAGTTCATTAGAAATTCATCTCTGAATTTGGGGGTGGGACTGTTGGCGTGGTGTGAGTCCAACCATCTTCGGTATCATCCATCAAGCTCCTTACAACCTCGGTTGTATTTATTTATTTATTTTTTGAAAGCGCATTTTAAATTGAGGTAGATGTGTAAGGAACAGGGGGTGTTCAACTCAAAATGCAGGAGACTACCAGGCTTGTGGCAGAAACTCAAAGGTTTATAACACTTAAACATTGATGGAACCCATGAATTAAGGGAGAAACTAAACAGTGACAAAGCAGATGACCTGACAATAAATAACGATACCAAGATACTAAAATACACTGGTGGTTATTAACTGAAATGAAGACAGTAGAAGATCATCAACTTGAACGTGGTGTGACTGACAGGAGAGCTCAAAAAAAGAACATGACCAAAATCAGGAAAGATAATTGACAAGACCCAACCCAAGGGCACAGTCCTCACAACAATATGGACACAGTAATTTGTCAGTAGGTCGGAGGTCCCTGTTGACATCAACTACTTATACGTGGAATTATTTTCATTGAACTTCAAGAGGCATGAAGTGGTTTTGACACCCAGGGGATATTTCTTGAGCATGTCTTGACAGAGCATTGAGGCAGAAGTTTGCGCTTTATTCCTGTGGTACGGTTGTGTCATTTTGTCTGAGGAAAGACTGTTTGAGTGTGGATGCTGCAGGGTGTGTCGAGTACCACAAGAAATGGAAATGCTCGTTAGGACTGGTGTTTCCAGCATGATCATCTTTTCCTCTCTGTGAGGATGGTCTCAAGCTTTTCCACTGAAATAAATTGCAGGGACACACATATGTAAGCTTTGTTTTTTTGTTTTTTTACTTTGTGTTGACTTTAGGCACCATTTATTTTTTTAGGATTTTATAAGACTTTTCTACCATAATCTCTGCGTTCTGAAGGAAGAACACCTGAAAAATATCTAAAAACTTTAAGTTGTACACTTTTTTTAGCAGTTTAATTCCCTCCTCCACAGAAAGATTCACAGTGCTTGCATTTAAGTAGGAAGTTGCTGCATGCAGTGGTGTCACAACAGGCTCTGGGCCCTAAAGGAATGAGGAGCTTATGAGAGCCCCACATTGTTTAGGGATGTACAATGTCTGTTTCCTAATTTAATGATCGGCCTTTGATTGAAAAAAATGTGAAGGCATACAAACAAAACTTTCACGTAGCATCTCTGATTTGGACTTGCTTCTAAAATCTAAGATTTTGAACCTGACAAATGGTCTTTGGTTGTTTTGTTTTGCACTCCCGTAATCTACATTTACACAGTAGTGGCCTGGTTCTCCACTGATGGAGAGTATTTGGTCAAGAATCTGTATGTTGTGTTCTATTTTGGGAGGAGGGTCCTCAAATAAGTTTTGCCCTGGGCCCAGGGATGGTTGAAGTACCCTTTTCCCACCTCAGTCTGGATCTGTAAAAGGAGGGTTTCAGTGGCTAATGTTGTGACAGATCTATCTATCTATCTATCTATCTCTCTATCTCTCTATCTCTCTCTTTCTCTCTCTCGTAGGGAGAGGGGAAAAGTGTGAGGGGGGGAGTAGAAGAAAAATGTAAAAAAGAGAGAGGGGGACAAAGTGAGGGGATGCAAGTGCTGAGGTACTCATTTTCTGAGTGAGAACTTTTGACAAAATAACTGTCTCTTAACTGAGTGGTTTCACCGCTGACAGTGTGATGATACTTCTGCACCTTATGTCTTCATAATTGTCAGAAAATAAACTGCATTAAAAGGGAATAAACAGGTTTTGTAATTTGTGATTTTTGTTGCTACCTAAACAAAGAACAAGTAAAATATCTGGCCAATCCCTGAGGGAATTAAGTTACTTCATTTTGAATTACCACAGGTATTAGGCATGACCCCTTCAGAGTCTGAAAACGCTGTGGGAACGTCACAGTGACACAGCAGGACAACAGTACAGTCATTAATCTCTGGATTTTGTCGACCACAAAAATGGTGAGATGTTTTGTACAACGCTTGCTCCACAGCGGTTTGTCCGGAGGTTTGATATAAAGAAAACTACCATGACGAGGGGGTTGATCAGTGGCGATTGTGTGTATATGTGGGTGTTTGTAGTATCTCTGCGTTGCTGTTTCATTCAGTGACTCATTGCACATTTCCGCTGTTTACTGGAAGATGTTTATGCCCTTGAGTTTTTAATGGCTACCTGAGAGTGAGTGCGGGAATCCTCAGAGTCCCATATTTGCCTCACTGGAGTGCTAAATAAATCTCGATTTTATTTTCCCTCTCAAAAGGGCTCCTCAGCTTGTTTAAGGACTGGCGCTTGTTGTGCACTGAAAGTGACGCACACTAGGGGAAAATTATTTGGTATTCAGTCAGGACAAGTACAACAAATACACCAGCATACACTTTACTGGTCGAACTCATGTTTTTCCCTTTCCATTTATCAGAAGTGGTATTAATTTTATTAAATCTTTTTTGTTTTTTTCCTGACTAAAATGTAGCTTCATTTTTATCTACACTTAATAAAAATGAAATCATTTGGAGGAAAAGAGCTGAAAAGGTAATTTAGGTTAAAAAAAAACTGCAAAATCTCTTCTGCGACAGATTTGTAATGTGGCAAAAAAGAACACAAATGGTAGTCATCAGGAGTTTCATAAACTCATCATCTACTAACACCAGAAAAGAAAAATCACATGAAAAAGCAACTTTTTCTTTGTCTACACACTTTTCAGGATTTCAAAAACATTTCTTTATATAAATACACACACAGCAATGGTCTTAAAAATATTTAAAATATTGGTTGTTTTGTCCTCTGTGCACATTAACCACAGTTTTTAGTCTGCAGTGCACTTATGCATGCGTGGGTTTTCTCCGTGCACTCCAGTTTCCCTGCACAGTCCAAAAACACACTTCATAGTTTGATTGGTGTCTCTAAATTGCACTCAGGTATAGATATGTATGGCCCTGCAGAAGATCTGTTCAGGGTGTATTCCACCTTCAACAAAGAGGGTTAAAGTGGGTTAAAAAGTAATATTCAGACCAGCACTAGACACATTTAAGAACAGCTGACGCAAATATTAAGCAAAAAGATCACAATTCATGAAATAACGTCATTGACAGCTGTAAATTTTTACGGCTCATGTTGGTGTACATCAGTATTAATTGGCTCAAGAGTATCACAACTTTCTCTAGTCATATCATGCAGTCATTTGGTTGGTTGGCATAGTGCCGGTTTTTAATTACATATTTGTTTGTTTTGTCCTTTGTTTTTAAATTTCATCATGTAAAGCACTTTGAGTACTTTGTGTTGGAAAACTGCTATACAAATAAACTTTGATTTGATTTGATTTCAACACTGTAAACTGACAGACTTAGCTCTATTGGCCACTTCCTTTTGAATTCTATGACTTCATGTTCTTTATGATTTAATATTTATTATACAATTACCGGAATGAAGCCCATTGAGACGACTATTGTTGTAATATTGGACTATATAAATAAAATTGAATTGAATTGCATTGGCAAGTGTTTGGTCTTGATGCTGTATATGGTTCTCCGGTCTTTCCTCCAATCTTTGACCAGCTGATTGTCCTAATGGTGGAGTGTCCATCCTGAATCTGGGAGATTGTTACAGTTTTTCTCAGTCGCTTTAGTACAATTCTCAGATCAGAATTGAAGTTTGCAAATATGTGTGTGAATTTCTCAAAACAATTTGTACAAACAGCAAAACACTATGGATTTCTTGCAAAAGCCTGTAACTTGCTCAAAATCTTTAGTTCATCTCTCAAAACTAAGTCTTTATGTCATTGAACATGTCAGTGCCATCAGAATGTCAAGTCCTTGTGTCATTATCAACGAACAAGACAGTCAAATGACTTAGTCATGTTGTCAACATAACTGTGTACTTTGGAGGGAGGTGCTGATGTAAACTATGGCTAAAGTTTTGATGACAATTATTGTAAAATGTAAGTTACACCTTTTTTGTTTGATTGCAAGAGACTGGACAAGATTCACATTTACACTTTATTGTTCATATTGTAATTTGTTGACAGACCATGTCATACCAACATAGAAAAAACCCACTGCTAACAGTAACACAAAGGGGAAAAAAGTATTCTGTACAGCAGTGCAACAGTACAGGCAGTGCAGTAGGAATTGGTGTGGTCTTCCTACAACTCTTGTCATTCCTGTATGTTAGGCCACAAATTCTCATCCACATCACAGCAAATATCCTCTCTTGCAATGCAGCGAAATATGTTTGTCACATTATGACAACTTGATCAACCATTTTGCAGTTAAGGACTTATACGATGAACTAATGACTAGGTGTTTTGAGGAGTAAGACTATTGCACAGTGAACTATATAATACATTTTGATCAACATGACATAAACAATTGATAATGTAGCAAAGAGCAGAGAATTGTGCATAATCATTTGCATGGATGTACCAAAGCAATTGCAACTTGTTCAAAGAAGTGAGAAACTCCTTATATGATGTGCACAAGTGACATCATGATGTGAAGATTGAACAAATAGTTTTGGGAATTTCATTCTGATCTGAGAATTGTACTAAAGCTGAGAAAAACTGTAACTTGAGTCCAGAGTTGTGTCATACAAGACTCCTAAAAATGGTACCCTGCTTGACACTCACCATTAAGGGGTTGGATGTTGGTGGGGTTTAAATCACCAAAAGGCTTTCTGCAGCTCGAATGCCGAGAACAACCTTCACAGGACTTAACCAGGTGGGATTTCTTCCATCTTGAAATGTGACAGAAAGCCATAGATGCACCATCAACTAGATTCTCAACAATATCCATGTGTCACAAACAGGGACATCAGTTTTCAACCAATATGCCAATATTGAGGTAGCTGTAATAGAAAACAATTTCAATGAAGGCAAAATAAGTAAGGTGGAGCCAAACTGTTAAATGAAAATCATCTTTGTGTAGATTCCACAGCTCGGTGGCTTCTTTCTTTGTTATATCCTTTGTTAAATCCTTCTTATATACTAAAAAGCTTTATGAAACCAAGCTGATTTAAAATATTTTTACCCATGTCCTTTTACTTTACATTGGAGCTGTTCTTTAAATACTCAACATTACCATGTTGTACCAAACATTTTCTAAGTTAAATGCTATATGGACAACTGTGTATTTAGCAACTGACTGCAGGCTGATGACATACTGATTAGCTATAGTCACTAGGGGGAAGGTGACGTGGAGGGTGTCTGGTTTGGGCATCACACACGTTTACTCTCTGCCATCTGCTGAGGGTCTCCAAATGAAATCATGATTGGGGAACACGGGACTGGACTCACATGATTAAGAGTTAGCTGCTATATACCCCTTCCCTTTCCACTGCTGAAACACCTCCACCCTCCTTTTCAGGAACCTGATGACCATGACCTGATGCATGCCACGCGTTGACTGCTGCCCCCCACCCACAAACATGCACAGATGAGGGGATCATGGCTGAGTCTAACCTGCCTAATACTCCCTAATGGCTTCTCTATTCAGGGATTATCTCCCTAAATCCACAAACGGAGGGTCCAACATGCACAGGCTTACAGTGTAACCGTCGCAGCAACACACAGGCCCTGACTCACACACAGAGCCACACAAAGGAAATGGACAATGGCTGATCTTTTCACAGTGATTTGGTGAGCCTTCAAATGGCCTGTGGGGTGCAATTAAAATGTTTGGGACTCTAAGGGGAAACAGAGAGGGAGACGATGGGGGGAAAGAAGGAGGAGGAGAAGCAAGACAGAGGAAAGAGTTCAACAAGCAGGAGCTCCATATCAGCTCTCCTTCTTTGGCAGTCCCCCACATTAAATCACATAAATTGATTCATATCAAACTGAAAGTAAAGCTGCATTAAACGTTGAAAAATAAGAGGCGATAGTGGATTTTAGGAGATGTGAGAAGTTAAACAGTAATTTTTCATGCTCCAGATCTTTTAAAAAAACTTAGGTGGAGAGAGTGGGTTTTCTTTGTGGCATCTGTTGAGGCTGCAGAAATAGACAACTAATAAAAATCCCGCTCTGCTGAGAATAAATCTGCGTCTCATCATTCAAAGGAATGAACGACCCTGGGAATATTTCAGGCAGGCAACTCGAGCAGTGCGTTTACCTGGTTATTCCTCCCCACGGGCGGTTCAGTCTAATTAACTCACCTGTTCAGCGTCCTACTTAAGTTCGAGGTGCGGTCCAATCCCTCTTCTTCCATTTCCGTGAGATCTGCGTTCATGACCCCACCCTCCTCCCCGGCTTCCACCTGTGAGCTCCGTTAGGGGTATTTTAATACCCAAAGTGTTCTATGGAGATCTTTGTTTTATGTATTTCAACGGAGCCTTATGCTAAACCAAAAGAAATATGGAAATAAATCTTCTTTACTGCGTGAGTTGTCTGACTGAAATAAAATATTGCATTGAAGTACTCCTAAATGAAATACTAATAAAACAAGCATCTCATACATTTACACACCAAATCTCTTCAGTGTGTCTTTAAGGAGGTTTCTATCAAACAGTGTCTGGGGCTAGGTTTTAGTTGAGATAAAGGTGAATTCAGACTGAAAAAGTTCATTGGTCTGGACTGAATCGACTTAATTTAGTTCAGATCGAGTCCTGAACCTTGCATTTGGTCACGTGACTTGTAAACAAAACCATGTGATTAAAGATCTCTTCAGTCTTTCTCCAGGAAATACAAGGGTGGGGCAACGCAACGAAAGAAAGAATAATGGAAGCCCTTTGCTTTGCAATCCTTGTCAGGATAATTCACTTACTCAAGCAGTTGTTGGACATTGTCAGTGAAATATGACGTTTTTGTTGCTTTGGTATGGCAGAGGCATGTCGAGAAAACGGTTGAGAAGCAATGTGTTGTAATGGAGACACATTTCAATGAGTTACTGTGTCTCATTATTGCCCAGCTACTCTGTTTACATCCCACAATGCCCGGCTACGGTGGCTGTTTCGGTCCAGTTGTTCCGCTCCGAGCACAGAACCTATTCAGACTGAGGAAACTCATAGTGAACCAGAGCTTAGTCCTATTGTAAACAAACCAAGACCACCTCAAAAGATCCCTGACCACGATCTGCTTTGGTGTATTCAGACAGACTGAAAATTTGTTTTCGAATTATTGGTGGAATCAAACTTTGGTTCACTTCAATTAAACCAAATGTGTCCAGTCTGAATAAACACTAAATTTTAGGAAAGCTTCACAGAGTTTTGTCTGAATTTGTGTATTCATATTTCTTATACAGAAACTTCTATATAATACATAACCCAAGCTTGAAATGCAGCTCAAAGAAAATGTTTTGTAATTACATGTTTCCAGTATCTTTTGAACGTGTATGCTCAAAGGTTTAAACACAAAACAGCCTTATCTCATGTTGATCTGTGTCCTCAATGTAAATCTTTAAACATGGTCCCTTTGATTTGAGAAACATTTATCTAGTGTCATTTGCTGGTTCAATTAGGCCGTATGGCTCCAGGACAAAGGACGAATACAATTTGTTAGTAGAGATCAATATACAGCCAGCCCAAACCATGATACCAATTATTTTCTGATTTTCTAAACAGATAAAGGCAGCAATAAACATGTTAAGCCTATCTTTACATAGACCAACTTTTGGCTTGTCAACAAGAATTTCAAATCGCATGCACAGAAGCGGCCCTGCGACCAACTGGTGTACTGTCTGGAGTGAACCCCACTCTCGCCTAACAGTGACAAGGATAGGCTCCAGCGACCCTGCATCCCCAAAAGGGATTAAGCAAGTTTTAATAAATTGGATGGATTTTTCCCCTATTGTAATACCCTTGTGTTTTTAAAAACCATTTTTGTTTTGAAGCTTTCTTACATGTCACAGCAAGAAAAAGCTTTAACCATTGTGTAGTTTTACTCTTATCGGAAAGCCACCTTGCAAAGATTCTTATAAGTTGAGATACTTAAGAGAACAAAACTGTTTGGGAAAGGCAGCAAGTGTCATGTTATGGTAAAGCATAGGGGCATTGTGTGCACAGACTCATAAAAAAACACACTTCTCCAGAGTCTCTGAAAGCCAAAAGGAATTTCCTCTTAAAAATGTGGTGTATCTAAAATGTATTCAATCTTAGATAAATGGTTAGCTTGGTGAAGCAACAACAAAGGCAATTCTTTGAGCCATTGCTTCTGAGATAATTAGGCAGATTCCAAAAATATCATGAAAAGCTTTTTTTTTTAATTAATGGAGGTAAAAAGATGTGATCATAAGTACTTATATGTTCTTATATCTATAAGATATATTATAATAAAAACCAACAGTAAGAGGCTTATGAGAAAGAAGATATTTTTTAATCGGGTTTCATTTTAGTAATGCTCTTTTTTATACATTGGGGCAAAAAGTATCTAGTCAGCCACCAATTGTGCAAGTTCTCCCACTTAAAAGATGAGAGAGGCCTGTAATTTTCATCTTACGTATACCTTAACGATCACAGACAATATGAAAACCAAATCCAGAAAATCACATTGTCTAATTTTTAAAGAATTTATTGGTAAATTATGGTGGAAAATAAATATTTGGTCACCTACAAACAAGCAAGATTTCTGGCTCTCACAGACCTGTAACTTCTTCTGTAAAAGGATCCTCTGTCCTCCCCTTGTTACCTGTAGCAGCACCATAATCATCGCTATCATAATCAATATGAAAGATAAACATGACCACTGATAATCTCCCTCCATTTGGGGCTCCAAGCAAGATGTTAAAAGGAACTTTACAGCTACCTTAAAAGCTTTTAACCTTTTTAGTAAACCTAAAAAATATTTCTATATTAATACAATAAAACAAAAATGCACAAGTGATGAATTTACACCCTTATTCCTCTGGTACAAATGGTTTCTTCCATCACCTTAAACATGTGTTTAGGCTCCAGCACAAACAGTTGCCAAAACACCAAAGACAGAAATGAAATGTTTAAAACCCAGTGAATCAACTTTAATATTAAGCTCTGCAATAGACTGCAACCATGATGTTTTCACAGGTTATTTGAAGCGAGATCTGCATCAACTCTACATAATGAGATGCATAGAACCCTGGAGAATTGGAATTCACAATAAAATAAATCATTAATAATGAACCCATCACTGAGTGCAATGCAGAAATGAAAATACCAATTAGTTTTGAAGTGCAATGAAATAATTAAATACTCTGTAAATCTGAAGAAACCTCAGTAAATAATAAGTTCTCGAAGCCTCAAGAACGTAAAGTCCTCTGATCAGAATAAGTTCTGTTTCTGTGTCCACATACATCCGCTGCCACTATATACATATATATATATATATGTAGTGTTATATATATATATATATATATATATATATATATATATATATATATATATATATATATATTTGTGTGTGTCAGTAAACTGCCAGCTCTGAACTCACACAGAAAATTGCTTTAGAGGAATGTAAGGTGTTAATATCACCTGTTGCGTCTTAAGTCCTGTCAACCATCTCCATTCTGGGTTTCTGCTCCTTCCTCTTCCGCTCCTCTTGAACTTTCGCAGATGGTAGGAAAACTCACTAAATGTGACAAGCTTGCGGAAAAGAGAGTTTATGTGAAAGGAAAGTGTGCGTGTCCACGCGCTCTTGTATATTTGTGTGTTTGTGATGGAGGCCTTCTGTTTAACTAACAGAAAGATCTTAGGGCCCTGTTTTGTTCCTCCACTTAGTCTCCTGTAGATATGCGTGCAGGGCTCATGCAGAAACAAAAAAACCCCCACTAAATTAAAGACTCTTTACAGATTTTCCACTCTGCCTGCAGATACCCCACAGCTGAATAAGCTTTCCATAGACAAAAATCCTTTTTCTTCAGGTGGGCCAGAGTGCCCTTGTTTGGTCCACATTACAAAAAGTTATCACACTTTCCATAGAAAGTTGCCCATTTGGGGGAAACAAAATCTGCATATGTGCAAGAGTGCATCCGAGTTCTGACTTGGCTCAGGAGTTATTTGAAAGTTGTTGCATTATCCCCCCTTGGCAACTTTTCTAACGGTCTTCTTTCAGTCAGTGACAGTTGTGTGCCAGTGGCTTTCTTTGGAGATTCATGGCCTTTGATGAGCTCCATATCCTATTTCCAAATACATCTCCAAATAATAAATTATGTTTTTAGACAATTTCTTTTATTCTTTCCTCAGAAAGTTTCCTCTATCTCTGTTCCTAGTGGTTTTTCCACTGAGAAAATCTTTTGCTTGTTGAAAACCAACATGTCCGACAGCTGTGGGACACATCTGCAGTTGTGTGTGTGTTGGTGTGTGTGCGTGTGTGTATCAGGGTCGTCCGTTGGCAGGAAGCAGTAGGCTGCGAGTGATGTGGTCAGACCCTCTGTCACCAAAAAGAAAGCGCAGTCTCGCTGTTTTTCTGTCGTTTTCCTGTTTGTTGTTTGTGTTTGCTGATGGATGTTATTCATTACAGAAAAAGCTTGTCTTGTCTTTTAAAAACTTTCAAAGTTTGTCTTTTTTTGCATTTTTTTTCTTTGCATTTATTTTCATAAACCTTATTTTTCTTTTTGTTTTTTTCAAAAACAACTGTCTTCCGGTTTTAACCCCTGTAAAAGCTGTAACGATCTTTTCATTAATGTCAAATGTGTAGCAAATCCATAATTTAAAAAGAAAAGCTCAAATTCTGCAGAAAAACGATGGATGCATAACAAACTGCTTTCTGTTTTCCTCAATCTGGAAAAAGACTGAAAGGAAGGTAATGGAAACTGCAGAGAGGGGTCATTGTGGAATATCATTTTTGTAAATAAAATGTGCAAATCAAAGGGAAGGAGCAACGAGAGGGGAAAGGAGGAAGATGACTGAGTGGGAAGTAAATTGAGGGAGTCAGGAGGACAATTAGACGGGAATTTCCAGTGTTAGTAAGAGAAGGAGCTTTTGTCATAACAGGGTGAGAGAGAGTTTCTGAGTTTTCTGCATGACGTGACTGAGTCAAACAGACATACAAAAAAGTTTAAACATGCAGTAGATAAGGAAAAAAACAAGATCATAAAAGCAGAGAGTTCAACAAGTGTAAAAGCTGCAAAGACTTATTTTTTCAGTAACCTTACACTCAAAACATGAAATATCTAATTAACTTTGCTGATTTGTTTTAAAAAACTACATTATTATTAGTAAAAAAAAGATAGATTAAATTGATTAACCTCCTTTTTATTTCTTTTTGACAGGGCTCCAGTTATGCATTTTGGATGCATTTTTTCTTCCAGATTGAAGCTAATTCGATAATAAACCTGGAGGTTACAGTTCATTTGGTGACCCCGTGTATATCTGTTCCCTATACATGTTTGTTTTAAAAGAAAACATACTTTAAGGTTTAAAATCACTGTAATGGAAGTAACACTTTGCACCATAAAATTCAACATAAATTCATGTTTATCAAAGATATTTGTCCCCTCATTTTTTTAACTGATGGTTAAGAAGGAAGGAAATTTTTCCTTAAAAAAAGGAAACAGTGCTTCAAAATTCAAGGTCCGAAAGCAAAGAGAAACATCCGAACGTCCTTCAAATTTTTTTCTTCTTTCAGCTGTATGCATAGAATCTGTTGTGCAACTTCTTCGTGTGTAAGTTTGATGAGAAATATACAGTCAACCATCAGCAAGAAAACATATTAAAAGCACCTCTCCCAGCTTCTTCAATCAATTAAAAATAGAAAATGTATCATAAAAGTGTGTTCTACTTAAAATCCTCTTAGTATTGCAGTAATTTACAATGGAATGAGAAATATTATTTGAATGTATATTTGGAATTTAAGCCTTAGATGAAAATGTGTTTTTCTGCACTCTGAAGTGTTAATTTGAGAGCAAAGTGAAGAGGGAGGGGGGATGAAATGAACATGGAGAGCGGATTACATCACACAAAGCATCAGAAATGGAGAGAAACACTGAATTGACACAACAGCTTTCGACTCAAACAGTCAGATTTCTCCGGGGCCCTAAACAGACCCGTTCTGCCCCCTACAGGCCACCAGCGACGATGCACACACGTGCGCGTGAGCATCCTGAGGAAGAGTGACATCCTGTGACAGTGACTCAGTGCTTCTTCCCAACACACGCGCACACAGGCACATGCACGTCCAGTGTGAGGCTCATTTTAAAGACATTCCTGATCAGACTCCCACATCTATCACAGCGGGTTACTATAATATAAATGAAAAGTGTGCGTTTGGAGACGTGGGGTTGTGTGGGGTGGAGTACACTCGCGCTCTCAGGTGAAAGCGCACGAGGAGGAAAAAAACACACGGCTGGGCGGAGTCTGGAGGGAGTGGGTGTGGCGTTAACTTTTTTACTCTTAGAGCAGAGACATGTAGACTGGGAGGGATTTGCAAACAAGTCTCTGAGTGGATCACAGGCTCTCCTGCGCTCATTTCAGCGCTCGCGCACGGACGCTCAGGCTTGAGTGGAGTATCAGCGAGAGGAGCCCAGGGGGAGAACTGCACCTGTCCCACGCGCGCGGAGGATCCCACGGCTCGTCCTTATGTGTGGATGGGATCAAAGTTACATGGTGAGTCCGGGGCAGACTCCACATTTATACAAAGACCAAAAAAAAGAACTATTTACTGTTTTCTTTTAGATATAAAGTTCTTTCAGTTCGGTTAATTTCTTTTAAGTTTTTTTTTAAACGAAAGGTTTTTGACTTAAATTCAGGACAATTAAGAGTTTAATTGTATTCACTTTAAAACAGTTGGTTCTAAATTAACATTTTTTAACATTTTAAATAATAGATTTAGAATTTTGCACACATTTGGAACATTTGAGTGTTATTATTATTATCTAAAACGGTTTCTTGGAATTTAAAACTTTGTTTTTTTTTTATTGTTAATACTTTTTCAAAAATATGTTTTAAGTTTAACATCTGGACAGAAAGTGAAGAGAGAGAGAGGTCACTGAAACATGAAACTGAAAGCTGATTTTTTTGTTTGTTTGTTTCTTTTTCTTCCCCTTTGACGCAATTTTGAAGGTGTTAATTTTTTAAAAATTATTTATTCCTCTCCCTCAGCTGTTGTGTTTTTTTCAGTTGGCCAGGATGTCTGAGAGCTGGATTGTTACTTGGTTGATGGTTTCAGTATTAGTTTTCGATGTTGCAGCTGTAATGCAAAGAAGTTTCTGACTTCTGCAGAGCAGAAATAAATATTCAGTTTATTGTTTTAATGGGTCTCATTTAAATGGCAGATGGAGCTGAAGCTGCTGATTTAAAGAAATCTCTTTCTTGATGGAAATGTTTGTGAATCCGTTTCTGAATTTAGTATTTTCCACATCATTTTTTTGCTTTTGTAATAATTATCTGGTCAGAGTTTGGTTCTGGTAGTGTTTAAAGTGTGTAAAATAACTCATTAAAACACTTGTGGGGATTAATTTAGCATTGCAGGTGTGTAAGAGTGAGTTTTATTTGTACAAAAGCCTAAATTAAGTTTTCATGCAGCTATAAAGAATTTTACATTTATTTTCTGGGGGGGGGGGGGTCAATATTAGTCGTACATCTTTAAAAAAAATGAGAGAAAAAAGTCAATTGAGTCAGTTGAAAATGAATTCATTCTGTTCTTCAAGAAGACCTTACAGACTGTGATCACTGACGCTCCCCTCTCGCCTGCGTGGGACGAGCTCCTATCCCAGAGTGGAAATCTGCCTGTGTGTGTGTGTGTGGGATTGTCTTGGGTGGGATCATGTTTGAAGTTTTGTTTGCGCTGCCGTGGCCCCCCAAATGGAAAAGTTTTGACGCTCCCTTCCTCATTACTCCCCCCTGTCCATTACCAACACACGCGCACACACAGGCGGGGAGTTGGGATGATTTGCCGGTTCCGCTGCTTTGCCACTCTGCTTCCAATTTTAGCTTCATTCAGACACAGACAGCATTTCCTTCCTCTGTCTTCAACCCCAGGGACAGATGAGGAGGAGGAGGGGGTCCAGAGCAAGGAAACACTGGCGATTTTACATCCCTAATTTGGAAGTAAATTTTGTGTTTTTGCATAAATAGAAGGTTTTGAGGTGAAAAACATCCACAAGACGTACAGGAATAAAAAGACAAAAAAATGCAGATTTGGAAAGAAATATTCAAAAAGTAATAATTTTGAGCATAGTATTGCTAACTATAAACAATCCAAAGCAAATCATTTTTGAGGCTGTAGTTGTCTCTTTATTAAGCTTTCTTTAGTTTACTATGCAAACTTATTTTTTTATGACTTAAAAAGTAACGGCGGATCTACTGTCCCACAATCCAATAAAAGACTAGATTAGCCAGGGAAAAATAGGATCATGGGTTTGGATATTTGTGTAGATAATTATTCTCATTTTAGATGGTAATCAGACAGAATTAACCCTCTGCTGAAGTCATGAATGAATCCCCTAATTGTTTCCCAAATTAGTTAACATTTAGTCTAAATGGTTCACAAGACGAGTAGTTTCCTGCCCGTTTCTTTGTGTGTGTGCCTGTGTGTGACATTAACATTAGTGACTCTTTCCTTTGAGTCACTACACAATAATCACTGATCTGTCTCTCCTTCTGTTTGGCTTTTCGTATTTCATCACTGATTTTATCTCTTTTATTCTTGTTTTTCTCATTTTTATTTCTTATCTCAACACACCCTTCTTTATATTTAGGCTTTAACAGGATTTTGCTTTCACCTTCTGTTTTGGTTTTTCTCTTTTTTCTTTTCTTTTTTAAAATCTGAGCTCCACTATTGCTCTTTGACTTTCAACAGATCCAAAAATAACAAACTTTTCTTTTTGTGTTCTTCTTGTAAAGGCGACCTCTCATAGCTCGGCCACATTGACCAGTGAGGGGGCGCACACCATGGAGCAAGATGACACACACCCCAAGATGGCCTCCACAGCCACCAGCATGCTGTCAGACGGAGCTGAGACGTTGACCGACACGGACGTCGACGTGGAGATGGAGGAGACAGACATGAGCACATGGACCGACACAGAGTTTGAGAAGAAGTGCACGTACATCGTCCAAGACACGCCGTGGGAGGCGGCCCCAGATGGCGATGGCATGATGACGACAACAAGAGCGGAGGTGTCGCTGCCGCGAAATCTTGCCTTCAAACACAAGGCTGGCAGCAAAGAGGTCAGAATATAACACACACACGGGAGTCGGTAAACTTTCTCTGCAGTCACAACGTCTGACACACATACAGGCAGAGAAAGCCATCTGCATGCTCTCACACAAATGAGTCAGTTGTGGGTCATGAAGGAAGAGGGGGTCGCATCTCGTAAAGTCTTCACAGAAACTCACACAGCAAAGCAACTTCATGGGAATATGTGTGTGTTGGTGAAAGAAGCTGGATTTGCACACAAACACAGCAACAATGCCTCTTCATCGGTTTGCATCCGTCCATGAAAACCCATTTATCATCCGAGAAAAAGCTGGCTGAGTCCCAGGAGCGCACTTTTATTACACCTTAAGCTCCGATTACAGTCAGCAGGGGGCGCTCCGCAGCACCTTAACGGATGCATCTGTTCATGTTGACTCACTTGTTGCATTAAAACACATCTTAAGCCGCACAATATCCTCAGGAAGTGTTTTTTTTTTCTTCCAGCTTTGATAAAATTTGATCTAATTTACCTGACAAGCACATCTTTAAATCTCCACAACAGGAAAGGATAACCCTTCTTCCTGATCAAACTGGATGTGAAAAAGTCAAAATGTCAGCCAGTCAAAGGTTGAACCCGAGATTGGATAACAGCGAGATAATACTCAGAATCAAAATGGCAGTGGCGACGTGATAAAGCGAAAAACAGAGGGTGTCGAGTGTCTGAGCAGACAAATGGGTTTGACGTTAACATCTGGAGATGAGTCTTTTCCACAGCTTTGATTGCCGTGACACTGAATAGTGTTTCACAATCAATCAAGTGACTAAAAGGGCAAACATAAACTTTCCTTGGCTGTCTGTTTCACCGTTGATTTGCTAAAGTCTTGAGGTACAAAAGCCAGCGTGCATGCTCTGCGTTTCCAGAGCATCTCTGGATTGAAAAAAAAAAAGAGGTGCATGACTGCAGGTTAAGAGATTGCAAATCTGTCAATTTTGACACTGTGGAGGAAAACCGGCGTGATCACATGGATTTTCTCATCAGGGTTTTATCAAGTGGAAACCGAAGCAAGTAAAAGGGAGAAAGAAATAAAAAGATGAGTCCTTTTTTTTTTTTTTTTTTTACAAGCTGATATGCTATCAGCTCGCATTCGTCGCAAGGAGGAGAGGAAGAAGGAAAAGCTATATAATCAAAGAAAGCTATGTTTTGGTTCAAAGGAAGAGGGAGAGCATTGTTAAAATCCTGTTAATGATCAAAAAAAAGTTAAGCACACAAGCTATCGCAGACTTATGTCTGGTCCTTTTGAGGGAAAAGAGGAAAGGGGGATTTCCCACATCACAGTTTGGAAAAGACTTGTTTGTGTGGGTTTAGCATAAAAAAATGTGTCTCCTCTCCCTCCATGGCTGGAGCCTGAATCGCAGGCACTGCATAATCCCTCGCTTTTCTCCTCTTCCTCTTTGTCTGATTCCCACCCCTTCATCTTTGATTGTATCAGATGAGGAAGAGAAAAAAAAGTTTTTTTGATTATCTTGATGTCTTCCCTTGAGGTGTCTGAAGCGGCAGTGGTTTTGGTTTGATGTGGCAAACGGTGTAGGCGTGACTTGAACAAGAGAGGAGAGATTTGTGTTTTTCTTCAATCGGATAAAGACGCTCGTCGTGAGCTGAAGTGCTTCTTCATTCCTTCAGCTGCCCGATGGCGTATTTGAAATGAGCCTTAATGTGGATGATGGATGTGCACATCAATATCAACACTCGGTACACTCGAATGAGGAACAATGGCCCCTGCGGCATACCTTATCACCCTATTTAAGTTGCAAATTTCCTAATGACTCGGCACGTCTGTGTGCAGGTGGTCGGCGTGTGCAGCAGAGAATACATCCCCCAAGGAACGCGCTTCGGCCCTCTGGTGGGCGAGATCTACACGGCCGACAGCGTACCCAAAGACGCCAACCGCAAATACTTCTGGAGGGTGAGTGCAGCGCTCGAAAACACACAACAGCACACACATTTCCTCAGAACCCGGAGGGACCCCTTCCTGTGACGTCACGCACATCTAAAGTCAGTCAGTGGAACAGGAAGCCTCTGGGCTTGCTGTTTTCTGTGCGTGTACGAGGAAAAGGCACGGGGATGTGATGTCATCGTCACACAAATAGCTTGTCACACCGGGGTTCCTGTAAGCGCACATATGCTCGCACACTCAGAACCATCACTACCGGTAACTAAGTAAGACCGTGCACGCTCACCAGAAACCTGCCTGACGCGGCTGTGTGTGTGTGTGTGCGTGCGTGGAGGGGTGGACTTGCTTGAAAAGAGTTTAACCACAAGCAGGCAGTCATAAAGGTGTTCCGTTAGTGCTCATATCAGAACTTCTCACACGTAGTGAAAGCAGAGAGTGGAGGGTTCGGATGAAAAATGAAAGACTAGCTGCTCTTTCCCTCTTCAATATAAGAGGATCCCCCCCCCCCTTACAGACTCCTATTCTTCAGCTGTCTCTCTGAAGGTGATGAAGGTGAAGAGATGCAGGTGGTAGGATTTGATGAAGAACAGGCAGAAAAAGCCAACGTTTTAGAGTTTAGATTCACATGGTTGAGAACATTTTAGAAGCATATTTTTAGGTTGAAATGATTCAAATGGGTCTTTTTCTCTGGTTCCAGATCTATGCAGACGGTGATTTTCACCATTTTGTGGACGGCCTGGACGAGACCCGGTCCAACTGGATGCGCTACGTGAACCCGGCTCGCTCCGCCGCAGAGCAGAACCTGGCAGCGTGCCAGAACGGCATGGAGATATACTTCTACACGGTGAAGCCTGTCCCCGCCGGTGCCGAGCTGCTGGTGTGGTACTGCCACGAGTTTGCCCGCCGCCTGCGGTACCCGTCCTCAGGGGAGCTGATGATGCAGAAGCTCAGTAAGTTCAGGAACTTTTTAAAATCTATTATTGAGCAATCAGGCTGATGAGGTGCGCTAAGGATGTCTTTTCTGCTGATAAAACACATTAGGAGGCAGGAGCATGCAAAAACAAAATCAATGATGAACCCGTGCATGTGCTCTGTGTCCTGTCGGCGCTGGTAAAGCATTACTGTTTTTGTGTGCTGCTCTGTCTCCTTCCTCTCTGAATGTTAGCCTGTCATTATCTCACACACACACACAAAAGTACAAGAGCAACAACCTTTCATCTCTGTCAGTGCCATCGTTGTATTTTTGCGTGCGCGCCTGTGACAGTGTAATTACACACAGAGGGATACGGCCCCTAATGCCACAGTCTTCCACACTTAAAGACCCGCTTTTAACTTAAAAGCTGGCGCACACACAACCTTGCTCAATAAAAGGAGCGGAGACAGAGTGTGTTTGCTCGACTCCGTGCTTCACTGACTTTTTTTTATGAGGACAGCTTAATGTTCCCCTGTACTCACAATTGTTATCACTTTTTCTGCAGTATGACTTTCCTTACATTCCGCCTCAAACACAAACACACACAAAAAAAAAAAATTCCCCCACATGCACTTTCACGACACACAGCAGCTACAACGGCACTTATCCACTCTGGGCTGAGTGGATCAAAGAGAGCAAGCTGGGAGGAAAACAAAGACAGAGTGGGAGCTCAGGGCTTTCCAGGTGTGACTGCAGCCTAATAGTAGTGTGAGGGTGGCAGAGGGACCGGCCAGCCAAAGCGACTCCACTGCCAGGGGAAAAAATGCGCATGACCTAAGGGGCAGGAGGAATCCCCAGTCCGTTCACTATAGCCCCCCCAATTCCACCAGCACATTGTGTAAATGCCATATATCTTGTAATGGATTAGTGCCCTTTGTAGCAAAGCTTCGAAGGTCTACTGAGTACGTTTGCCTGTTGCTGCAGCTCATGAAATGGTTAAAAGGCCATGAGGAAGAAGCTGCTCTCTGACAGACATCTCAGCAGGTCACTCCACTCAAAAGAGTTTTTTTGCCACCTAAAAGACACCTAGAAAGAATAAAAATTCATGATTTAGCTGACTTTCTAATGATCTTGTGTGCAGATTAAACATGTTCATTGTTGAAGACCTACTCTGAGAAAAATGCTGGTTTTGGTGTTTTTAATGTGGACTTGTAGCTTTTTTCTAAAGATGGAGGACACAGATAAAGAAAATTGAGCGTAAAATAGCATTCCTGAGTATTTCTTTATTCAAATTCTGAGCTGCTGTCTGGCTCAAAACTCTACAGGTGGACGGCTCCAATATAGCTCAGCAGTTTTGTTGTATCACTAATGTTAGGTTGGGGTTGTGAGGGGCTGTAAGCTAGCAGGAGAGAGTGTAAACTGAGAGCTCTCAGCAACAGGGAAGAGAAGGGGGGCGGGTTTGCTCCATGGCAACAGTTCCACCCACAAGCCAAATTTCTAACAAAGTCCTGCCGCTCTGCAGAAACTATGTCTCAGACAATGAAAACATTTTTCAGAATTTGGCTAAAAATGGCATAATCATAATTAAAAGACCACTTGGAATGCTTTTAAAATGCATCATCAAATAATCACAATGTGTCTTGAAGGAAAAAAAATGCACACCAGTTGCTCCATAGGGGGGCATCAAAGTTTCTAGTCCCAACCAGGTGCGATATCACTGAAGAGGGCAACTTTTTGAGCTTTTTCCAGCACAGTCATTGCAAAACGTTGTGCTTGGGTTGTTGCGCAAAAATGACTGCTTCACTCTGTCACTTTCTCCCCTTTCTTCTTCACTCACTCTTTTTAGTCCCCCTCCATTTAGCATTTTCTAAGTATTAGCACTTAACTGCACCTGTCATCCATGTGTGTGCATGTGTTGTGTTCAAAGCCACTCTGGTTTAAAAAAAAATAATAAAAAAAGCACTCTCTCCTCCCACACTCTCACATTCACAACATGCCAGCACATTTACACCCCTCTTTTCATCTCAGACACATGCAAGCTCACAGATTGTGCATGTGTGTGTGCAGTAGCATGTCGGCCAATTGCTGTGATATATTTGCCACTTAAAAAGATCAGCAAAGGGGTGGAGGAGTGGGTGAGAGGAGGTAGAGTAGCACCTCCTTCAGTTGACTACTTGAACTTCCTGGCAGAAGGGCCGTGTTGACAGATTGATATCTGCAAGATGGCCGCCCTGTTTGTTTTCTGGAAGGGGGGATAGTGGGAGGAGGAAGAGGAGGAGAAGGAAGGCTAATTGATAACCTTTGTGTTTACACAATGCTGCTAAACTACTGGAGAGAGGGTCACCGGTTGTCTGTGCAGGCGAAGAGGAGAAGGAGGGGAGGAGGAGGAAAATTTCCCCAGTGCCTGCACTTGGGATTAACTCTGACAACCTCCATATCTCTCACACACACTCCCCTCTGAGCGACCTCGCAGCAAAGAGTTGACCAGGCACTTAATGAGCTTATTGATAATAAACGTCTGCATTTTAAGGCCCTGTCTGTGGCAATTTAACAGCCACGATGTGCCGCTAATTGACATCCCGTGGCTTTTTACATTCACAAGCTCCCCTCCTAATCCACTCTTTCATCATGGAGAGGAGACAGTAGGTGTGAGTGACTGAGGAGGAAGCTCTCCGATTTCACCTCTGACCTGGAAACAATAGACACCGGGCAGAACTAGAGAGCGGCAGCTTGATCAGAAGTGTGCGTGTTGTTCAAAAGTAAGGGAGTCAACAAATCACACAAGGTCTTTTGTGTGCAGGCGTCTCTATATGTGTACTTTGTCACATTGTGTGGGCGTGTTTGCGTAAGGCAGGTGGAGGCCAAGATTTCTTCAGAATTTCTTTAGCAGGAAATACTCCATCAGGCCTGTCTGTCTGTCTGCCACCATCCCTGATTTTATCTTGATTTGATAGTCACACAGCATCTACATGGACCACGAACACATACACACAGGTGGTAAATGTCATGCCTTGTTTCTGTCTTTTGCCCCTTGCGATCATCAATTGTGTCACACAATAGACCCACTGAGGTGCTACAAGTGTTCCTGAACACCGACACCCAAAATCACATTAGTTTTCAGGTGACCTCAGTGTTTTGTTTTTTTCTGATGACCTCCCCCTGACCTCATTTCTCTGTGTCTCTTCAGAGGAGTCACTTTTGGAGGGCAAGCACCATAAGTTGAGCAGCGAGGAGCATTTAGATGAAGCATGCAGCCCATCTCCTGTCAGGGTTACCCCAAAGCCACCAAAGAGGGAGCACAGCGTCCTTTCCATTCTGCGTGGCACCAACAGCACCTCGTCTGGGTCCAGCAAGAGGGAGCCCAGCCGGCCGCTCGTCACCCGCCCTCTTTGTGCTGACAGCCCAGAGCGGCCCCTGTACCCCCGTGCCCTTTACCCGGCTATTAGGCCCCACCCACACATGTCAGATGACTTCCTCAGTCACAAACCCAGCAACCTCGGCTACCCTTCAACTCACTCCCCTGGAAACCAGTCTTCAGCTACACCTAGTCCATCTGCAAGGAGCAGTCCAGACAGCACCCCACAGGGGAGCCCCTGTGGTCCTGCCCCATCCCCTGCGTCATTTTACCCTACCGGACTTGGTTCCTACCCTGGATACTCACCACCATCTGCCCCCCTCTCCACACAATTTTATTCTCCACCAAGCCCCTACCCACGGTACCTCCTACCACATCACTACCCTCTTTCTGGTGGTGGTGTCCCTACAGTTGGAGGGATGATTCCTAGAATGTACCCCCTCTTGCACCCTCATGTGCCCCTCTTGCCCTCTGACCCAGGAAGGCACTTCTTAATGCCGGAACCTATGCACCCCTCTTCCTTTTCTTCCCACAGAGACCTCTTCCTACCTGGGTCCACCAGTGCCTTCACTATCAAAACTCCCCTGATAGACAGAGCAGGGCCTCACAACCCTTATTCTGGACTCCTTAACCCACACGGACCGGCCCGCACCCCCTCAAGTGGCTCCCCAACTGCGGGCACTGCACCTCCCAGCGAGCAGGTGCCCACAAAGCCTACCTCAGCCCTACTGGGCAACACCAGCGAACATCGTACTGATGAAGAGGCCATTAACCTGACAAAGGTGAAGCGGGGAGCCGGCTCTGCAGGCTACAAGGCGCTGCCTTACCCTCTAAAGAAGCAGAACGGCAAAATCAAATACGAGTGCAACGTGTGCAGTAAGACCTTCGGGCAACTGTCAAACCTGAAGGTGAGACTGGAGTTGTTTTGCTTCTTCCTTGCAACATGATGTCTACTTGTGTGAAATACTGCCCCATTATCATTCTTGCACTCTGTAAGGGCTGAAGTATAATCACAAGGCACTAAAGATAGTTAAAAAGACTAAAAAGAAAACAGAGTGTCACCAGATGTTCACACCTTCAAATATTTAAGTTCATTAACTGAATCATGCTAAGCTTTTTTTTTTTTTCTTAACATGCAGGTTCATCTACGTGTGCACAGTGGAGAAAGACCATTTAAATGTCAGACCTGCAGCAAAGGGTTCACTCAGCTTGCTCATCTGCAAAAACACTACCTGGTCCACACTGGGGAGAAGCCACATGAATGTCAGGTGAGAGGCCTTTCTAAAAATTCTCAACCAAATGCGACATGTTGCAGATTGGTCACTAAGTTCTTTTATTTCTTCTCTTTTGTCAGGTTTGTCACAAGCGCTTCAGCAGCACCAGCAATCTGAAAACTCACCTGCGTCTCCACTCAGGGGAAAAGCCTTACCACTGCAAACTATGCCCGGCAAAGTTCACCCAGTTCGTCCACCTCAAGCTCCACAAGCGCCTACACTCCCGTGAGCGTCCCCACAAATGCCCGCACTGCCATCGCCACTACATCCACCTGTGCAGCCTGCGACTTCACCTGAAGGGTTACTGCCTGGCAGTAAACTCTGGCTCTCGCAGTCCGACTGTTTCCAGCCAGGCTGCTTTGGAAGAAATGCATCGCGCCAATGAAGAGATAGAGCGCTTTGATATCAGCGAGCATGCGGAGCGGCTGGACCAGCTTCCAGGTGGGGCGGAGATAGACACCATGTTGGAGAAACAAGTGCTGGGGATGCTGTGGCGAGACACTGAGATGAAGTCTCTCCACTTTCACCCCCATCACAAAGGCAGCTCCACCGAGCTTTTGTCCTCAGGCTACGGTTCGTACGAGTCTGCCAAAGAGACCTCCGTCATCAAAATGCGGCGCAGCAGCCCCGACTCCTCACTTCCTGTTAGCGTCACTGTCAAGCAGGAGTCAGACGATCATGCCTAAAGGACTTCAGGTCTGCTCGACGGGGCTTGTTGCCAGGAGCAACAACTGTAAATAGATATTTACCTTAGTTGTCATCAGGAGTGACACCAGAACTATGGCAGGTTTTTAATCTATCAGGGACTCATGAACTCAGGGCTGCAAGAGACACTGTCCCATGACTACTTTGAGTGTCTATCAGTTTTAGACAATCATATAAAAAGGACTGACTTTTAGTGTAATTAATATAATTTTGCTATTCTTTTGTGGTTTTGTCTTTTTTTATTGTCTTTATTTCTTTGATTACCCAGTTTGACCATATTCTAATTTATTATACGTTTCGTTTGTCTTCAAAAGCAATAAGTGGATGGGACTGTAACACTGACAGGGGAAAACCCTGTAAGAACATAGATGCTTGGGTTTTCTTTGTTGCCATTTCACCGCACATAGTCCCTTTTTATTTGTCAGTTGAAGTCCAGTGGCCTCTGATCAGCAGAAGCAGGGGCGTCCACTCTTCAGGGTCTTACTTATTTATGTTCAGGAGTCAAAGTAGCAGTTTAAAAGTGGGAAAACTTGCCAAAGTACGGCACATGTTCATTGGAAGAGCTGACTTTTGTTGTAGCTCTCCTTAAGCCCTTTTTTTGTTCTTTTTCTGATGACTGATTTATTTAATGAAACAGAAAAGGGCATTTTTTTTGTATACTTTACAACAATTACCTCAGTGTGGATGTGATGATGTGATTGTGTGTTTCAAGGGACAGCTGAAGGTGGGAGTTTTCTATTTATTGATGTTTTTGCTACTAAAAAGGGGAAAACAGAACTGTTCTTCATGTGGTCCAAAAAGAAGTGGCAAATCCCACTTAACATGTAGCACATAACGAACTTGGGACTTAAGGGATGCCCCCTCCAGCCTCCTGGCCCGCCTCCTCTTGTCCCTCTTTTTTTTTTTCTTACTTTTTTTTCTTTTTCTATGACACTGTTATTGCCCAGCAGGGATGTGAATGGGTTTGGGTAATGATGAATAAATATATAAATAGGTGATGATGAAACCAAAACTGAAATGCACAACAAAATGGTTGAAAAATGAAAAAGGTGGACAAAAGAAGAAGGATTTAAGGGATAAAAATGTTGAAGAAAAGACGTACTATTTGTGTATAAAATGTTGGCTTTTTTAGGTTTTTTGTGTATGTTTTTTGTTTTACGGTTGTTCTGAATTGTTATGGTTTAGTTATTGAACAGTAGCATCTTCTTAAGCCCCGCCCATCCGCTGCCTTGTTAAGAACATTAGAGCACCTCAACTTTCTTTTATGCACTGACTCCCTTCTTCTTACTTCACTGTGTCCAAAATTCACAAAACAGGTCAAACTGCATTAAGGCCCCACCTGATGTTACTACAAATGTATTTTTTTTCTATAGCAGCTCAGCAACTTCGGCTGAAACTCTGAAGCTTTAAGTCGTTCTTCTATGTTTTCTAATATTCAACCAAAGCTTATCTGTCTATGGTCAAAGCTTTACTCCAAAGAAACATCCCCAAAGACTTGTCTGTGTTTACATTCTGGTTTACATAGTTATTTATGTTCAAAAAATATCAAAAACTGTAAATTATTATATAAATGTTCACAGTCCTAATCAAAACCCTGTTTCTGTGTCTTTCTTTGATCGGTTGGTACATTAGATCTTTTTATTTAGGGAAGATTATGCATTTTATAATCACAAAGGAATTTCAGGCTTTTAAATAGAAAAGCTGTCAACGCATCAACGTGTATCTAAGTTGTAAAACAAGAGGAAATTACTTAACCTGCTCTGACACCTTTTACACATATGTCAGATGAAAGTTTGCATACTTCACATCCCCTTAATAGTAAAAAACCTGCAGGTGAAGATTTCCCGCCCTCAAAGGTAAAACCAAGAGTGTTACATAATGCATTACACAGTAATTGTATCTTCCAGGAGGATAATAGGACACTGACACTGCTGGATTACCAAAATTAGCTCTTCAAATTACATTGGCCTTTGAAGGTTAACAATAAAAGCATTTGAGTTTGATCACATTTTCCATCCTGATTCTTTTTAACTGTGGGATATAAAAATCACTTCAAAAGCTTCTCACCTTGCAGTCAAGTTTCTTTAAAACACTGACTTTAACACAATTGTAGGGACAAATCGGTAAAAAAAAAGGCTTAAAGCACATTAAAATGCACCAAAAAAACGTACTTAATAAAAAATAATAATAAAATGACATAACTTCATATTCTGCATTAACAAACTGCTGCTCATATTGAAATAACACAATAGGTTTTTGTGCACATGAAATATTACTTTTTTCATGGATAATGATGGATTAGCAACAAAAAAGTTAAAAAAGAAATGTAGTGTCTTGCTGGCTTGTTAAAGCTGGATATTAGTTGCCTGCACACCCTCAGAAAGAGTATTCTTACTAATCAGAGCAGATAATACTTTTAAGATTGTTTGATTTGATATAAAAAAGAAACTTTGTGTTTCGACCGGAGGAGACAACGATGCCCTTTTGATTAGAAAGTTGTAGTAGACAGCTCTCAGAACGGTTTCACTTTCAGACTATAAAGATGCAGACCTGAATTTATCACCACGCTTGTATACGCCGGGCATAGCTGGCATATTTAGATTAGATGGATGGATGTATAAAAAAATTAAGAGGCAGCCTTTTGAGTTCTGATCTGAAGCTTGTTTAACCCTTTTGGTATCTTAGATGACCCCACCCTTACTTTGACGTGTTCTCCCTACCATGACAAAGGTGGATAAAGTTGGAAAGATTTCATGTAATCCATGGACACCAGTGAAGATCACAAATCAGTGAAGAAAAAAGGTTCAGTGCACTGTCTAGTGGGTCTCGATGACCCAACTCCCAATTTTAAAGTGCCTAGGATAGCACAAGGGTTACAGATAAAATAATCTGGAGTCAGTTGTAGTTCACCAAATAACCCCTAGGAGGATCTCACAAAAACAAACACATTCTCATTAATTCCAAAGTGAAACTAATTCAACTTAAACGTCCTTGCAGTTTGGTTCCAAAAACATTTTTTTTTCCATTTCTGAAGCTAGTTATAAGATGTATATTCAGTCCTTAAGATCAATTTTATGTTTTCATACAAATATGATGTTCTTAATAGGTCATAAATACAAATTCAAGGCGTCACCAAGGTGGGAACAGCCAAAGAGTTTAAATGAAACCTTTGTTAAAATAGCTGAAAACAGAATCCCACAGCGAGGCCACATTCCAGCACTGTGGGCCTCGCCTGGGGGAATGGCCTGCCAGAGGATGTGAGAGCTTCATCTACTGCTGATGATCTTAAGAAAAAATTCAACAGCAGTTTTTATTTCTTCATGTATTTATTTGATTCTATGCACTTTTTCTATATTGTCTTTTGTAAAATGTGTATGTGTGATTGGGGGGGGGCTTTTATTATGATTATTATTTTTACTATTCATGTTATTTTTCTTAATTTATAAAATAAAAGACGTTGAATTTGAATTAGTCATATGGAACAGACTGGGTTACATGACAACATTAAATGCACCTGCGGTAGAAAGGCTTAGGATTATAAAAGACTGGTATAAGACCCTAGAATTTTAGTTTTTTATGTATGAAAGAAACAAGAGAAATATAAAAGAATATTATTTTTTTGAATGAGTTCCGTCTGACAAAATATGACAAGCTTATTAGTTTGTTCATATTAAAATATGATTTTAATATGAACAAACATTTTAAAAGCTTAATGTTCCTCCTACTTTAAGACCTGTCCATTTTCTAAATGTTTTTTTTTCTTTTACCTTCAACAGATCAGCTCACATCTCACATATTCCAACCTTTATCCCAAGGCCTGCAGTAAACCACTGCCTTTGGTGAAAAGTCATGAATCTTTATGTCTATTTCCGTGCAAACCCAAAGTTTAGGACTGGAGCAGGAAATGGGAACACGGCTCCCGCTGCCTCGTGATCTGTTCTGAATGTGCTCTGTCTTTTATCTCGCCATGCAGGAGGCACAGAGACAACATTACTCATTTAAGAGCATCAACGCCAACAGCCCATTCTCACAGGAAAGCCTATGGTTTGTTGGGCCAAAAAATTATGGCTTTAAACTCCGTTAGTGCAAAGTGTGAGATGTCCAGATAATGAGAAAAGCACTGGAACACTGAAATCTAACACTGACTTCTCATATTTACAAAGGTGTGCTTTGTAGATGTTCCAAAACAAACACTCTTTGTGAAACCAAGAACCTTATGTTGATGTTGTTTTTTTAAAATAATTTCATCAATGAAAAAAACAAAAAAAGATTCCAAGTTTTAAATGAAGGAAAAAAATTAATGGTTCAACCAAAATTTTAGACATTAACTGATCAATACTTTTTCCATTACAGGCGTTTTTCTTTCAGAAACTGATCCCCCGGATTCTTATTGTTAGAGTTACGGGAGCATTCAGGCATTGACCTATAGCAATGAAAGGTGTATTGTGCAAGATGTGAACCAAAATTCCTTATTTCCACCAGGAAATAAAGTCTTAATCTTCTGCATTAAAAAAACAAAAAAAACAAATGAGTTTTAAAGTAAATCTTTAATGAAACTGTGAGACAAACTTCCTTTTTTTCATTAACATTAAGATATTTTCCCACACACAGGTATAGACTAATGGAGTAAGGAATACATTTCTAGGAGTTATTAAGTATTTCTATCATAAACAAAGCCAAATACATCCTGGACACAAAATCAGTACATATTTTGTACTACTCTCTGGTATCTACATATTTTCAATGTTATACTGAAATTTGGGGAAACAAACTATCCCTATTGCTATCCTAGGCTGTAGGAGCTAAAGGCCTAGAAACTATTTAACTAAGTTCTAGCTCCTTTGATACACTGAGATGTGCAACGCCAGAGTTGATTGACGTGCCAAGCGGGCTGTCGTTTCCTTATACGACAAAGAAAAATGAATCTTTCACTCCGATCAACTTTGCATTACTTTGTTTCTTTTATTAATTTACACTACTGAACGGATTGGACTACTCTTTTGCTTCATTTCCCGCACAAGCGGTCAAAAACCATTTCTCCATCTGGCTCATGCACACCTGTGTGTGGTCAGATCATCAACCAATTTATAATTGACAGCAAAACATGAAAACAGCGACACCCACAGGACATGTTTCTCAATAGGGCTCCTACACTAGACACTTTAACATTGGGAGTGGGGTCATCTGGACCCCACAAGACCTTTTTTCTTTACTGATATGTGATCTTCACTGGTGTCCATGGATTACATGAAATCCTCTTCACCTTTATCCCCCTTTGTCATGGTAGGGAGAACACGTCAATGTAAGGATCGGGTCTTCTGGACCCCATAGGATAGCACAAGGGTTATTCTACTATTCTGCTATCCATCGCCTGTACATACCACAAAAAGGGCTATCAGACCAATTTGCGCTAAATACTGCAAACACACCCATCCTCCATTTCTAAAGCACTGAATTGATCTGACTTTAGTGCATTCAAAACAGTCCAGTTTCTATATGAAATAAGATACGTACGAACACATAAAACCCCGGATACGTTGAACTTCAAAACAATTAAATTTAAACAACATTAAAAAGATTCTGCATTACAGTAACCGGTGTAAAACTGTGGAATGATCTACATTCAGAACTAAAACGTCCAAACATGTGTTACTTTAAAAAAAAAAAAACAAAGAAATTATTTTTAATGTTTCAACCAAACTCAGTAGATACCAGTGATGTGGTCATTGGTTGTCCCATGATGATTGTAATGGTATTTATAATGTGATTATGATATGTAGGCGACTGATAACCCTCAAGCAATTTGTTTTTTATTCATTAAAGGTATTTGTGTCATTGTTAAGGAGTGGGCATTAATAAGCTAAAGCTTGTGCCTATCTCCTTTTCAAATATCTTATTTTTTTAGCCCTTGTGCTATCTTAAGTGACCCCACCCTAACATTGAGGTGTTATTCCTACCATGACAAAGGTGGATAAAGGTGGAAAGATTTCATGTAATCCATGGACACCAGTGAAGATCACAAATCATTGAAGAAAAAAGGTTCAGTGCACTGTCAAGTGGGTCTAGATGACCCAACTCCCAATGGTAAAGTGCCTAGGATAGCACAAGGGTTAAATTCTGTCAAATGGAACTTTTTTCCTCAACTGAAAAGGTTTGCTTGACAGAAAAAAAGCATTAGTGAACTACTATTGTTTTAATAATAGTTTTGACATAAATAAAAAAAACAAAAAAAAAACATGTAAAACATGTTAATGGCAGAAAAAAATTACATTCCAGTAAATGTATTTTCAATTTTAATAACTTAAAAATGTGAAGGCAGTAGGCATAAACATGAAACTGATGCATTGCAGGACTTAAGACATATCTGTTAACTTACATTTTTGCCCCCATGCAGCCCAAGCTGAGGCTTGTGAACACATAAAACCCCGAATACTGTCCAAGCTGTACCCCGCCTTCGCCCAACAGTAACTTGGTTGGCTCCAGCAGCCTTCTGACCCAAAGAGGGATTCACCCCATTATAAAAATGGATGTATTTTCACAATAAAGGAATGTTATGAGAGTGATGCGTACTGTTAAGCCCCAAATTATGTTAAGATTTGCACATTTCATTTATCAACTCACTAATTACGACCAATTACCTCAAATCCTTGCAAGTGAAATGGTGTTCCTTACCTCTAAGTGGTTCAATTATTAGATAATTCACTCATTTTTCTTAAAAATATACATGTTCAAACTTTTTGTTTTTTCACTACTGTACTACTTTTGAAAGACTAACATATAAAATACAATAGCTTTGCATAACACTGAAACATAATCTTGAAATTTTGTTTCACATACATACACTGTGAACAAGAAAAAACAAAATCCCAATTCAACAGACAAGCAATTGCAATATGAAGTTGTGTGTGTGTCTGTACATATACACAGCACAAGAGTGACCATTCATCACACTGTGCTTTGTGCAAATTCATTTTGCACATTTCGCACAGGTCATGCTTGTCTTGACCTGGATCCTGTCTCCGGCTCGACTCGCGCCCCCAGCCATCCACCAACTCCATCTGGATGAAGCTCATTTACTAGACTTTAAATATGTAGTTGTAGTGTTAGGTAAATTAATTCTAAAAAAAAAAAAAAAAAATTTTCTCTGAGTTCTGGTAAATCCCCTGTCCATCCTGGGGGAGGATCCCTCCTTCATGTGGGCACCCCTGAGGTGTCTTGGTTCTTTCTGGAATCCGTTTTTTTTTATTAGTTTTTCCTTACCGCGAAGGGGGGGTCTAACGGAAGGAATGACCGTTTAGTTTAGTTTGTTTAGTTAGTTCAGTTTAGTATTTTCCTATTGAATTCTATATATTCATGATCCTTTTGATTTTATGTTTTACTTTTTCAATTACCGATATGAAGCCCATCGAGACGACTGTTGTTGTGAATTTTGGCTATACAAATACAATTGAATTCAAGTGACATGGTCACATGAGTCACTGCCATCCTAGTGGGTCCTGGCACTGTCTTTATTATGTTTCTGCAGGCAGGTTTGTCTGACGCATATTTGGGGATGAAGACGAATGTACTTCACTATTCTTTGATATGAATGTATTGCTTGGAGGAACAGTAATAACAATTCCTTCATCTGTTTCAAAATCAGAATCATTAGAATCAGAATTTAGTTCAAGATAGTCTTCTTCTGATCATAATCAGTGATGACTTCCACAGCCTCCTGGACTGTCATCTTTCTGCTTCTGCTGCTCATTTTGGAAAAGGTCTGCCTGTGAAATGTTGGAAGGACTCTCATGCAGAGAATCTTTTATATGTTTTGCCCCTCCCCTGTTGAGTGTACACTGAATGTGGGTTGAGTTGTCCTGCAAGAACATAAAATTGACCCGAACAATATCTATGTGATATAAACATGCAGGGGTGGGTTGCATATATGTGAGATGAACCATTTTCATAATATATGTTGATTGACTAATTAAGGCAAGCAGAAGAAGTTTCATGCCGAAAAAATATTTTTAACTATTTTTCCTAGATGTTCAAACTTTTAAAACGGGTCAATTTGACCCGTAACATAACAGGAGGGTTAACAGAGAAACTTATTTTCTTCCTGACACTTTTTATTTTAAGCAACCACACCTAAATGTATTTGACATGTTGTTGTTTCTCTTTCAGCTTTTCCCATCAGGGGTCGCCACAGCGAATGAGTCGCATGGTAAACTTGGCAACGTGTTTTACGCCGGATTCCCTTCCTGACGCAACCCTCTCAATGCAACCGGGCTTGGGACCGGCACAGAAGTAGAGAAGGGAACAGGGAGCAGCCTGGATTCGAACCCTGGTTTCATGGATGGAAGGTGCTGCAAACCAGCACGAGCTAAACCGGCTCCCAACTAAATATCTTTGACATAAAAAGCATAAAAGCATAAAAAATGTCAATCAAAGTAACTAAGAACAGAATAAAAAAGAATAAAAATAATTGAACGTTCACAGACCCTACTCATGCCCCCTCCCCTCACAGCTGCATTGAATAGTCTTATTGCACTTGGTGCGAAGGACTTCCTGAGCCTTTCTGCAGAGCATGGCAGAGAGCGAAGGCGATCTCTGAAGGTGCTCCTTTGGTCAGCGAAGACTCCGTGTAGGGGGTGACCAGTGGACTTCATCTTCAACTTTGCCATCGCCTCCAGGTTTAGCCCCACCACACAGGCCATCCTCTTGATGGCACTCTTAGTTTTTTGATGTCCTTTTTGTTCAAGCAGCCCTTCAACACACCAACACATAAAACAGGACACTGAAAACAACATACTGACAAAACATAAAAAGGACTTTTGAGCAGACATTAAAAGAGGCAAGTCTAGTACAAACAACACACATCCCTCACTGTGGTTCACCTACAGCTAGTTGTATTTTTGACCCAACTTGGTAGTAGCAAGCTTGTGATTGGACGTCTTCTTGTTTGCATCACAAGTACGCATAAAAAATTTAGAGACACAACTGCAAGTGAAACTGACAAAGTTTAACAGAAAATGATTATTTACTTCCTGATCGATTTGTTTTTTACTATTTTAGCAGCATATTCTTATTCATGTCGTGGTTTTCCAAAGACGCTGTTTTGCCTTGATTGATTTTTCGATTTGTATCTTTTTTCTATTAAACATCCCTGTTTTATAATTAACTGTTTAGGTGCATAAATGAGTGGGGTAACACTTTAGTAAAGTTATGATAATTAATGACATCTCCTGCCTTTTAAGCATAGATTTTAAATGGTTTATAGATTATTTCAACAGTTTTGAAAGTTAAGGAAAGGATCAGATCTAAACCTTTAAAAACATTTTGAAGAAACTTTAAGTTAAACATTTATTTCAAATAATTATTTTAGAAAAAATATTTCCAATCTGACAGTAAGGGCTTAGTTGAATTTCATAAATGGTGTCAAAATGTTGTTTGAATGGAATCATTTAGCAAAGAGAGAAACCGACAATATATGACTTTCTACGTATTCATGTGGGTATTCCATAGTCAAAACTGCAGCATATTTTCAATCTGGTTTTTCTTTTTAAGTAAGGAAGACTTCCTTTGAAACTAATCTTGACAGCTGTGTAAGCTGACATTTGTCAGAGGAAAGGTGATAAAACTATTTCCATTTTCATGTTAAGGATCCCACAGAGCATCATAAAATCACAGTTTGAGAAAGCAGTATCATCTAAACCCTCATCACCCAGCTAAAAACACTTGGTGCGCCCCCACCCTTTGACTCAGCATCTTCCACTTTTGCACACAGCACGGCTCTTTCCTGTTTGCTCGATCTTATTATTACTATGAGGGAAACTTCTCAAGTCACCCGTTGACACAGCAAGTTCCACGTCTGCATCATGGCGTCGGGGTTTTACAGCCCTTTTCTGACCCACGAGGACATCGCCTACCAGTTCTGAATGAAGGGGGGGGATATCCCATGTTATATCAAAACTAAAGACTTGTCTGTCACTGGTCTCAATTTAAGGTAATGTTTGTTTATCTTCCATTCAGTTTCTCCAGTAAGTTTGATGCGCTTTCTGATAAAATCTCATCTAACACGGCCCTCCGTTTCAAGCAAGCAGCCTTGATCTAAAGTAAGACGCCCACGAGTTTGAAGAACAAGGACGCCCACCGTTTAATGTTAAATGAGTTCTGAAAAAACGGAAGAGGAGTTGTGTTGCTGCTGTTTTTAACCAGTGATTATGCAACATGTTCCTTTTAACTGTGATTTCATATCAGTAAAAAGCCTTACTGATACATGCACAACTCTTCTTACATTTTATTGATATTCTGATATCGCGAAATGTCCTTATCTTTTAAAAAAAAAAATCTGCTGTCTCCCATCTCCTATTTGTCCAGAACGCTGCAGCTAGGCTTTTAACAGGAACCAATAGAAGGACACACACACCAGTTTTATTCTCGTTACATTGGCTTACATTTATAATTGATTTTATAATCTTAGCTTTCACTTTTATTGGCCTAAATGGAGAAGCTTCCAGTAATCATTTTGATCTGCTGACCCCCTACAACTCCGATCTATCTCCACGGTCCTCAGACCAAAACCTCCTAAATGTCCAGAGAACCAAGTTTAAAATTTGTGGAGACTTGTCCTTTCAAGCTGCAGCCCATAAAAAACCAGGGGTGCTCATTACGTCGATCGCGATCGACTGGTCTAAGGACATGTGAGTAGATGGTGGGCCATCAAAGATAAATTAACACAAGAATAAAAATACATTATTAAAAAATCCATAGGCAAATAATCATCCTCAGCGTGAAGCCCGTCATTTGATTCACATGCAGAACAGCCAATCGAACGTCCTCTAATCCATACGTCACTGCACATGCATGTTAAAATACACTGAACGCGCATTCTTTCCGCCATCTTTAAGCCTCTGCGCCCCGGGTCCCCAGGTTCTGCGTGCCTCCTCGTGAGACCAAGACACCCCGTCTGACCTAGCTTGTTCCTGTTGCCGGGTCTGTGGTTCCCGCCCGAGGGATCCAAACCCACTTAGGCAGCAATGTTCTCCAGAAGCCCTAGCTTCATGAGCCCTGCCCACGGAGCAGGCGCCGGCATTCGCTCAGCCGTGGTTAAGCAGCCCTGCTTTAGAAATGTAATGCACCCCCGACATTACACAGTCTAAAGCAGAGCATGAAACACGATTTCTGTTTTCTTAATAAAACGCCTTATCTCCTAGTTTTTTTTACAAGAACAATAACAAGAATACACACGACATAGCTATCTCCTCACAAAGATTTATGTACTCTTACTGTGTAGTTGTTGAGTTATTAGAGCATAAACATAGCTATATTGACTGATCATAGTTTAAGTTGGGGCTGCACGGTGGCGCAGTGGTTAGCGCTCTCGCCTCACAGCAAGAAGGTTCAAGCCTCAGCTGGGGGACCTGAAACAGGACATCATTGGGGGACCTTTCTGCATGTTCTCCCTGCATGCGTGGGTTCTCTCCTCCCACCGTCCAAAAACATGCTCCATAGGTCAATTGGCAACTCTAAATTGTCCATAGGTGTGAATGGGTGTGTGATCTGTGGCCCTGCCACAGACTGGCGACCTGTCCAGGGTGTCCCCTGCCTTCGCCCACAAGTGGCTGGGATAGGCTCCAGCAGCCCCCTGAACCCCGAAAGGGACAAAACGGAAGAAGATGAATGAATGATGAATGATATTGGAACTTATCAACTTTGAGGTTGAATGAAGTGACTCTGGTGCATAATTTCAGGACTTGAATAGTAACGCCTTGTTCTACAGATCCTGCACTGTCTAAAAATGTACTTTTACTGTGTAGTTATTTGAATTATTAGAATATAAACATAGCATTTTAGACTGAGAATGCTGTCTCTGGAATGGCCTGTCAGTACTCCTCTTTATGGCTGAATCTGTTGGTTCTTTTAGAAAGCTTCTTAAACCCCATCTGAATAAAAATGTCTTAATCTCATTTTTGCTCCTGACTTCTTTTATTTGTTTTAAATTTTACTGTATTTTACCTATGATGTTTTACTTATTTGATCAAATTTAGATTTCCTTTTAATCATCCCCTCTAAATCATTTGGTTTTTACCTGTGAAAAGTGCTGTTTGAATAAATGTCTTCTTCTAAAACATCTGCTCGGACAGTGCTGATATGCTGTGTGTGTAAAGATCATCTGTGTCGTCAGGGCATGAGGATCCCCAGGTTTTGTTCTGGTGCAAGAAACACACCACCTAAAATAAGATAAGGTTCTCTTCAACTAACTGATTGTGTGGTTAGTTTTTGCCTTAAAGCAAAAGTGCATGGGTGGGATAGTTGGGGTAAATGAGTGGGAAGTTCACAGGAAGTTAACAAGTACAATTTGACTGGTTGGTGTTAAGTTTAAAATGGGCTTTTGGAAAAGGATATAACGCTAATTCTTGAGAAAGAAAATCCCCTCCAGGACATAAGGGTGGTTTCATCAGTTTGGGCAGTGAGAGTGGAACTACTCAGTCAGTCTTCGTGTAACTGTCAGTCATACAGTCAGGACTGGAAGATAAGGAAGTAGCTTCACTTTGTGTTCTAACTGTGGGATAGTTTCTAATGAGAAAAATGTCACATCACTTGTGTATTTTGTCAAAGCAGAGGGGGGACAGAATTTTCTCTGCCGAGTTTACATGAAATGCAGAAATAATTACGATAATATTCTTTAATTTTCTGAATAGTTGACAGTTGAGGGATTCCACCTTAGTCCATGTCCTTTTGCATCAGAAAAAGCCCAAGGATGTCAAGAAACCCATTATTTTTAGCATGTTTGTGACTATAAATCAAATCAAAAAGATCTCTTTTATTCATTTGTCGTCTTTTTTCTGTTACCTGAGAATGTAAGTGCCATCACTGCAAAAACTGAATCTCAAAGAAAAAAAAATCTTGAAAAGAGCCTTGTTACAAGAAGAAATTTCTTATTTCTGTCTTATTAAAAAAGTTTTTCAGATGCAACATAATCTTAGCTTGAGAAAATGTTTTGGTTAATTTTATTCTTTAAGTGCCTATACCATTCAAAATCAACTTTTTGGAGATTTTTAAGTGTATTCTAATGTTAATGTCTCACGAAAAACAACCCCAAAATGGTATTTTTATCCTTTTTTAGCAGTCCTAGTTAGTCTGCCAAGACAGACTAACTTGACATCTTGAAATGGGCGACACCCACAAGGAGCGAAAGCCGGTGCCTCCGAAATTGAGTCGTTTTACGACTCGAGTTGAATAAGAACTCAGGAAAATAACTTATGTTTAATAAAAAATGTGTTCTTTAGTGTGCCAACGGTAATATGTTATCATTTACATGGATATTTTTTACAATAAAAAGCTTACGTATGGCATGATATTGACCCTTTAAAATATGACCTGTTGGGGGCAACTTAGTGTGTTGGTGTTGTGCTCTGAACAATTCATTCAGTGCTGAGCAATATAAGAAGAAAGTTTTGTTCATTATAAGAAAGTTTTGCAATGGTGAACTGACACAGTAAAAAAGTTGACATTTGTTTTTGTTTTTTCATGTAATCATTTTAAAATAATATAATGTAACAACAAGTCTTTGACTTTTGACTTTTAAATTTATTCTATTTAATTTTTTATTTGTTATTATTTTTTCTTCAAATTTTTTGTCCTTTTTAACTTATCCTGACATGAGACATGCCAAAGAAAAATTCCGATGTACCGCATGTGCAAACGGCAATAAAACCTTGGAATCTTCTTGTATCTTCAAAGTCCTCCAAACACTGAGAGGGAAAACTTTGTTTTAGTAACATATTTCTTTGAGTGCCTTTTAAAACATTCAGTTACTGAACACGAGGAACTAAAAACAGATTTAAAAAGTTTAAAACAGAAGAGATGTAGAGACAAATTGCTAAAAGAATTTCTGTTTTACAAAAAAAGCAGTTCTAAACAAATGAGTTTTGAAGTTTGACTTAAAGACACAAAGTTAATCAATGTTCTGATGTTCCAAAAACTCGCCATGGTTCTGAGGTAAAGCAGATGGAAGACCAGGATGTGAGAGTGCGGGTGTAGATGGAGGACAGAGGTGGTAAAACGGCTTTGAAAGTGTACAGATCTATTTTGAACTGACTGAAAATGAACTAAGAGGCGGTGAAGATCTTACAGGATGGAGGTGATGCGGTGCAGAAGAAGGAGCCTTCTGGATTCTGCAGGCAGCAAAGTTCTGGACCAACTGGAGTTTAATGAAAGTGTTTTTTGTGGATTACCAGAGGAGACAGTTGCATTAATCAATACTGGAAGGTGACAAAGCTGTGGACAAGTACAGAATCTAATAAGGGGGTTAGAAAAGAGGCAAAGACAGTTGATATTTTGCAGGTGGAAATATGCTGACTGAGTGATGTCATTGATGTGACACTTAGGCTTTTAAACTGATTGTAGGAGGAGACTGTGGAGGAATCAAAACTGACAGAGAATTGTCCAACTTTACTATAGATACAGATTTAGAAGTAACAGGAATTCCTATTGAATAAGAATCCATTCTTTATGCAAAGGTCTTAGGTTTTTAGATCACAGTCTAACAATTTAAGGCTCAAATGATGTTAACTGTTGTTTGCCTTGAGGAAATTTGAGGTGAACTACAATAAAATCCGGAGTAAACAGTTGGTCAGGGAGGACGGTGGGAGAGAAGAAATGGGTTTGCTGGAAACGGTGAGCTGAGAGGTTCAGAGAATTCTCAAAAAAGTTGATTGAATTCATGAATTTCAAGGATAATACTCTAACCAGTCTTTAGTTTTGTGAATATCGCATAACTAAAACTGTTTCCCCCCCCAAAAAAGGAGGGTTTCTCCCCCAAGCTGGGGTCCTCTACCAGAGGCCGGGGAGCTTGAGGGTCCTATGCAATATCTTAGGTGTTCCTAGCACTGCGCTTTTCTGGACTGAGAGGTCTGAGGTCTTTCCAGGGATCTGTTGTTGCTGAGTTGGAGTTGTAAATAGAATTATCATCTCTGCACAGATAATGAAGAAAACTGCACCCCCCATCCTTCAATCTGTCAATACATTTTTAAAGATTCTGTAGCATAAAGGTATTCACGGTTTATCTTTTTAATGCATGTTTTTGGTGGCTAGTTCACCAAAATGAACAGCATTCATGCTAAGAGAAACTTAAACTGTTAGAGAGACAGTTAACAGCAAAGGGGGATAAAACTCCTGTTGCTGTTTTTCTGAAGAGGCTCATGCACGTCCACATGCACACACCCACACACATTCTCACTCATGTAAGCAAACAAACTGCACATAAACACAATCAGAGACACATACGCACTTTACAATACATGATGATATGAACTTTTAAATATAAACACACACAGAAACCCAGATATACTTCTGCTAGTTTTCATGCCTGCATTCACGGATTAATCATTTGTTTTCTCGGGAGATATTTGAGTTTCCCCCTGACATCTTGTGATTAGTTTCTAGCATAAGTAAACCACAGGCCAAACAAGCCCTTCAACACCCACAAGCACACACAGACCCACAATCATTTTCTCAAACATAATCTCATCCAAATGCAGTTCCAGTGTGACGCCACTTAAGATGTGTCAGGAAACTGAGCAGCATCCCCAGCGGCTCTTTTCCCGTAAACGCTCCCAAGGGTCGTGTCATCGCGTCCCTGCTGTGGAAAGTCACTGGTCAGATTTGGTGACTCACATTCATGCCCCCCCTCCCAGCCGTATCCAGCTTCCTATAAATTCCATCTTACATTCGATGCGTTTTCACTGTTGCTGACACACATCACATCTTCTCTGAGGTTGGCAAACTCTTCAACAGTTCCTTAAGTTCTGTCAAAGACACATAAAAATGAAAAATGTAACTTTGGTTTCATATTCTTAAAAAAAAAAAACAGCAACTTTGACATATTACTGTAAAAGAGGCTGATAACAAATTAGATTAATACGTACACTTTTGGGAGCCAAGTATTTTTTTGATTAAGACCACATTTCCGACCAAATACCACTGCAGCCTGACAAGACTGTTAGCAGGAACTAGCAGAATAGAACACACCACTCCAGTGTTAGTTTCACTTCACTGGCTCCCAGGTGAATGTAGAATTAAGTTCAAAATCCTCCTGCTAACCGATAAGGCCTTATATGGTATGACCTCATCTTATATTAAAGACCTCATAGTGCCTAACCATCCAAACAGAACACAAAATGCAGGACTTCTTGTGGTTCTCAGAATTTCTAAAAGTAAAGTTGGAGGCAGAGCCTTTAACCACCTAGCCCCTGTCTTATAGAATAAGCTCCCAGCTCATGTAAGAGAGGCCAACACAGTTCCTACATTCAAAGTTAGGCGTAAAACATTCCTCTTTGGACAGGCTTATGCCAGACTAGCTGGTAATTAGAATAATTAACATCTAATTCATTAGTTCTTAGTAGGCTGCTAGAAGTTAGAAGTTGGGGAAAGTATGGTGCATTGAGGTTGTGTCCTCTATTCTCATTTACTTACTTAATCATTTATTTCTCCATGCTTTTGTTTGGTGCAGTGCGATTCATGTGTTGTCCCTACTTCCCACTCCCCTCCGGGGGAGTGGGTGAGATTCCAAATTTCAGTTGGGTCGTCTGTGCTCCTGTACTTGGCTGTGGACCTCACTTCTGGCTTGTCTCCTGCCCTCAGCTGTCCCGCAACTCCATCTGGGGTGATCTGCTAGACTCAAGATAAATAGAATATTTCCACTATTGTAACCTCCTCACCAACCCAGGTTTAATCAAGACTTATACAACAGTCTAGATGAATACTTGTTTATGATTGGCTATATTGTGTCAACTAAAAAGTGATAGCGGACACCTAAAAAAGAAGTTCCAGTCACACAGCCTGAATGTTCCATATTATAGCTCTGCTAGCCGAAACGCCAGTTGGTAATCAGAACAACAAAAACTTGGAACAAAGGTGGACAGACGTTTTTCCACAGATTATAAAAAGCAAAAGATCTCCGTCCTTCAACTGGCTCTTTGATGGACATCAATCGTTTTTTTATTTGATTCGATTTCTTGCAGTAAAAAATGATCTGGGGAAACTGGCCAAAAAAAGGGGAAAGAGGTAAACGCTCCCTCTGAAATGATGCTTTATATCATTTAGCATGACAATAAGCACTTTCCTCTGGAGGTTCGTTTTTATACATCAGCTGCAGCAGAGCGAGGAGAAGGCTCCGTACCCGTTACCATGACAGCGTGTTCCACCACACATCAAATAGTCCACCTCCTCTATAAAAAGATTAAAAGTCAAAATTAACAAGATTAAAGTACAAATATTTGATTCAATTTTTTTTTTTTTTTAAGTGGCCATGGTCATACGTGGTATGATGCCCTTCATGATGTCATTATCAGAATTTACTGGACGACGCCATTCATTTCTGATAATGGACACCTTTTCCCTGAAATGTTTTTAACTTTTTGAAATTTCTGCTTTTTCGGATTTGTGCTTAAAACTGAAATGTATGACTATGTCACTTACTTTCTTAGGTTTTCTTTCTCTGGCTAACTATTTTATTTACATTCACACCTTGAGCTGAATCTCATCAGGGTTCACTTCCAAATAAATCAAGACTGAAGCGTATCAGGGTTTGGTCCATCCTGGAGTTAGTACATGCTGTCAGACTTACATCTACATGTTCACACAAATAAAACGTATCTGAAAGAACAAATGTAGGTTAGGATCAAACAGGTCAAAGTTATTTTCGCAGCAGACTGCCATAAGACATGAGTAGGAAGTCAGTCTAACAGAGAATTTAATGACAAACCATCTTTCATCTGTGTCTGGCTTTACCCCTCCACCCACGTCCTGCTCTCATAACAAAAGAGGAGACACCCTAAAACCCAACTTGACTTTGTTCTTCTGTTTGATATGACTAAGAGCCCACCAGCTGAGGCTTTGACATTAGCCTCTGATTTGTATCTATAGTTTTATAGTGCCATCAGGATTATTACTTGAAAGCAAGATTTGATCATATTTTAAAACATTTTCTTACCTTTTTTTGTCATAGTAGTATTAATAATTATAACAATAACTTCATCGGACCTGATTTAGCAACGCTACTTTCTGACAGCTATTGGATTCTGCAAGGCAAAAATGAAGCCTGAACCTCCCGACTCAACCACCTCCTGGCAATTAAACAGGATGGAATTAGGTTTAACCCCTTCATGTCTAAATTTATTTCCAGTTATCTGTAAATAAAACATCTTTAGTGTTTTTCTGTTCAAATGAGTCTTGGATTCAATGGTATGTTGGGAATTTGGTGACATATGTTGCAAAGAGGTAAAAGCTCAGTTGAGCCCATCCACCTGCCAATTAAAGAAACTATACTGCTAAATCTGCAAATGTAGGCCCTAATAAAAATTAATGTTTAATTTAAACAGTGAAAACCGCCCCCCCCCTTTTTCCCCACAGAGATGTCATTTAATGTAAATAAAGCAATGTTGTTAACCTTACAGCATATGGCCTCAGGGGTCGCCACAGCCAATCAGCTTTCACTGGTTCGCACAGGTGCTCTGGCAGGCATTTTTAATTTTAAACCTTGTGGTGCTTTTTCTTGTTATGGGAGTCAATAGCTGCTAAGCATTAATCCATTTATTTCTCTGCAGGCTCTTTGAGCTAAACTACATTCTTTTTCATTTTTTAAGTAGTCTTGGAATTTTTCACTAAATGGTGTACTTTTCTGATCTGTGATGCCTCTCACAATATAAAGATTTATTGTTCAACTATCTGTCTTTGTCTTTACTCTTTCAGTATGTTTTTGCCTCTTTTCTTTCTTAGACCATGTTATACATATATGTGCATATTCAGTGTTGAACAATAGGCTCTGAAACTGCTTTAAACTTCTGTTTTAAAGATTTCTTTTACATATTCATTTATTAAATTTGGACCAAACTGATTTTAAATGAATGACAACTTTTTTCTGCTTGGATCTTGTTTTCATCTTGTTTGGCTCTTTTTGTGGTTAAGTCTTAAAAAAAAGGACTCCTTATGGCATAGTGTGCATTTTCGATAAGTGTCCTAAAACTGTTTTTAGACCTAAAGCACTCAAACATATGTGTCTGACCTCTGCTTGAGTCATGTGACATTTTTACAGTAAGCTCATTAAAGAGGATGCTGGCTAAAACCTTTGTTTCTGTTTGACTTCTTTTTTTTTGAACATCTTCTTTCTGGCAGCAAAAATACCCATGATGGTCAGCCGGTATGGAATCAATCACTGGTGAGTTATTGTGCTTGTGGTCATTTAGGAAATTATTGCGCTATTTAATAAAATCTTGAGGTTTGTGGAAGGCTTTAATGTCTGCCGTGTGGTTTTTAATTAACAGCTGGGATTGACAGTTGGCTTGCATGCTTCTCCTCTGGCCGCTCACCTTATTGCTGACTTTTGGAGCACATCTGTTTAAAGGGAATGTTGTGACTTTCTCCAGATGGTTTGTGCTGCACAAGTTTGAGGAGTAAGATGCTCTCAAGATGCTGAGTTGTACTTTGTTTTGGTGGATTTTTAAGTTTTACTTCTGTTGCAGAGCTCAAAGACCTTCATCACAAAAACTAGCTTTTGTTCAGAGAGAAGTTCTACCCCTCAACTGTCACATGGAAAAGAAATAAAAACAAAAAACAAAAACTCTTTACCTTTCACCTGCAATGAGGTCTAATTTCCACTTCATATGTGTTACAGGAAGAAAACATTAAAAAAAAAGATTAATGTGGCTCAGAAGAACCACAAGTTAATAACTTTGCGAGCACATCTGCAATCTTTCACCATACCGCACTGCATGGATGTTAACCAAATGAACAAGCACATGTACCAGACACCCACACTTAATATGAAAACCTAAAGAGTTTCTTCTCACACACCCACACACAAACTGTCTCTGCTGGCTTAAAGATAAAATGTTTAGATAAAAGTTTGGACAAAAAAAGAAAAGTCTTTAGTCAGTTTTCTTTATAGAATAATTCCAGGTGATAAGAATTCTATCAGGTATTTTTAATTGAGTTCAGATTTTTATGTCTCAGTTATAAATATGAGGATCTGAGGATCAATTCAATCTGATAATTTAGAGACCCTTTTTAAAGGAAGTGTTACCAATTTGACTCTTTATTTCTTGTTTTTCTATTAAATAAGAAAAATTTAGATTTTTTTAGTCTAATTTTATTTTTTTATATACAATGTTGTGTTTTTATGATGTATTTGGTCAGATAAAAGTTAGACTTTTTTTATCAAGAATTTTTATGTTAACTTTATATTGTTTACTTTTTAATGTCTCTATTGTATTTAAGAAAATCCAACTTCAACTTATTTTCCTTTTCTCCACTCTAGTCTATATTAGTCTCATTGCTCCATAATCTAAATGTTTTAAATTCTTTCAAAAAGTATTAAGACACAAGTACAAGTTTAATTTTAAAATTTTTGGACAAAATTCTGCAGTTCAACTAGATGTATTTCACCTTTTTGAGTCTTAAAAACTTTAAATAAATAGTGTCATTAATTTTCAGAGTCTGCAACACACGGTAATACATGTGCAGAGGGGACTGAAGTGACTCAGCAGACTCTTCCTCATCTCCCACATGTGGAACCTCAGCCTTCTTTTCTTCTTCTGGAAACCGCAAGTCATGATTCGCTCCTGCAGAACATCCACATCAACCGCTCTTCTCATCCAAGCAGCTCTCATTTCAAATGTGTTGGGCCTTATTTTTGTATTTTTTTACGTTGACTGAGAGTGTTTGTGAGCACATCTGACTGCAATTCTCCTTTTTTAGCTTCAGAAAAGTGTTCATTTGAATTATTACTGCAGAATTGGGCTTTTATTATTAGTTACTATGTTTTTCTATGCTCTTTTCAGAATTACGTCTTTAGAAAATAATATTCTCCTAATAATATAATATGCAATACAAGATTTTAAAAAATATCTACCGTAATTTACGGACTATAGAGTGCGCCTGATTATAAGCAGCACCGATTACATTTTTAAAGGGAAAAACATTTTGTACATACATAAGCCGCACCTGTCTATAAGCTGCATGTGCCCACATTGAAACATGTGTTGTAGAATGAAGATGTGTATGTGCTGGAACTGCACAACTGCCGTATGTGTAAGAAAAAGGAGGGAGCGCGTGCAGCGCAAGAGGGAGGGAGAGCATGCAGCGGAAGTGTGTTGGGGGTGCGCATTCATGTTTGATATACAGAGTGAAGTGGAACTGTAATAAAAGAAGGTTTCCCCCAGAAGAATGATTCATGAATGATTTATTACTAACCCGCTCTGGAGGCTCTGAGGGTCCCAACAGGGAAGTGAACCACGAAGAAAGATCCGCCTTCGGCATAGAGGATCTCCCCTGCATTTCCGACCACCGTCAGAAAGAAAAAAAGTAATAGCAGGAAAGGTTCAACACATGATATATTTAAAAAGAAAGACGGTACACAGAAAGAGTTTTCAAAGCTTTAATGATATACCTGAGCTTTTTCTCCCAAACAGTGCCTGTGACACGGCAGTAACACGACAGCAATATGGTAGCAACAGGGCTGGTTAAAAAAAACATACCGGTAAAAGTCACTGAGAGAGAGGAGAAAGAAAGAAAAAAGTCACTGAGAGCAGCAGTAACTTATAAGTATGTACCGGAAGTTTTCTTCCACAACAGTGACACACTGTAACTCAGCACTAACAGGGCTTTTTTAAAAACATAAACATAAAAGTCACTGAGAGCTTTCTTCATCTTCCTCCTGTGCACTGAAACCATGGAAGTCTTCCTCCTCAGTGTCAGATTGGAATAGCGTCAGACATTCTTCGCCACACACTCTCAGTGTCTCCTTCGTTGTCGCTGTCAGTGTCACTCTTATCCTGAGGCAAATTCACTCCTGAGCTTGCGCTCTCCTCTTCGTCACGCAGCAGACCGGTCTTTTCCAAACCCGTTGGTGACGGTGGATTTTATTCACACTGCTTTTAACGATTGCTTTTAACTTGAAAGCTGCGTCATATGCATTTCTTCTTGCGTTTTCCATGATGAGGGTCTGTTTGTGCCATTCATTCACAAAGCAGGAATTTACATTAAACTTACGCCTTCTTCGACACATATGTATTCCCCCTGTCTCACTCTAACCTTTTCTGCTCGAGCATTAAAAAAAATGCATAAATTATCTGCATCATTGAATAAGCCGCAGGGTTAAAAGTGTGTGACAAAAGTAGCGGCTTCTAATCTGGAAATTACAGAAGTTTAAAACTTTGCTGTAATGTTTAACAAATAAATGATATACATTTGCTGCTTAAAAAAAGTTGGTTTTTAGTGTTTATTTTAAAAAAAAATTAACAGAGTAATTACTTTTTATTATTGGGTAAACAATGAAGTCTAGACTTACTGCAGATAGTTCTTAAAGAACCGCTCTGATCATATTTAGATCGGTTTAAAAAGCATTCCTATTGTTTTCATAATAGTCATAATTATAAATTAATATACATTATGATGTTTTTATTATCTATATTAAATTATGATGTTTTTACCCCAAAAAACTGCATTTTCTACATCACAAATACATTTTTATAAACAGTATTTTTTTCTGGCTGCTCTTTATTCACAACAATTTGAATTAAAAAAAAAGGAAAGGCAATTTTATTCTGAGTTTCTTTTACAATTGTTCATCGAAGTGGGTCTTTAAGACAGGCGATTCCTGAGAAAACACCAGATCAGCTTCTCTTCTGGGCATTACTAATGTCTTAACCTCAAAGGTGAGTTCAACTTTCTCTGAGTCTGTAAATCTGTCTCACACAACGGACTTCCTGTCTGAGAAAACTTCACGGAACAAACACAAAACAAGACCCCATGACAATTTCAACACGTTGTTATCCCTCAACCAGTTTGTGACAAATAATTGCAGACAGTAAGGAGCCACACAAAACAACACTCAGACACTGCAAACATGATGCCCCAACCTCAAGGCTATGAGCGGAAAGCAACACACACTGCTTATTAATGGTGTGCGTGTGTGTGTGTGTGTGTATGGCATAGATCAAAGTGTAATAGTCGGCCTGCCCTTTTCAGCCACATCCTCCTGTCATACTCTGTTTCTCTGTAGATCTGTCCGTCTCTGTCTGTTCAGCACCTGCCTATTAGAGGGCAGCAGGGTTAATGACAGGTTAGTGTGTATTTGTGTGTGTGTGAGATGACTAGAAAGGAGACGACATTTTTCAGGGAACAGTGTGTCTGTTGTGTTCTCAGACCACCTTGGCCACCAGTGGGTTTTTTTTATTGGACATGCGTGTAATAATGCACATCTGAAAGTTTGCAGGACCTTTTTCAAGCTCATTCATCTATTTGTCAGAGATTTTAACAGATTTCTAACTAATCAAGATGAGAAATTCAACTTAGTTGACTTTCAAAACGTAGGAATGACACACTTTGATGATAAAGGCCCATCAGATGATACTGTAAAAACATTTCTATGAATTGAATTAAACTTTATTAATCTCACAGAGGAGAAATTCACCCCAAAAAACAAAAAAACCACACAAGTGCAGATTACAAAACACCAAATATCCAAACAATTACGTAAATAAATGAGTAATGTTTGGTAATCTAGTCATACAGAGGAGTTGGGCAGTTGGAATTACGCTCGTTCCTACATTGGGGGCGTCTGAATCTGGACTTCTCAGTCCTGTCGGCTGCAGTGGGTGAGAGCTGCTTTCCATGTTGGATCTAAAGCTTGGTCCTCCTCTCACCCACCTCCTCCACAGAGTCCAGTGACGGGCCCCAACAGAGCGGGGCCTCCTGAACAGCTTATTCAGTCTCCTCTTGTCTCGGTCATAGAGAGGAGCAGAGGTCTGCACATTCCGAAGGACCTCAGTCTGCTCAGAAGATGGGGGCAAATATGGCCCCTCTCATACAGGACATCTGTGTTTTGGGACCAGTCCAGTTTAGATAGTATATTTTACATGTTTACATACATATTTATATACTTTACATGTTTTAGAACTCTAGGCCTCGAGGGCCGGCCTCCAGCTGGTTTTCCAGAAACCCTGCCTTATCTGCAGCTGGATCAGGTGTGTTTAGCCAATAAGGAGCTTCAATGGATTGTTGACTGGAAAACACATTGGACACCGGCCCTTGAGGCCTGGATTTTGACCCCTAAATTTTTAGAGTTTATAATTTGATTTTTTGTATTTAATATTTAAACTGTGTTTTATGTCTAATCCCGACTTTCATATATTCTTTTAAACACCTTGGGAGCATCTTAATCTTGATCATACAATGATAATAAAGGAAATTCTGTTTATTGTTGAAGTTAACATGCAGGTTCCTGGAATCGTGTCCGTGTCAGTTCCCTGGATGTTCACCGGGGCATCAAGTGAGAACTCCATTTTAACCAAGAGACGCTAAAATAACCAAACTCACCTGCTTGAAGAAGAAGAGATTGAAAGTCAGTTAGTAACTGTTTCAGCCGACCTATTTTATTTTGGGTTACACAAAAAAGTAAAATTTTACATGAAAAACTATTAAATATTCAAATAATCTAAAATAAAGTACATAAAGCAGATGCATCCATGCAGTAATATCTTAAAGGCTGTCAAATATATAGAGATCTCTGTCACATAACTATTAGAGCTTATTACTTTCATAGCAGTACTTCTACACTGTGTTAAGCAACAGATTTTATTATTATCGACCTCCTTCCTAATACTTTAATTCCATTCATTACAGTAATGATAAATGCTACACAAGGCTAATTTGGTGAAGCAAAGGAGGGCTGTTGCTTATTGATATGTACTAAATGGGCTGTACAGTGTTCCCTCACTACATTGCTGTTCACCTTTTGCAATATCACAGATTAGCAAATTATGTTCCAGTGCAATTATTCATGCTTTTTTTAAAAAAAATTTTTACAGCCCACTGTGTTCTGAGTCCTGCTTGGCTGTATACCACTGTCAACCAATCTCCTCCGTGCCTGTATCCTGTACAGAATGCGTTTAGTTAGACAAATCTACATAAATCTCAGATTGTGAGCATGTCTCTGTTTTCATTTTACAACACTGGACCTATTTTTCTGCTAAGATTTGACCTTTGAGAGTTTAGGCAGTGTGAAAATAGTCATATCTGTCTGAGAAAAGTGTGTAGTGAGGGGTTCAACAGCCTTCAAACATCTGTAATCCAACTTCGTGGATTTGACTGAACGTTGGTCATTTTCAGACCAGCATTAATGCGATAAATGAGGGTACATTTTACAGCAAGTTTTGATAGATTTTGCTGCATTTTTGGGCAATTTGGCGCCTTAACCCTTGTGCTATCTTAGATGACCCCACCTTCCAATGACGTGTTCTCCCTACCATGACAAAGATGGATAAAGGTGGAAAGATTTCATGTAATCCATGGACACCAGTGAGGATCACAAATTATTAAAGAAAATGGTTTAACATTGGGAGTTGGTTCAAGTGCTTAGGATGGCACAAGGGTTACAGAGAAGCTGCTGTTACTGCACCATGAGATGTGTTTTTTGTCCACCTTTAAAAGTGCAATGTGAAACCAAGTGAAGATGTGGAAATGTTTTAATCTAGTCAGGCATTCATTCAGCATTTAAAGGTTGGGAAGGCAACAAGATATGCAAATGAAAGTTTGAAAAATGTCTTTTGTACAAATTAAGAAAATTAAATCCTTTATTTTGTGGAAGGGATGTAAGAAAAGAGAACAACAAAGATGTGATATTACAGAAAAAAAAGCAGAAATAAACAATTATTTATATATTACTATTCAGACTCATAACTCCTTATACATGTTTAGGATAATTCACAAATCCTAGATTTTAGGCTTCCAAGTGTTTCCTCTTATCCCTTTTGTTACGAGAAGGACATGAGGACAAGTGTCTTTACAGAAGGGGCAAAAAAAAACATTATATGACGAGTGAAAATGAGAGGGGGTGATTGAATCTTCTGCATGAAAAGGCATCGAAGAGCAGCCTAAAAGATAAAAGAGAGATGCATAACATGGCAGACTTCCGCGTGTCATCTGAGTGGGCTGCGTGTGCTGCTGCGGGGGGGGGCGCTGATCCGGGTCCTTTGAATCATTACCAACTTCAAAGGCCGTTGATCTTGTTAATGAAATGGACTTGTAGCCCCCTGTCTTCTGAACCTCAGAAGAGGGAGAACCACAGAGGAAGACGTGAGCGTGTGTCACTCTGCCAGGAACAGAGACACAAAGAAACACAAACACACACACACACTTTTGGTTTTCGGGTCGTTTACCGGATCTACTCAAGGAAACTCAACTCCATTCTCGCTGAAACCCAGTCAAGCAGTGTCAGCTTATATTACTTTTGCATTACAATGTTTTTGTTGCATGGAAAAGTGGAGATGGAAGTGAAAGTCAATCTGAAACATGCTGGAAAAAGTATTTCAGTGGACATCATTTTCAATGCTCATAGACTTGAAAAACCTTTTAAAAAATAAGTTTAACCAAGCCAAAATTGTTTTTACATTAAAAAAAATGCATGAAACCAAAAATATTACACATTTGAAGAAAACTTATTTCCATACATAGAAGGGCTTTATTTCTGTGCTCTAATAAAACTAAACAGGCATTTTCAAGCTAAAATTCTTGTCTTTGCTTTGACATGTTAAATACTTTCATCTCATAAACTCTAAAATTTAGTTAACATCATTAAATTAACCAAAACTTAGAAAAAATGTAATCTTGTCTAATGTGAATACAGTAATGAAAAATACACATAGTAAACGCAGATCATCAACAAATTACAAACATCTTTGTCTTTAATAAATAAACAAAAATTTGTGCTACTTTCTGAAGCAAAACAAAGCAAAGAAACATCAATTAAAGTGGCTATAACACAACTTTTATTAAGCCTCTTATTCAAAACGTGGAACTGTTTTTGTCCTGTTTTTTACATAGAAAAAAAAATGTAGGAGTGAGCTAAACCTTTCTATAAAAGTTTTTTAATATAATTATTTTAATTTTTGCAGCTTCTGTGTAAACCCAAATCTAAGCATGGAAAGCTTTTTACCAAAACCTAAAAGTTTCTGGATCCGGATTCAAACAGAGAAAAAAGTGATTTGCATTTGGGCAACAGAAAGGAGAACTGCTTCTAAAGATGTGTGAAGTGGTTGCTGAGAACGATGTCGTCTCTGCACAAACACGTCTGTCGTCCTCAGATGAGGTATGCGATCGTGACTTCCTCTTCATCACTAATCGCTCTCATGTGTTCATCTTCAGATCTCTGCACTGCTGTCTGATCCACAACAGAGCTCCCAGGGCCCATGAGACGCATAAAAAAGCTGAACGGTGTGTTTGTGCTTGCACTTGTTTGTCCTTTCCCAGGACCAGGTTGAGTTGGGACAGACCTTTGAAGATCTAGTTCATGGTTATTAAGTAAGTTTGGAACAGGTGGAGAAAACCTTAACTCAGTTGCTCTGAGGCTCAAAAATAACCTGAAGCTGCTTATCTAAACTATCTTAATAGATTCTATTTAAATAAACTGGTTCCTATGAGCTACAGACCAATTAAATGACTATTTATTCCTATTTAGTTATGGAAAGACAATTGAAAACCAACTTTCTGTGGTCTGAGCTGACGGTAAAAGTGTCTTGAATAAAACAAGAGGGATTCAGGGAATCTTGTGGAAGTCAGTCATCCGGTAACTGGTGTGGATTTTATTAGATAATTATTGTTGCAATCTGGGGAATGTTTTCCTTTTTGTTTTGCCCATCTGTGGATGTAAACCTGTGTGACAACAGCTGAACTCTGAAACTAGCAGATTAGGTAAACGTTTAAATTACTGACAATAATGGAATTTAGCAGACCAACATTTTAACTAGAAAACTATGTTTTTAAGGACAATTTTAAAAATCCATTTGACATGAGTCTGACAAAGAACTTTTTTTTGATTGCTAAAGCAAAAACTAGATGAGGTTTTGGGTTTTTAGGCATTTATGTTTGAAATTTTTTTCATGACTATTTATCCTAACTGATAAATCTAAGAATAAATTCATATTTCTTTGGTTTTTAATCTTTTTCCAGCTGTCTTTCAGATCTGTAACATGTAGATCACCAGATCAAACAACTTTTCCCGCAGCATTAAAGTCTCAAAACATTATTTTTTGTAATATCTGAATTTGCCAAAACTCCTTTGAAATATTTTACGCTGTAAGCTAGAAATTCTGAATCCCTGTGCGACACTAAATCATCACTAATTATACCGTGGAAAATTCTAGCAATTCTAGCGTTTCTTGAAAATTCCCTCTTCAAATCTGAAACAAAAGGCATTTATAAATAGCATGTTAACGTTTCAGAATAAATATTACTATAAATCTATTATAAACACGGAATTTGAATGAGGTTTTTTTTTTTTCAAAAATCAACGGCAGAACTTTGCGGAAAATTGAGTTGTGTCAAATAAAAAAAAAGTATTTTAGTTTTCAGAGATGTATAAAAATGTGTATCTGCATTAAACATTGTATGGGTTGTTTTTTTTTTCTTTTTTTTGGCAAAGTAGACACTTTTTTTCTTCCCTTTTATTCAAAAGTTGATTCGACATGGAGAAAAAATGAAGTTTTCAGGCCTAATTCAGGTCACCAACACGCCAACCAGAAATGGAAATAGATCTCTGTTTGCAATTTAACTAATTCCACCCACACACCTCAGCAAGCGTCCCACGCGGCGGCCGCCCCAGCGTGTTGTACAGTACGGGGGTTACATGATGGCTCAGAAAATCCCATTAAAGCGTGTGTCAGCGAGATGACAGAGCAAGGCAGACTCTTCATCACCGCGCCTCGAGCCGAGCGCACAGGCACATTTTCTCACACTCAAACCCCCAGCGCCAGCTCTTGAGTCAATGCCATAAACCCGTCGTCCCATCATGCTCGGCGGCGAATGAGGAAGCCTGATGGAATGACATGATGTGTGACATCACTCACACAACATATTCTTTAAGTTTGCAGACTGGCGAGTGTGTGTGCGAACAGGAATGGAAATCTTTCTGCGCATGCACACACACACACACACACCTGCAGAGGGACGAGGGGGGGTCTATAAATGATGTCTGTAATTATACACACACTCAGAGCATACAGTTGAACTCCCTGAACACAACACAGACGGAATGACACAGCAGCCCGAGGCCCGTCTGGACAGTTTAGCGGTCTCATTAGCAGCGAGTGGATGCCAACAGATAATTAACCAGGAGAGATGAAGAGCGAGAAGGAGGGCGAGTGTCAGCCGTAAAACACATAAAAAGCAAGAGATGCTCTTTGAGATGAATAAAGTGAAAAGGCGGTAAAACACCAGAGGCAAGAGAAGAGAGTCTGCTTTGGTTCAGTCTGACAGTTCAAACAGGAAAAAAATAACTTTCACTGCAGCACTTTGGGAAATCTTTGACTGAGACTTGTCTGAAATAAATTAAAATCAACACATTTGTTTCGTTTTCCAATCTTCAAGCGTAATATAAATCAGAAGGAGAAATGTATTTCTTAATTGTTTCCATTAGTTAAAAAAAACCTGCACTCCAAATACTGAACCTTAAGAAAGTAATAATTCAATTTTAGTTATATAGCCCAATATTTAAAACAACAGTCGTCTCAATGGGCTTCATTCCGGTAGTTGTATAATAAACATGATTCATAAAGAACATAAAGTCATAGAATACAACAGGTAATAGCTAAACTAAACAAAACAGTAGACTCTTGTTTCAAGAAAAATGTCTTAAAAGAAAAATAATCTCATTAGGAAAGTTATCAAAATAAAATTAGCTCAGCAAAACCTGTGACTACATTTTTCTCTAAAATTAGAATTCTTGTACAATCATTTTTCTTACCCCATTGGCAGATATTTTTGCTTATCTAAAAATTTTTTTCAAATTCTAGGAGTTATTGACTTATTTTTTTAGGGTCCTGTATTTGCAGTGTGTACTTTTGTTTGACCTTTAGCCAATCAAGAAATAAAAATAAAGTGTAGCTGAAAGTGTGAAGAAACTTTATTAAACTTTATTCATGTCAGAACCAACCGCTTCAACTCATTTTACATCATCACACGGTCACCTGAATGTGTTAATAAAGTTATGCCTAAACAGTATAAAATCATCACTTTAATATCACTTTGTTATTTGTAAGTGTTATTTCTCTTGGTAAACACAAACTTAAAGACCCACTCCAATGAAAATCCCATTTTTGGTGATTTTAACATGCTCCTGTGGTACTTTTTGGAGAATAGAGGACATAAATAAAGATAATTAAGCTTAAAATAGCATTTCTGAGTATTGAATCTATTCTAAGTTGAGTATTCAAAGTTCAGAATACTCTGAGCTGTGAACCATGAGCAAATGGTAAAATGTCATTTGAAAAAGGGCTTGACTACGACAGAGAATGAGGGGGGCGTGGCCAATTTGTGCCAATAGTCCCACCCACAGCTCAGAGGCGAATTTCTAATGAACTAGTCCTAGAAAAAGACACAGTTTTCTTTTTTTATATGGGTAAAAATGCCATAATCCTAATTAAAAGACCACTGGGAACGTTTTTACAATACATCGAAAGATGGTCGGAGTTGGTCTTTAAATAAAAGCGTACACAGCAAGAGCAGAGCTGGGCTGCAGCGCATCAAAGCTAATAGTCTCATCATCTTAGCTAAACTTTTTTTCCCCTCTGATAAATCAAAAGCAGATGCTCATTTCAATTTGGCATCAGACGACCAAGTTGGAGCCAAATCTCACAAAAAGCAGACAGTAAACCAGCTGGAGGTGCTGTAGAGATGGAGAGAAATCAACACCTGTTTGGAAACATGTTTGTTTCCCATAATCCCCACACCAAAAATGTTTAAGCCGAGGAACAGCTTGAAGTTTGGTTCAATCTTCACCATGTTTGCTTTATTTGTATTTTCCAAAACAGAAAACTGCAGCTCCCTTTTAGCCCATAAGCCAAACATTTCTCATTTATTTTTGTGTTGTTTTAAATACTCATGGGTTTACACTGTCGTGTGAGCGTCATGTAAACGATTTAAGAACAATTCCAAAAGAAAAAAGAAACTCAAGGACATTGTGTTCAACATCAAACAGTTTTCTGATGCTAATTAAGACTAAAACCACAGTTTACCACTTGTAATCAAGTTTATGAAGAGAAACCCAAATATTTAGAATAAAACAAATCATTTTCTGGGTGTGCTGAAAAAAAGGGTAATTTGACAGAAATAAAGTATTTTAACACTCATGCTACAGCTAATGGAATACCACAGTTTTGTGAGATGCAGTATAAACTCAGTGGTTGATGTAAATCGGAATGCAAGTGTGCAGTAACTAAGGCAACGTCAGCAGGATTTAATGCATCACAAACGGTAGTCTTCATCTTCTTTGAAAAGGTCAGGAGGAAGATGCTCAGCAGGGAAGAGAAAGCCTTCCATTTCCTTTAACCTGTGAGGGTTTTCTTTGTTTAGAGGAAGAATAAGGTGAGGGGTAGAAGAGAAAGAGGTGGTCCTCTCATTCTGTCATCTCTACTTAAAGAAGTTCATTTAGTCTTTTCATGAGTTTTTGGAGCAGCAGAGAGGAGTACCGGTAGTCTTGACAGAAGGGGGTAAAGCAGCAGCTCAGGGGGGGGAAAGGAGGTTTGTTAAATACCTCATGTCCAAACTTCAAGGCTGACTCTTCTGGTTGGAGACTTTCAGATGACTGTCTCCACCAAGGGCAGCAACCCTGCGTGGGTCTGACTGAGCAGTGAAGCCTCAGTCTGTGGGAGCGGGGATGATGCAAATGTGGAGGAAGTTGTCCGGGTGGCTGAGGTGTTCGCTGAGCCACTGCAAAGGAGTCTCCAGCAGAGGTTCGATTCCGTGGATCACGACCTGGAAACGCTTTTCCTCGCCTGGACAGAAGGCAGGAGACCATCGGTTAACTCACGGTGGGAGGGAGGTTTAAATAAAAACTGCAACTTTGTACCATCGTGTCAATGTAATTGTAATTTAAATTGATGATGTGAGAAAAAAAACAAATCAAGACTAAAAATCTGATTTTAGTACAAGCAAAAGAGAAAAGTATGATCCAAGAAACGAGCAAAAGAGAGGGTTAAAACACAAAACCCAAGGGAGCTACAGTAAAGAGCAACGAGATGGCTGCATGAGGTGAGAGCAACCACATCAGACATGACAGTAATACCGCTGCTGTGGTGGATGGCAGGAAGAGGAAGGAAAGTACAAGTGTGAAAATGAGTCTGTCTTCAGTTTTTATGCAGAATCAAGTGACAGTTATTGTTTTTGTATAAAAAGGTGCCAAGATTTGAATTGCTACCTTTCCCTCTGACTCTTGGGGCGTGGGAGTGCATGTGCATGCACCGCCAAGTGGTAATGGCCAGGAAAAAAAAGACGAAAAAAATAGAGCTGCAAGCAACAAGTTGTTTTAACCCTTTCAAACCTCCAGGTTTGTGAATCCCGTGAGGGTTTTTAAGAGAACCTGAAACCATTAAACGTGAAATTTTAACAAAGATATGGAGTAGTAAAGAACACTGGCTATTCAGCTTTGGAATGAAGTCACAGAGACGTGCACATTTGCAGGAGAACCTGCTGAACTGTATTCTGGGAAATGTAGTGTGCATGATTTAAGGGGAGTTGTTCATGACATGTATGCAAAGTCTTTGCAGCCACTTCTGTTTTATTGTTGTATTCAAATAACCAAACTACTGTAGTTTTCCTTATAAAATAAATAAATAACAATATTTATAATCTAAATATTTTATAAAAACTTAAGAGATGTGTGGCTAAATAACGGGTTTGTCTGTGGACTTAACAGCTCTCCAGCATTGGTAGTACAGTTCTGATCAGGCCCAAAATGCATTAAAAGGCCTTCAAAGTTTGAAAAAACACAATATTTTTTGTTGGTATGTTCTGCTCTGTGTGGCACAGGGTTGCATCTCTATTCAAACGTTCACATTGTACATTTTAATAGATATTTTGATCATTCCAAAAACCAAAACATGTTCAATTACTTAAAAATCCACTTGATAAAAATGCACTTGATTGGCAAAAATAGCTCTAATGCTTTTAATTTGTGTTCTTAATAGATATATAATTTTATTGCCAATTGAAACTATATTTTCTGTGTATTTTTAGGTTAGTCTTGAGTTCTCACATCTAGATGAAAGCATGCATGCATAGAGGGAGACAGCTAAAGACCCTTAACCGTTTTCCCATTTTTGACCTTACTCACACGAAACCCGCAGAAACGGACTCACCGGCACGCACATATATCTGCAAGCTGTTTTGATTCACTCAGAGCGCACACGCCATTTTAATTCCACGTAATATCAAGAGGACAGTTGAGGCAGAGCGCAAACTGACGGTCTGAGAGAGGGCTCCACCCCACACCTGCCGAGTGACTGACAAACTGAAATGTGCAAAGGCTGAGGCCAGGGAAAGGACACGCTCTCTGCAAACGTTTGCTCCTGAAAACAGCAGCAATGCAACATGGAGAGGACGACGAAGGCCTGCCTTTGCCAGTCAGAGCGGGAAATGTCTGTGTGGATATATTGTCAGTAAAGTGAGAGCGCATGGGTGTGACAAGATTGAGACGTTTGATGACAGAAAGGGGGGCGATTACTTTCTTTATTTTTCCAAGTTGAAACAATATTTTTTGGTGTAGAAGTCAGTGTGTCGACTAAGGAAAACTGATTATTTCCTTGCAGCTGAAAAAGAAAAACGAATTCAAACACAAGCAGAATAAATCTAACCTGAATAAGTTTAGAAATACCTAAACAATAAAAATGTGTTTCTTTATTTAAAGTATAGTATAAAGGTATGAAAATGTATTAGAAATGTAAAAGAAAGTAGAAAAAACCCATAAAGCACTATTGCATTAGTAGGGCATTGAATTTTACTGAAATAAAGTAAAAAACAATATTTAAAGGACAATAAAATAACACGTTTTTGCATGTAAAAAATGTAGATTTATTCTCAAACCTTTTGAGACATTTTCCCGTCAAAAACTTGAGCTGGAGCTGCTTGTAACAGAAAATCAGCAAAACACTGAAAGATCATGACATTCAGCTCTGAAGAGCAGAAAGTAAAAGGCGTGACTCTTCTTTTTTGAGGGCAGTAGTGAGAAAACACTTTCACTGACGCACACACACACACCTGTACACACATTGTTACCCAGCAGTAACCTTTGGGCCTTGCCTGGCAATAGGCAGGCAGACGTGGGTGGAGTAGGTGTACTACAGTGTCATTACGAGAAACTGTGGGAAATTCGTGATGAGCCACGCCCCCCAGCATACTCAAATACATATCTGCCTGGGTCATCACATAACTCTCTTGCACCTAAATCACACATTCGTTTCGTTCTCAAACCCACGGCGATCCGTCCAGTGATCTGAAGAACGCTGAAGAAGAAGAAAAGTTTGTGCAACATCAGAACAGCTGGGACTCATTAAAACCACAATCAGAGACACCTTAAAGATGCTGTCAGACTGTACAGCTGCTGCATCATCTTCTCGTTTCCAGTAATGCCAAAGACCTTAAGCTCAATCAGCAAGCAATGCTACGATACACTTTGTAGATCATATTTGTGACGAGTTTCTTAAGCAAAAAAAAAACATTAAAGAAAAGGAAAAACAAAGAGGAGTGTTAAAACTTGGGGAGATGCTAAAGGTCTCAAATGACATTATTTATTCAGTTCCATTTCATAATAGACCCAATTAAATATACAAAACAGCTTCTTTGATATATAAAAAATAAATTCAGTTTGATGTTTTAAAGTGATTTTAATTGACTTTTGTAATCTCTTTAGATGTTAAATGAGAAAAACCTGTTTGCAGGAGTTCAGTGTCCCTGTGTCATATATATATATATACATGGCAGTGTGTCAGGACTATTGGAACACTTTTTTTGCCCTAATGGGGGAAAAGAGGACTGCAAGTTCTGTCGGTTTTAAATCCACTTTAGTCATCCTAAAATATTTTCATGACAGGGCAGGTATGGGAAAGGAAGAAAATAATGAGAACAGTAAAACTAACTGAAAGTTATGAACATTTTTTAAGATAGTTTGACTTATTTTTGAATTCTAAAAAAAGTCCACAGAAATAATAAGTGGTCTATGATGCTAATGATTTTGAAAGATGTGATTTAAAAATAGTAAACATTGATTTACATGACCAAAGATTTTAATGTTAAACCTATGCCTGGCAGCTTATTAAGGTTAAAAATGCCTTTTTTCCCCCCAAAAAATGCCAGATGATACTGTATTTGTACCACTGAACAGAGTAGTTATCAAAAAGAAAAACCAGAACTATTTTTCCAAATATGTTTCATCCAAAAGAAATATATATACACACATAGGAGAAGCTTTTGCCAGTTTCTTCTCATTGTTATTCTCATTTTTGTTCTTTTCATCTCCCAGTTTACAGCAGTGATGATTGATCGTAATTTAAAATAAAGTGTGACTTATTTTGTCAGTATTTTCTCTGCAGAGTGATTTTATACGGCAATTTTCATGGACACTGGTATTTAAAATGACTGGATAGGTTTGCTGTAGATGGGTTACAAATTTAAAAATTCTAGACTGTAATTCATCTTTTTTTTTCATTTTTTGAGGCATTGATTAAAATACTTAAAGTATTTTAGCTGCAAAACTAACCATCTTTTTTTGGTTGTAAAAACTCTATTTGACCTTTCGAGGAAAGCAAACTACATGTAACTAAAAACAATCTGTACATAGAATATGCCGATTTCACAGGAGGAATACACACTTTCCAAATGCGGTCAACTATTTTCCCTTGATAAGTACACTTACCGCATTAAGAACTGACCTTTTTTTTCTAGCTAGACTAATATTTTGTCAAAATTTGGTTGATGGTAATCATTAAAGAGTCACAAAACGGCCCAAATGTTGCTAAACTGATGTTTGATTTGTATAGATTACAATATTTATATCCTACGTGTTTGCTGAAAAATATCACCAGGAAAGAAACAAAAGAAAAATGTTCTACAATAACAATAAACATGACTAACTAGTAGTAACTCTGTTCATATATATATATATATATATATATGCAAACTCAGACAGTGCAGCTTTGTGTAGTAAACTGAGTTTTCCGGTCAAGCCCTTATTTTTTTCTCCTTGTTTATCCTTTAATGCATCTCAACTGACAGTTGCTTATTGTCTTTACTTCGGAGAAAAATGGAGACAGGGACGGTGTCCGATGTCTCGTCTCCTCTGATTGGAGAACGTTTTGCTCCACACCTCAATCTCGCGGAAATTACACACAGCAACCATGCAGCAGTTGAAGTGCAAATTAGTTATGAAAGTCTAATGGGATTAAAATGTGTTCCGGAAGTCATACTTCCAACATAACATGTGTAATAAATTTTAGAATACACAACCAGACCACATAAAATAAGCTAAGAAACCCCTTTTTAGCCGTACATGGCAATAAGAACTGTACACATCCAAAAATTGCCTTCATACAAAAGTCGCGGAGGCAGTAATGGTTTAACCAATAAGACTGTCTCGAACAAGCCCCCAGCTGTGGTAGAAAAGGTATGATTCCTCTCTCATCAACACAATCGTACCACTTTCTGCTTAAACATGCAGCAAGAACAGCAGAGTGGCTGATAAGTCTTTGAAAAAGCCTCAAAACAAAGGTCAACCATAGAAGAAGAGACAACAGACACTGTCCCCAAGACTTTCACAAGTCGAAAAGCTACGAGGGAACAGAAATGGTCGAGAGCACTCAGTGAGTGTTATGTGACCACAATATGCTGCAGGTGCTCCCCCTTGACTTCTTCTACGCTCCCCAGCACTGGAGCATTTAGAGGGTAAAAATGCAACCAATACCAGAGACAGAATTTTAGTTATTGCGCACATTTGTGTCACCTCTCCTTTTAAGATTTATATGTGGGTCTAATTCCTACCAAGTGCAGGTTTTTGAACAAATAGGTTGGTACATTATTGAATAAAAACTATAAAAGAGAAAAAAAATATGAAAAGTTTAAAATGTGTTGAGTTCAGTTCAAATATGTAACTGTTACAACTAAAATATTACCTAATTGCATCTTTACTCAATATTCCAACCACTTCCTGAAATCTATGCAAAAAAAATAAAAATAAAACTCTGAGAATCTAAAAGAAATTTGGAGGTAACTGAAAATAGCTTTAAAGCCCTCAGAAGCGCTTGTAATTGTTTAACAGATACATGAAAATGTTCGAGCGGGCCAACTGGGTCGCACACAAAGACGATCGGTGGCCTTCCTCCAAGCCATAATTGCATCATTAATACATTGTCTTTTCCACTGCAGCTATAAAAAAAATGGACAAATTAGTTTCCTGACTTGCACACACGCCTTGCGGTTTAGTGGCACACTACTGCTGGCCAAGATGACATTTTTTACAGTCAGGCACAGCCAAACACTGCTTAGGAAAACCACAAGCCTTCACTTTCCAAACAGCCAAAGAGTTTCTGACAGAGGAACTGGCTACTCTTACTGACTGTCTGACAGTATTGACAAAAGACTTCTAGAGACAAATGTTAATGATTTGTCTCTTTGGACACAAATTTGCTTGGAAAAGAGCCAATGCTCCCATTTGAGGATTAAGTTAATAGAAAACAATTTAGTAGAATTGAGATAGCTTCCTGAGCAATTTTTTCAGTAACTGCCAACATTTTGCATCCACTTTATATTTACCAATATTCCAATTTGTTGACTTTTTCTCAAAAGGTGTTCAGATTTTATTGAAAAAAGGACAGAGGAGACATCATCCAGACCAAATAAAGTGCCTTAGAACTCTTCAAACTGAAACTCCACCATTTACACCCATGTTGTATACCAGAGAAAGAACAATTCAGTCCAGTCCACATTGTTTTTTTATTCCACCACAAACTACAATTCCTAGAACCCCACTCCTTCACATTTGGTTTACTTAACAAGCCCAAAATGTCCTCTGTAGACACTAAAAAGAGTTAATTCAGTAGTATGCAGTGCTTGGTAGGACAAATTTGCATTGCTGATAGTCAAACACTTTTCTAAAACTTTGACTCGGAAATGCATTGACTTTTTATTTATACTGTTGTTTTTTTGCAAAGTACTTATTATCATCTGGGACTATTCATACTGTATTTATTACATCACTTTTAAATAGTCTAAATATACAAATTTAAGTAGATCTTTAGTAATAATTCATATTTTAAAAACTTATATTTAAACAGTTTCTTTTTGTGTTTAGCTAATTATTGTTTTGTAGAAATGGAACGGTTAAATTATTAGAAGTAAAGCAAAGGGAATAAATAAAATATAATTAGTGAGTGATTTTGACACCCATGATTTACCACTCCACAAGCGCTTTTTTAATGTTTTCCTCAAAGTAAATTAAATTTTGTTGCAATGTTTTTTAAAAACAGTCACCAGACCTGTAACCGATTGAAGCTGTTATGTTTTCAGATCATTTTAAACCCCTTCTTGCAAAGCAAAACCTGAATTAGAAGAAATCCGGTGTTGGTTGTAACGGGTTTCCATTATGTTGTTTGGAACAGTACACAAATAAATCGGGCAAGTTTTTCTCAACAAAGTTTTTTTATTTCTTCCAAAGCAATACCAACCTTTATAGCCTTTTTACGGTTAAACTATGCAGACAGAATTAGAAAGCAAAAGACATTTGATCAACATCTGAGTCATCAGCCAGGCTTTCGAGCCATCCTGAATTCCCCTGCAGGGGCACATCTCACACGCCTCCACACATGAACCATAACCCCCTGTCTGCTGTATCAAAACAGCCACTGAAACCTGCACTTGGCGCTGCAACCTCTGAAGTGAGCCGTACAGCTTGATCAGAGCGCCGTGGTGGCTCACACCAGGCAGCATGCCAGTGACTGGGCTGCACCACAGATGCGACTGAGATGGAGGAGCGTGGGAGGAGCACCGTGTGGATGTTGCCTTCAGCTGGAAGGGAGGAGTCAGGGTGGGGCTATGTGGGTAAGTGGGGTGGGGGGGGGGCGAGGTGATTTGGGGGATTTCCTCTGATTATTCACACACAATAATCAATGTGGGACTTTTTTTTTTCTTTCCTCATGATTTAGCAAACGTCTGACAAGCAAAGACACTGTTCGAGCCTTTAGCCTGCGTGGGCCGCACCAATCGTCACGCCACCGAAGCCTTTGCTCAAGAACACACCTGGTTTCAGACAGAAAACATGACAAACACGGAGCAGCTCCAGTACCCGTCAAGCGCTGACCGCTGCTTACAGGAACCTGATGTTTGGGTTAGTTTTCCATCGCGTGGGGACAGCCTCACAGCAACAGAGACTTTTTGGCCAAAGCCTGAGATCAACTTTGGGAATCCCCTTCTTTTTAGCTTCTTATTCAAGACTCCAGTTGTTTTCTGCGACTGCTTTCTGGGTCCCGCAGGGTCAACCCCAAGCCTCCCTCAGACATAACAGAGGGTAGTTTTTCTTAAAATAAAAAGTCGTTTGATCTTTCAAAGATCACAGAGAGGAAGGGGACCCCTGATTCTCTTTTTGTTATAGAGGACTGGAAAAAAATCCCCAAGGTCGCACACCACCTCACACAGGCCCAGAGCATACGACTTGGGATCTCTAATCCAAACACACCACCATAATCCCTGGCTATCACCCAACTCATCTACCATTCGAGGAAACCAAACAAATGACAGGAGACAAAAGGGGCACTTTCACCTTGATCAACCAAGCAGGCTAGCAGACTCCACTTTGGGGGGAGGAGAAGAAGAGAAGCAGAGATTTAAAGTCAAAGACATGAAAGACGTCCACGGCAGACAGAGAAGATGTTGAAGACAACCTGCCAGACAAACATATTGGATCAAAGAGTAGAAAAAAACGAGTCTTAGATCAGGGAAACTACAGGCGGCAGGAAACAAACAAAAAAAAGGGTAAGAGAATATTTCTGACTCCACCATATTGTCACGCAAGCTTTGAGCAAACCTTCAAATCTGGCTATAGATTCACTGGTGATTAAGTTAACTTAGAAGAAGGGGGCTGCAATGGATCAGTGTCATTAAAACCATCCTCAACATGCTTAAAAAAATCTTTCAGTAAAATCTTAAGGGTTTGGCAGCATTTATTGCAAACTTGCAAAAAATTGGGAAACCATGACAGAGCATCACAGGAGGGAAAGACCAGGACATTTCCATGTTAGGACAAATACGTTTGAGCCAACACTGAAATGTTTCTTTACCGTTTCATTTTTCCTACATCCGATTCAAAGTGTAGCATTAAGATTTTTTGCCCATATAGCAAAAAAAAAGAGTTTAACTATGTCCCGATTCTCTCGCCACTCACTAACCGCTAAACGACTATAGAACTGGACTATGTAGTGCCCTGGATTTCACTGCAGTTCAAACACATATTAAACACTGAATATGACATCATTTATTTGCTGAAGTAAAAATGTAATAAATATAAACATTTTACAAAAACTATTTATAAAACCACTGTTTTCTGATTATGGAAACTTGGAAATGTTATCAAAAATGAATTCAAATAAAAAATGTTCCTATACGACAAATCATTCAAATACAATGCATTATGATCTATATTTGCTAATCTAGTGGACATTGATGCACCTCAGTTTTTTGCAGACATCTGGAACATTTCTAGGTCACTGGATTGTGGAATTGTGGATTTGGACTTTACACTGTATATGAGACTCACTGGACTGAGTGAGTCGGACATCATGCGTAGAAAATGTCTCCAACAAAATTAAGTCTATTCAGTTTCGCAGTATGGACGCTGCCTTGTTGGAGTCAGATGACGTCAGTAAGCAGTGATGGATCCAAATTGGTCTAGTCAATATTTCTGCTGAAACTACTTTCGCCAGTCAGGAGTGAGTTTTTTGAAAGATCACACTCCTAGCACTTGAAAGTAGGCTCAGGAGAATCAAACATTTCAAATGTTGGACGACCTACTTTTATAGAGGCATCTGATTGGCCAGTTTATAACTTGAATACCTTTCACCAAAGAAATAATAACCTAGCATTAGCAAAAATGGTTAAAAAAAGTAAAAGTCAATGGGATTTTATCTTTTTGGAGACAGCGGGGGCAGGGGTCATTCAGTTGAATTCTTATATATAGTCAATGATTTGGACACCACTACAAAATAGCACAAGCCTTATATAGCGCTCTGAGTACAGTAAACCCTTGTTTTTCGCGGGGGTTACGTTCCAAAAAGAACCCGTGATAGGCAAAATCCGTGAAGTAGAAACCTTTTTTTTTAACAATTATTATACAATTAAATTCTCTATTATACATTGAAAAGAAAGAATAAACCGTTTTAAAGGCTCAAGCATTTGTTTCACAAATAAAAGTACTTTAGAAAAGGTTTTTCAACAAATATCTTCTGTACTGTACTGTCAAATAATAACTTTAATTATCAATGTGAACAGAAGGCTTCAAATCGCTGAGATTAACCCCGCCCACCGCGACCCGAGAGTAATTGGATTAAACGGGAGAAAATTTAAAATGATTATTAAAAAAATACAAAGTACAGTCGGACAAATAGTGACTCAGGTGTATTTCACTGCTCTTGAGCCGCTGCATCCTGACTCCGCTCTGCAGTGTTTTCTCCTTTTGAAGCCCGCAGTGCGGGTGTGTTTGTTCGGGAGAAGAACACAGTGATTGACAGGTGTTGTTGTCGCTCTTTTTTCCATGGGTTATAAAGAAACTCGAAATTGCAAGATGATTTGCACGTATCTGTTGTAAATTTGGCCAGCTGTTTTACCTACGTGTACATATTAAACTGCAACGTTATTGACGCACAGGTAGAGAAGAAGCGGAGTGACTTTTTAGCCAATCAGAATGCAGAACACAATGCACGATGCAAATCCGTGAAGTAGCGAAACCGTGAAAAGTAAACCGTGTAATAGCAAGGGATCACTGTATTGAAGAAATTCTGACAAGACCATTTTGTTTTCTTATTTTTCACAAGTTTTTACTTCTTACAATCCAGACACTAAACATCTGTACGGCCTTCGAATTTCGATCTAAAGTGTTTTAAATTACAAAAGAACATTTAAGTAAAGCGAAAGTAACATTTGTTCATCATCCTTTTGTCAGTTTCAAACAGATTTGTTAGCTCCAAATCTATATTGTAAAAAATTCACGATTTTTTTACTTAGACCCAATTTCCATGCTATTACAACGTTTTTTATTTCTCTGTCTTTGTTCATACTTGATGCTAATCAACAACAAGACTTCCAGGTGAATGGATGATTTTGATGACAGCTTAAATGAAAAGTTAAAAAAAATGTATCTCAGCTAGTGCGCCAAACAAACAAAATCTGCCAAAACGTTTGAGTTGTTTGTTGGAGCACAAAATTCAATTAAACTGCTTTATACGTTGTTGTACACTGGACTTTCTTTTAAAAAGCAAGTATGAAGTAAATATTAAAGCACACACATCGTCAGCTATTCCCCTCCTGCAAAATCAATCATCACTGTTGTCTCAGTAATCAAGCATGAAAAGGGAACTGATTTATTGCAAAAATGATTTCCTTCTCAAGTACCTTAACTGGCAACGTACTACTCAAGTCTCCGTATACTTCATACCTGCTGTATGTGTAATCTTTCCAGTCAAAGCTATTAAATCAACTTTGTGTCACATCAGGGTAAAAACCCAGGAACGAAACACAAGAAACATTCTCAGACCGGTTATTTCGCAACTAGATAGAAACAGAGTTGACCTGGTAGACTTAGTCTGGGGTTGAGAAGCTCAATTTAGTTTGAATTCAGTAATCTTGTACTTTTTTTTTAAATCATCCAAAGACACTATTTCCTCATATTGTATTTTAAATAAAACGGGAATTTTCCAAATGTATATTGTGGATTGATCTCTAAACCTAAGAAATACAAGACATTTCATCTCCTCTCTTTGCCTCTGATTACAATTCAACCTTTGAAATATCTCAGTATATAATTTCAGGGGAAAAAACGATTTAGGACAGTATTTCTTTTTATAAAGCTTTTAACTCTTAATGCTTTTAACGTTAATGATCTATTTGAGCCAAGGTCTACTAAATTTACTTGTCATCAATGAATTGATGAAAAAAATTCTACATAGCTAAGAGTCATTGTTGTTTTTTCATGCTTTATTTATAAAAGCTCTACACATCCTTTCTTTTTTTCCAAGAATAACTTTTCTATCGAATGTTCCGATATAGAGAACATTATATTTGCTTTTGTAAGATATTGGATCCCCTTATTTTTTAAAAACCTAGTTTTTTTCTGATAAAACCTTTAGTCATTTTCTTCTCTTTGAATACTATTTCTGCATTTTATCACACAGCCTTCTACGCAGTGAACGCACAGAAATAGAATACGGCTAACACTTGTGAATTGCCTCACAATGGAAGAAGTGCATCACAGACCAGTCTAAATCCTCCTACATTACCCCCATTTAAAAGATTTGTAATATTACGTAGGACTTCAAAATCAATACACAACTTGTCGGCCTTTGATTTTAAAGAGGGCATCAGATAAACAAAGAGGAGGAAGATTGTGCTAGAAAACGAGGCTGTTAGACAGACGGGTTAGCAGGCAGAAAGACAGATGGACAAAGAGGGGAGGCGTTAATGGTTCTTTCGCCTCTCTGCAGGTGAATCTCCTGCGGGTTCTCTGTACCAGCTCACCTTTGTGTGCTTATCTGCTTCCCCTCTCTTCCTCTGCAGACTCAGTCTGTTTAGACTGCAGCTTGCCCTCTCTTTATCCCTCTCACCTCATCTCTTCTTTCATCGTTCTTTGCTTAAGCTGAAAGTCGACAGCAAGCCACAGATCCAAAGAACCTTGTGATTTTTCCTCAGTCAAAATGAAAGCGTGCAATAATTAGGAGATGTGCAGACTTAAATTTAAATGAAAACGGACATATTGAGCTTTTATTTTCACCAACTATTAAAATAAATGTGTCCTTCTGTTTGTTAAAAAAAAAAAAAAAATTTCAACTTATAGAAATGACACTTGGCGTTTCTAATCTTTTGAATGGTTTGGTTGCTTCAAAACGTTACCACAACAAAGTAGTTCATACAGCTTTACGCTGGAAATCCTTCTTAACGAAAGTCGCACTAAAGAGTCCTCAGTTTTTTGGTTCATGTCATAACCCACTTTCACGGGAGCCAATTTATTTACAAAAACGACAAAAAAGTGCATTAAGATGACTGTATATTGTGATGACTCCTTCTGTGTAGTTAATGAAAGTCAATGAGACATTATTAATATTACTATTTTTGTTTTTTTGGTCTTATATGTATGTTTGATATTAAAAATTGTTTCTTTATTGTGCAAGTGAATTTCTGTAAATTGAAAAATGTACAATAAAGAAGAAAAGAGAAAAAAATGAAAGTCAATGAGATGTATTGTGGGAGTTTACCATTTCTGTCACTCTTCTTGACTAGTTTTAGTCATGGATAAATTAGAATACTTTTGCTATTTTTCTTTCCTTCCTTAAACTCTTTTTCATCTTCATTTTTATATGGTGTGATGTTGTGTGTTTGAAGACAAAACCTGAGTGTGAGCTGGACCTTTCATGACACGGTACAAAAGAAGAAAAGGAAAGAACTTTGGATGTTTTTAGGAAAAGTACCTTCACGATAAGTTAAAGAAAGGAGGACACAGTTTAAAAGATTTTCTTTTTCACCATTTTTGTGGATGTAGCCTCATGGAAAAATAAAATGATTACACAACCATCATTTCCTAAAACTTTGATGTCAGTCAAATTCCTTTAGAATGATAATGTTATGATTTGAACAACAGAGTAACTTTTCTTATGACAGAAATTCTTAACTAAGCTTTCAAAATCTGATTTCATGTTTTAAAGACGTATCTACCTATAAATCAATCCAAATCAAACTTTCTTGATAAAGCACTTTCATGCATGTGTAACACAAAGTTCTTTTTTTAAGGAAAACATTTATCAACAAAAACAAAAAACAAATGAAAATAAAGACCTTCACACACAAGGAAACCCTAACCATTTTAGGACAAAATTATTGAGTTTAGAGGAAGATAAACTATTTATTTCTTATTAATTTATTTTAAAGATTTTAAAGGTCAGCAGTCTAACGAGGCATTATGCAACTCTGTTAAATTATAAAAATATAAAATAATGAAAAGAAATTTTAGATTTTTTATACTGAACTACATATCAAAGACAGATAAAAAAGAACGTAAAGAACAAATGGGAAGGTATAGAAAAAAGACAAGTCTTGAGACACTCAACACAATTCTGCATTAGCAAACTCTTAAAACCAAAATCAGAAAAATCCTCAAACTTCTTTTAAAATTGTCTAATACTTTCTGTAGAACCACTATTTTTTATATTTCATCTGCATCTTTGACTTTTCAAGGCATCTCATCGTCTCTTCTCATATTGTCTTTCACTTTTTATGGCAGCCTGCCTCTATTTTCCTTAAAGCTTTTCCACAGCCTGCTTTATCTGGCAGCAAAGATCTAAGATATGCCTCACATAGAAGCAGAAATACAACAAGACAAATGGAAAAGAAGTTTGTCTCATCTCCCAAGTGGGAGAAAACATTGATTGAAATAAAAAAGAAAAAGAATACAGCGTTGGGCTGCTTCAATATTAGTTCATGGTAATGTTTGAGAAACAAACCTTGTTTTAAATCTTGATGAGCAAAAAAAAGAAAAAAGGATTATGATTAATTCTCTGTGTATGCATTTGACAGTTCCTACCATCTTTTGTAAGAGCATCTGGGCACATCTCCTTCAGCAGGTCAAACAGCGTGTGCGGATTGCCTTCGGTCGAAACGGGCCGAAACAGTCTTTGGATGAACGGTCTGTCGTTTGTTGTCTAGAAACAAAAGACAGAAAATCCACAAGTAGTTAGGCAAAAACATAAAAGACAATGTTAAAAAAGGTTATTTTGAAGCACTCTTGCTAATCTGTGTAATAAAGAAGGAAGGAGAAGAAAATGGATGAAACAGTATCAATGGCACTGCATTTAAATGTAATTATTTTTGGAATATTGCTATGAAAAGCATTAGTAAGAAAACTTTTTATTTACGTTTTTATTTTTATTTTTTATGATATGAAGAATATAGTTGTAGGTTAAATAAACTCTCAGTGATTTAAAGACCCACTCCATTCATCTGTTCATTTTCAAAGTGTTCCCAGTGGTCTTTCAATTAGGATTATGTCGTTTTTAGCCAAAATTTAAAAAAGAAATTTGCCTAGTGTTGCGGGTGGGACTAGTGTACCCGAGTTGCGGGTGGGACTGTTGGCGTAGAATAAGACCGCCTCCACTTCCCGCCATCCATCAGTTTCCAAGCTGTCCCGCTGGCTTACACCCCCAACCTAACATTACCGGTGCAACAAAAATGGCGAGCAATATTGGAGCAATCCAGCCGTAGAGTTTTGATCCAGATTCCAGCTCGGACTAAACAGCTAAACAAAGACGTACGTAGATCTAGAATGGAGCGGAGCAAGAACGCTTGTGTCCCGCTGACAGTACTTATGTCACACTAACAGGCTTTTTCAAACAGCGTTTGTTTTTTTTGTCTGCTCCCGACTCACAACAATTTCAATAAAGGAAAAGTCAGAAATACAATTTTAAGCTTATATTTTTTAACATTTGTCCCCCATCAACAGAAAAATGTAACAAGAGCTTGTTAACACGATTTTTCTTGGAGCGGATCTTAAAGCGTTTCTCATCCATGTGGATCAAAGAGAAGGTACCAAACTAAAAAGCTTTTTGTTATCTAGTTTTATAGTATATGGCAAAAAATAGAAAATGCTGTTAACTGCATTGATGACATGTAATTGTTTACATTTTTATTGGTTTTGTGTAATGTAAATTTACTGTTTGGATATGAGCCAAGACTAAAGCAAGGATGCGTATAATGCTAGACTGTTATTGATGTTGTGAGCGTTTTCTTTCCTTGTGTGAGAGTGTGAGGTTTTACAACAATAAACATTTCATTGTTCAGATTGTTCCTGGAAAAGGCAGCTGAGGTCAGAAAAACAGCCGATCTATGGACTGGAGAATTGAGATTTAAATGTTTAGCATTTAGTTTGCCTTTTCAATTTTAGGTTTTGCATATGGATTTCAGCAGCTGTCAAATGTTTAACAAAGCCAATAGGTGACATTAAAGAGAAATAAAGTTTTAGGGAGCAAACAAAAAATCCAGTAAAAATGTTTTATTTCTCTGAGATAAAATTGTAGAATATTGTTGATCATAAATGGAGTTCACTGGGTTAAAGGACTGGGAGGAATCCATAAGTCTAAGCACGCAAATCCTGTGAATGAAACGCCGACAATGTGTCCCTTTGATGAGCCCAACTGTTCAGAATGCGTTATTTAGCAATATGCAAGAATTCTACAGATGTTTCATGTGATGCTGACATGTTTTACTGATCAGGATCAGTCTGGAAGTCATTAAAAGCTGCTTTAGTCTGTACTTGGCAAGCAAGAAGGGTTCTACCCAGACTAAAAGCTCATCTGGCACTCCTTGAGGTTCTAAGATAGATTGATAGAGAGGATAGTGAAGTGCATGTGATTTTGCTCTGTTTTTGCTTCAAAGACTAGCCAATACCTTACTTGATCTGTTGGAACAGATTGATTGAAGGCTTTTTGTGGCTAATTGCAACAGAAAGTCCTAAGTCATGTAAATCTAAAGCTTTACACATAGGAGTCACTAGAACTGCACAGAAAATACCAAGACTGGCGTATCAACGTAAATCTTTTTTTCCCCACATTGTGAGCTTTCTCTGTGATAGTAAGATGACACAGCCCTGACCTCTGACCTTCCGCTGTGCCATCACCCTACCTGCTGGTGACCACAGTGCAGCTCGGTCTGAGAACGGCTAATTGCCTCAAATGTAAACGGAGTAAATCACGATGGGATTGCTAAACAAATGTGACGTATGCTGCAAATATCCCCAGGACAAGACTCAGCGCTCGAGACTCTGCCGCAGCATTCCATGAGTGAGAAGTACGGTAAACTTGACGGGAATTACCAGAACACAAAATAACATCTAGTAAATGATGTCCAGAATTGGTAATGGATTTTAACCTGGGGGCTTTACGAATAAAAGGTTTTCTGTGATGTGTGGTCTGCAATGCCATTAAAAACACATTTGTGCATCACTACCTTCCTCTATGTGACTCATTTAATATAATTTAATTATTAGCTTTATAAATATTTAGTCAATTTAGCGAGATTCACTTTCAACAAAGTAAAAAAAAAGAGAAAAAAGTTGTTTAAGTCATTAAGCAAGTACAAAACATGGATCACAAAAACCCTAAGAAACAAAAACAAAACAGGCTTTTTTGTCGTGGTAATGTAAATGATCTACCTTGGGTTTGGGGATCTCATTCCCAAACAAGAATAGTCTCAACAAACTTCATGCTTACAAACAAATCTTACATATTTAAACCATTTTTATGAGGTGATTTAAAGGTCTCATAATAACTTAATCTCTACTAACCAAATCAAACATCCTCGTACTTGGTTATATAAGTTATCCACTGTTAAATCATTAGTTAAATAGTATCAAATATTGGCACCGTAATTTGTTCAAAAACAATAGAAGAACCATTTAACAGATGAATAATATTTCAAATAAAACACAAACTCTACACGTCAAGTCGGGTCGACATCATATCCAGGTGCAGGTGTAAATATGTGCTGATTGGAAAATGGTTTTAGTTTGAATTGTGATTCTGTTGCTTCTTTGGCTTTGAGACAGTAAACTATTTCTTAGTTTCAGCTAGTTTCAGCTGAATCCCCTTAAATATAAATAATTGCACTTTCACTAGCGATGAAAGAATTCCTTTGCAAAGATGCAAACCCCTTAAGGAGAAAAAAAACTCTGCAATGTTGGGTTACAACACAAAAGTTATACATTTATATTATTGTGCAAACTGAGTTGCAGTGTAGCATGCTTTAAAACCCGGATCCTTAATCTGATTTTGGCAAGGAAGCAAGGATGCTCTTTGTAAACGCTCACCTCCCTATCAGTTAAGAATCAAGTTAAAAATTCATTGGTGGCCACAAAGTCACCCATGTCATCAGGGCTTCAGGGGGAAAAAAAGGGCTGGGAGCCTGACACCATCCTATAGAGTTAGTGACAGCTGGTGACCTACTGTGTATGTGCCATTTGGTTAATCATCTTTCTTTATCCCAGCGCAGCAGCTTTTTTTATGAATTGGTAGTGCAACGTTAAGAGAAACGATCAAATTGATGGAGTAAAATACAGTGTCGTGATTGATGCAGTTGGGGCTAAAATGTGGTTGAAACAAATTTAAAAATAAGAGTATCAGGCAACTGCAGAGCAGAGAATCTGTCTTACAAATTGGAAACAGTAAAAGCTCTTTGTGTTGTTTCTAAAACTTGTTGATCCATTACCCTTGAATCCTCCTGAAAGGTGAGAAAAAGATTAGACGATTTCAGACTCTTGGTTTGTTCTTACCTCCTGAGAATCACAGGACAATGGCAAAGCTGTCTTCTTAACAAGACAGATCCAGCTAAGCTGATACCCAACCTGAGGTGTCAAGCGGAGAGTCCGACACACTATATGGCCTAATCATGAAGCTGTGAAAAGGAAACCGATGACGAGTTGGATCAAGTAACCCTTTAGTAACTACACACCGCCAAGCCAGGCGCGAAGCAGCAACAAGGAGGTGGCGGCGGAGGCGCGAAGGCCTTGCTCAGGTTACACAGAAACACTGAGTCACTGACAGGAAGCACGGCCTTTCGTGCAGGATCATCGCCAAGACCCGGAGTAGAGAGAGTGCACTAAGTGACAGCTACTTCATTGCATAGTTGAGAGGCTAAACATGAATTATGCAGGCGGTCAGCGCACAAAGCAGGAGCTATCGATCCTTCAGGGGAGATGCATGATATTGTTTGGATGGAGACACTTTCTTTTTAGGCGCTGTGACACCTTAGCTGGCACAGCAACGCAATGAGAGCGAGGTGATTAGCTCCCAGGTGAAAAGATATGGGCCGCTCACGCCCAGTGAAAAGAGCAGAGGAGCTCAAGATGCCAACTAATTGATGGAGCCAAATCAATCCATCTAATTGGAGGCGAAGAAATGGGGCCGAGTGAACCAGGGTTAACCCCCTTTGCACAGTTAGAGAAAGCCTTACCACAAGACTCCAGGATAATCCTTTGCTAAATTAATTTTCAGTTCCTTTTGTTTTCAGGTCAGACACCATTTTTTGGAAGAATCTTTTAAATTAAGAGTGAGAAATTCAGACCACAGCACACATTATTTAAACAAAATAGGCATCTTCTTTGAATAAAACTGCAGAAGGATTGGGTTAAAAAAATCTTTTTTAAATGGACCTTTAATTAAATATAAGTTGATCAAATACATCAATTAGTTTTCCTTTTATGTATTTTTTATATATTGTGAGGCAAAGAAACTACTTTCAGGTAGTTTTCAGTGTAGGAAATTATCACTTTATTATCTTTGTTCCATTTATATCACTAGTAATATGAAAACGTGTATTTTTTTACCAAATAAAATGTGTTTTAATGGGAATTTGAAAGATAAATTGATACCCTGTGGTATTTTGACAGTGATACTCAGCACTAGTGACTGAATTTGTGTTTCAGTTCTGATTAAGAATGCAACAAAGATTAAATGCAAACCACACAAATAATTTCAGGTCTGGATCATAGAATTTCCACACAATAAAAAGATTGCACAAAAAAAAGTTTCCAACATTTTTTACTGTAAATGGGAGAAATTCCCTGCTCATCACCTGCAGCCTCTGGCATGACTACATCCAACTGTTTCCAGCGTTCCCAGCATTTTGTAATTGTCTGTGCAGTCACCACATCCGCCTCGTCTCAGTCAGCCATTACAAGTTATCTGGAAGGCAGTGTGCATTCTCGCAAGCAGCTCCCCTTAGGAGCGCCACAACATAAACGGCTGGCTGGCGAGCTGGCGGGCTGGAGGTGGACCGCTCGCTTTGCATTGGGGGTTGGTGAGCAAACTCTGAGTCAGAGAGCGGTAACACGGGAGAGAACCTGTCCAGCAACAATGTAAGCCATCTTTAAAGGAAAGATAGTAATTTTCACTTTCCGTGCAGCGAGACAGCCGTCCCCTCTGGCTTTTTAAATCACAGAGAGGCGTCATCACAAAAGTAACACACCAGCCACGTTCCTGAGTGTGAGCAATCCAAAAAAAACACAAGACAATGTTTACAAAGAAAAACAGAAACGCTTACTGGAAATCACTGGAAACAGTTTTTGAAAAGATTTTCAGATTTTATCCTTGTATTTGTTAAAATAATATTTACAAAAATTGCATAGAGAAGATAAAACCATTTCAGATAAAGGATTATCCTTATTTAAAGTCACAATCACAGACACAAGCAGGAGTGGAATTAACGCCGTGACACCACCTCTGTGAAGACCAGACGAGACGGAAACCAGCCCTCCATTATTAGAGCTGAGTGTTGTCATTAATGCCCTCTGAATCAAACACAACACATGCTATTTACACTAAATACCACAACCTACCCTCAAGGAACTCTGCGATTGTGTGCGGGTGCAAGGCAGCTTCAAATTATTATTTTTTCTTTTGTTGTTTTAATTCTTTTTGATTTATCCACAATGTAAATAAAGTACCATAAATGGGAAAAATCAAGAAATATTAATAAAATGAATAAAATTCCTCTTTTTCAATACTCAGTAGAGAAAAAAACAACAACACAATTTTGATTTTTTGTGAGTTTCTCCTTCAAGGTTTTTGTCATTCTACATTTGGATGGAAATACGGCGTTAAAGGAGGAAGAAAAACGATTGTGTCAAACAAAAGCGTTGGACTCTCACGGTACCGCCTGTTCTTTCAGTTCTACCGTTTTAAATGTTATGGCATACCCAAAAATAAGATGAGCAAACTCAAATGATCTCTATATTACGTTATTTCTTACATTTTGCTCTTCGCATATTATCTAAAAGCGAAACATCTATCAACATTTTTTTTGAGTTTTTAACATTGTTGAAGGAACTGGAAAACCAGTTTGGCCACTTTTTAAATATAGAATCGTTCATGAACTATGTCGTCATATCATTATAATCCATGCACCGTATCATCATACTCTCTCCACTTCCATGCTTGAAAGGTGAAGAAAAGGAGTTGTTTCTCTCAACATGTTGCACTTTTCATACTGTGCTATTGTGGTTTTTTTATTTAATAAAAAATGATGTGCCCTAACTCTACAAGCCTACAAAGTCAAAGCTGTGACTTTTGATGTTTTTCTGAAGCTTTTCTGTCTGGCAGTTTAATGAGACGTTCACTTTTGGGAACCAACAGGTGAAGATGCAATTCTTTTTACGTTTTTGCAAACTATTTAAGGTTAAGAAAAATTAAAACACATTGATAATATATTTAAAGGCATAAATACCTTGTTTTTCCATTAAGCAAATTTAGTTCACTTTTATTCATTTAAGAAAAAAGACATTTTTTGATTTTATATGATTGCAGACGCATCTGTACCGTTGAATCAACGGTACTTCACTCATGGCCTTTACTCCACCTCTGCATTCATATCTCTCAAATCCAATGAGTCGATTTAAGTTTGTTTTTTTTGTTTTTTATGTGGCTTTGGATTTTGAGTAAACAACAAGCCTTGTGTTTTAATCACACAATCCAGCTCCTGCCTTTAAAAAAAAGTAAAATATAATCTTAATCATTATTGCTGAGATAGTGGTCACAATGTCAAACACCGAGAATAGGTCAAGTTTGGACGTTTTAATTTCTAATGGACTAATCAGTCAGGTGGCAGAAAAACAATCCAATAAGCACAGAGAAGAATTACATCAACATGGGGACTTTTTTTTCTTCCAATTTGTCCAAATCCTGAACTTCTGCCGCCTTAATGTTCAAGAGTGAAAGTCGCCATTGACACTTCAAACAAGAAAATGATCATAATGAACTGATTAAGTTCAAAGTCTTTGTCAGACTCCCTAGACAAGTGTTACTCATAAATTTCTCAGATTAAAAACCAAACTGTCTCCACAACTATCCACCCTTTTGTCCTGTGGATTTGGAAACAGCCCCGTGAGGCCGGAACAGACTTTGATGCTGCCATTGTCATGAGACCAGTGCAGCTCATAAATGACCGTGGAGACTTTCAATTCAGCCAAGAAAAACCGCCACAAACTGGATTCTTCTCAACCAGTCGAAGGACGGCTTTACAGTTTCAACAAGTGAATGTCTGAGAGGGCGGGCTGCGTTGGTTGCACTACATCTTTTGGTCCTCCACTTTAAAAGGCCCATGTTTTATTGCCTAAAAACAAGAATGCTTTTGTCAAGACGCACAAGGCTTTATGCATGTGCCAGCGATGCTAAAGTGAAAACAAAAACCCAGAATCTCAAAGCAGACGGGGCTAACGGTGATTGACAGCTGATGCTCTGCCCCTGTTGTTGTGCAAAAATGTAAACGCATCCATATGCATCACCCTCCAACTCTAATTAGAACTTTTACTGCCGAATGATAAATCATCATGCTGGGAAATTACCAGCTGTCAGGGCAGATACGGTGATGGAAGAACATGTTTGGTAGGAAGGTTCACTTCAGTTTCTCAGCACATCCAAACGTTTTTTCTGGACAAAACACTGAGACGATCGTCTGAATCTTTCCCTTTTTGTCAGAGCGGCTTGGTGGTCCAACTCATTACTTTCCATTACCCTAACTTGTCTTGACAGGCTGTGATGTTTTCACAAAGACTCAATGACAGTGACGGGGGGGGGGGTCTGTTTGCAGCCACTAGAGATCAAGGCACTTGAAGACTTCAAGCAGAGTTTCAACACGTCTTGTTGTTAATATCGAGATGTTTTCATCTGCCTGGCTGAACTATGACGACTGTCTTCCAAAAAAAAAGACCAAATTAAAACAAAGATTCGATTCGTAAGCGTTTTTACAGTTCCGCCATCCTCAAGAACGTCTCAACGCTTGACTCAATTCGCTTTGCTCCCTCCGTCTGGCTTGCGGCAGACTAAGGTTTTCCAGGAAAAAAAATCACCCACTTATTCATCGTGCCCTTTTTTTTTTTCTTTTGCTCCCCGAAGGGACTTTCTACCTGAGTCAGGAGAAGAAACAGCAAACGTGAAGCCGTTAGTTCCTTCCTCAACCCAGACAGAAGAGCTGGGCTCCCCCAGTGGCTTATCCTGGGGTGATGGAATTACATGTAGAGTCATAGGTGCCACATGAATTTCCATCCAAACAATACCATCCAGCAAAAAGAAATCCAACTTTTTTTCCCCGCTTGATTGTTGAAGGCGTTATTGCTAAATCAGCCATTAATCATATCAAGTACGAGCATGTTTGATTAGGTTAGTAGAGATTAAGTCTTTAAATTACCTCATAAAAATTGTGCAAATATGTAAGAGTTGTTTGAAAGCATGAATTTGTTGAGACTATTCTTGTTTGGGGATGAGTTCCCAAGAATTAAGGAAGACAATAAGGAGAGCCGACAGGTTGTTATTTGGAGGAGATATCAGCCAGAGGCCAAACTTATCATTAACTTGTACGCTGTATAAAAAACTGATTCTCTCCGTTTTATCATTTAAAAGGTAAACTTAATGTGTTGGACTCTATATTTATGCCATGTTACATGCCAAAATGATTGTACGCTGCACAGAACAAAGACAGGTAATTCTCCAGCTGATGGATTTCTTTTTATGCAGACCTCTGGCTCCCTCTACAGAAGAAATTAGGCAAAACATCCTTTTTCTGTGAACTGTTGTGTTGTTTTGGTTTTGCTGGTGTCTCTAAAATGATGTTACCTGGTATATCCTGAAGGGAATGTATCTGAAGCCGCCTTCCTCTGTGGGATACTCCATCAGCTTCCTGTTCATGGCCCAGAACTGGTCAAACTTATCTGGAGCAGCAAACAAACAAACAAACAAACAAACAACCATCAACAACTGCAAAAATCAGTCGAAACGCAGGCGCTTGGATTTTAAGTGGTACAACTACGCCTCCTGCTGGCATACATTTGAACTGTTTTCTTAACATGAGGTGACTTAGACTCATCAATAATGGAAGAGACATACAATAAGTATATAAAGCTGTAAGGCCATTTCTACAGTATTAACTTTTATAAAATAATAAGTGTTAGGAATAGTTAGAAACTGCCTTTAACTTTTATTACACTAATGGTTTAAACTTAATTCACTGAGCATGTATTGTCATCTCAAAATTATATTACATTTGAAGAAAGCACAGCCAAACTATTGTTCTCACAGTTCATTCTCATCCTCCCTTTTTCTGTGCATGTTTTCTGCTGAGCAGGCCTCAGACTTATCTTCACTTTAGCCTTGAAGCTTCCTTCCAGCAGTAACCTGTGGGCGTGATTTTCACACGAAGATCCTCAGACCATCTTCTGAATATGCAAATGCAGGGTTTTTATACCAAAGCCCATCCCTGAGCTCGTTGGTTCGGACTTTGAATGTACCATGTTCATGTCTGTCCCCTTCGTGTTTGTGCGAAGTAAAACCTCCACAAAAGCTAAGTAACTGTCTCTGAGTCATTATTCATTATTTCTGTGTGTTGGAAACTGAAAAGGGAAACGAACCAACCTAATTAATATTTTATTAATTACAGTCCTTTCTAGAAAATCCAGTTTCCTCACAATAAGCCAACCAACCAGAGTCGAAGCATTATTACAACGAATGTGTCCAAACTATTAAAAATAGTTTAAATAAAATCTACATCAACATTCAAAAGAAATATCTCTGTTTTACATCCTGATTGCCTTTTGAGATTCAGTGTGTGAAGGTCAAACTAAAGACTGGAGTGACCTGGAGAAGTTGATGCAAATCCAATGCAAAAGGAGCAACAGCCACCAGCTGCTAACACCAGTCTGAGCTTCAAGCTGAAGACCAATTCACAACTTTCACTGACAGACGTTTAGAGACCAGGAGGACACAGATGTCAGAAAAAAAACAAGCATGATGGGCGATAACTAACTGCACAGTTTATAAAGACAGATGTAAGCCTTTCAGTTTTGTCAGGGTGTTTCATCGTCCGGTTATGGTTTGCAATGGAGTAATACAATAAAACAATTACAATGACAAAGTGTCATTATCCTCGTATTCACTTCTGCAGTCAGTAGTCAGTTGACATGACTTGATTGCATCCAGATTTGGCTGAAATAATTCAAACGTGTAGTAAGATCAGAATGCTGCAGATTTGCCTTCACACAAGACATGCAGACTTTTCCCAACCGAAGACAGACTACTGCCTTCCAATTGTTACTTTTTAGATATAAAATAACATCAATAAAGGAAAAAAAAACACTTTTCAACGCTGTTATTGTTCTGGTGGAGTACAGAAAGTATGAAGAGACTTTATATTTTATGTTCTAAGAAGTCCTAACAGCACAAATTGGGCACAACATGTGCAAGTTTCAGATTTGTTCATTTGTCATTTTCTTCCTGGGATGAAAGTTGAAGTCCTCTCTGTTTCAAGTCTGTTTTGGATGTGAAAGTTTTCGTTCAGATGGGGTTTCATCTCTCACTTTCATATGCAAAGCCCCTCCTTTCATCAGCTCTTCAACTGATTTTACAGATTTCTTAACCTCTTTGCCTCCCTCTTTAGTTTTAACGTCACCTCAGGATGTTTTCCAGTCGTCTTTTCTTTTTCAGGTTGATCCATTTTTAAAAGGTGAGTTTTTTTCTGGTGTGTTTTTTCACTCATGAGGTTTCAGAGGGAATTGGAAAACAGAAGCAGCTGGAACTGGGTTGATGTAAAGCTCTGGGCTTTTTTTTCTGCACAATGTCCTCACAAAAACAGTCAACAGTTTTGTCAGCAACAGAAAAATATCACATTTTATCAGACAAAATGAGATTTTCAGCTTTATTTTTTTGGCCTCTGAAGACTCAAAACTAATTGACCAAAAAACTTTGAATTAAAAAATTTAACATGTTTCTATATATGATGAATTACAGATTTTTTCCACCCATTAAGAATATATGCACAATATCTGCATATGAGAGTTAAAAGGCTTCACAGACACAGAAAGAAGGAGCATGAATGATATAGCTACAGTCCAAACCAATTGGATAGGCCTTTAAATGGATTTACAGTTATGGGGGAAAATAAATCAAACTAAGAAGTGCAAATTCATTACCTATTGACCAAGTCAATCCAACTAAAGAACTGAAGAAATTATCAAGCAAGAGAGGCATGTTTGTGTACAAAAACAATCATCTTTAAAAATGAAATGCATGTTGATCTGTCAGATCGGTTTGACCTGTTTTTGTTTTTTCTAATAATAAAAGATATATATATAAAAAAAGAAAAAGTGAAACCACTGATACAGAATTCCAAGCAGCGGAAGTTATTACAGTTCTATTCTTTGATCAAAACGACCAGATTCAATCCATGGAAAGCTTGTTGATGTTTTTTAAGATGATAACATGTTTAAAAGAAACCCCCAAATACAGGAATGCCTTCCATCTGCCCATGAGCCAACTCCCACATCACAAGCTTCAAGCTCATTTGCAGACCTCCCCAGAATCACCTGCACTAAAACAGCACAAGCTTAGAGAACGGAGAAAGGAAAAGAACCTTTGTGGACAGATGGGAAATCAAGAGCTCAAGCAGTAGTGCGAGACAGAAGTTCAAAGCCGGGGTTTTCATGCATGTCGTAATAATAATAATAATACTAATACTGATCAGGATTCTACAGAAATGACTAGATTTATTTAAAACAACACATAAAAGGGAGTAAAAGTGGGAATGGATCCTCACTGAGCATGCTCAGATGCGCGTGTGAGCCTGAGTGTGGGTGGATGAGTTGCAGTGCGACAGCATGTGGGGATCAGAGCGTTAATTAGTGAATGTGTGTATGACTTCCGACAGCTGCCTGTGGTCTCTGCGTGAAGACGTGTGCGCATGCGCGTCTCACCGTTCTGCAGGCCCATCCACAGCTGTTTGTGGTCTTTCTTCTGCATGTCGTTAACCACTTGACTCTTGTGCTTCAGGGCATCGGCCTCCTTGATGCTGGACATGAAGTGGGCCTCTACCATGGAGTTGGTAGGGCAGTGAAGGAGGTCTACATCTGGAAAATTCTGCCATTCGCAGCCAAAAGTGTTATATTTTAAAAAAAGGAGGATCAATCAATGTTGCCATTCAAGTACCGGTAATAGCAAAATTAAAAAAAGGACAATAATTAAATTTTTGTTTAAAAAAATTAATATCCAGGCAAAATGTATGTCGATGTACTCTTTTTGTTTGCAAAAACGTTGTTAAAAAAAATACACATGTATAACCATTAAATGTAATTTTGTTTATTTATGTCAAGTGAGTTCAACTCATTTGAATAACAAATCCTCAATATTAGCTCAGAAAACCAATTTTGCAAATTTGGATAACATTCAAAAAATTCCAAATTAAAGAAAAAACACCTTAAAATCCCTGCAGATTAAAGTAAAAGAGGAAAACAGGCCTCTGTTTTTAAACTGGCTCTTACCTTAAAGTGCACCGTGATGCTCCAGGGTAAGACCGTGTTTGAGGCATGGAAGTCGAACAGAACTCCAATCGGGTAGTGCCTTAAATCAAGGAGATGCAAGAAAAACGGAGCAGAAAAAAATCAACATCAGAGGGAAATAGGGCTGCGCGATATGAGGAAAACTTGTGATATGTTAGCTATAAATATTGCGATGATGATGATGGAACATGCGATACATGAACAAATAGCAAAACAACCAAAAACATCATTTCCATTTCACTGCAACAGCTTAATTTAAACAAGAGTTAACCCTCGTCTACATAGGAAGCTAACATCTAACTTAAAAGGGCTCCATCCAATTGGTCAACAACGTGAAGGCATCCGTCTGATTGGTCAAATACATAAATGAATTTATTTGATTCCTTAAATACTTCAAGCTGGTTGTTTTAGCACATTTAAGGTTACCATTTATCGCAATTTTCCGCGCCTTTTGGGATGTGAGATTTGCACAGCTTGATATTGCGATAAACGATTTGCGATATATTGTGCAGGTCCAGTAGTACCTTTCAGGGCACAGAAGCAACCTATAATTTAAAACTAGATTATTTTTTATTTTATTTCCAGCCAACATTCCAAGTTTGGCAAATATACTTCAGCAGCTGCATTAAAAATCACGGTAATTTCAACGTTTATGCTTAGATTGACCACATAAAACACAATAAGCATGAGCAATTTTATGTAATGTACAGCATTATGGTCCAAATGACAATTCTGTCAACTTGGTGGCCTAGAAGTAGAGTGTCCTGCACTAAGACTGAAATGTAATAGGTTTGAACCCACAGCCAGGTCATACCAAAAACTCTAAAAATGGGACCCAATGCTTCCCTGCTTGACACTCACCCAATCTTACTTTCATACACAATGAATCCAGCTGGTGTTGGGGTTAATCCAACAAATGGTTCCTGCACCCAGCTGTGACTGCAGATCCCTGCTCCCCCAGAGAACATCCAGGTGTATGGCAGCTCATGGGACTTCAACAGGTGACATTTTCTCCTTACTATTGTATTTGTTCAATGCCAAAATACATTTGACACCAAGTTACCCTAATTTCTACAAGTCCTAACTGTGTCCCCAATGCCACATGCGCTGGAATTTGAGTATAACTGTGTTTATGATGTTTGGACAGCATTAAAGCAGTCAGAGCTGCTGCATTTCTGTAGTGTAGTATGTCAGAAAAAGGCAGATTTTCCCCTTTTTTTAATTTGCTGTTTGTGTTACAACAGTGACACCTTGTGGAAAGACGTTTTAGACAGTTTTGAAGTTGTGAGCAGACAAGGATAGTTTTGTTCCATAAGACTGACAAATCTGTCATTCCAATGAGAATTATATTCATTCAAACTCTGGCAACTAAATACAACAATGCCAAAAAAATCCCCTAAAGATTGAATTTTTAAAAATTGTTTTATTAAATTAAAACAGAGAAAGGATCAACTTACAATCCACATATTTGGCATTATTTCTAATGACAAGACTGAAGAAAGCATTTAGTTTTGCAGTCATTTTCTCACCATTTGAGAGGTGTTCCTTCATGCTCAAACCACATCTCCTCCACATCTTCTGTCCTCATCACTTTAAGGAAGTGTTTTTTCACCTTGTCTGTGACCAGAGGCAGGTAACTCACCCTGGGCAACAGCAGCTGAAAAAGAGGACACAAAGAAATGTCATTCAGAGTATTTTAAGCCCCAAGAGTTACGTTAAATCCTAATGTCGATTTTAGAGAAGTGGCTCCCATTCAGTTTGTCAGTTTAAGTGCAATAACACAAATAGGAAGAGAAATGGGTGCAAAAGGATTCATGAATGCGTCAATTTCTGAGAAAGAATTGCTGTGTTCTTTAATGTCATGTAAAAATCAGAAATCAAACACTGTAAATCAGAGCATATTCTTCTCCTTTATGATGTGTGGCACAAAAAAAGCTAAGGATGAATGAATCCTGTCCCTAGTTTAAATTATTTTCCTCACAGGCATTTTTAAAGCTGCTTTTCCACTAGTTAAGCAGTCATGAAATCTAAATGATGAGAAATGAATGTAAAAAAACAAAAACGCAACGGAAAACTAATATATTCAGACACACACACATACAAAAAAAGCTTTCAAGGTGCCTGAATGGGGTTTCAAAAGTGAGGTGTGTGACATAGACAGTACACGCTGCACTCACATAGTATGGCTCTGCCTCTCTCTCAGTGACTTCATCCGGGTTAAGGGTGAAGCAGGTGGGTATGCGGCCGAACCAGACATCCCTCAGCACGTCTTTGTCATCTGCCATTCTGCTGGAGCTCCCAGTGGCACATGAAGTACAAACTCCCCAAAAACAGGATACTAAATTGAGCAACGAAACGCAGAGAGAAGTTCTAAATCTTAGATGAAAATTATTCCTTTAGGTAAAACGTGCATTTAAATATTTAACATTCCTATCCCTGAAGCATTTTGGGAAGAAAAATATATCTGCAATAAGCAGTAATTACATTGTTACAGAGGCAGCAACTTACCTGTCAAACTACGAGACGGAAAAGTCCAGAAGAAGTGACGTTAGCATGGAAGCTAGCTAAGCTAAGGAAAAATGAATATTTCATTAAAATTAAGGTCAACGAATGAACTTGCTTTACTGCTGCTTTCGGGGTCACTAACATCCGCAGAATTCTGCATGAACAGAGATAGCGCTAAGTCAGAAATCCTTACTTTTTGTCGATTTTTGTTCTCAGCATAAAAAGGCTAAGGGCCATATCAGATGTTATCATTCTCTCGACTGTCACCGGAAAACGACAACGACCTGCCAAAGAAACAGCGACCCCTGGCGACAAGAATTAACATCCATCGCCTACGTCATCAATGTGCGACGCTACTTGCTAACACCGAGTACGGAGCTTGTTGTGCTTGTTTTTTCGCTTTAAATATGGATAAAACACTGGAGACCGAAAGCCTTGAAATGCGTATCGAGGCACTGGATAACCAAATAAATGGCGAAAGAAGAATTAGAAGTGGAAAACAAGTTAAGGTGCGCCAATTACGGAATTATAATGAGTGGACTTTTTAGGGCGTTGGTGGTTAGCTATATTAGAGTATAGCAAAACGATTATTGTTCTAATTTTATACAAATTGATGCCTATATTATTTTATTTACTATAGTTTAGAGAGTGTAAGTGTTGGCAAAAAGCTTAATATGAGATTACTGCACGAAATTGATAGTATTTTTATATCAAATAAATAGCACGATGGAAACATACAGTTGGTCCATCTTTTTGGGTTAGGTTGCCTATCGATTCTATACATGATGAAAAATCAACGTGCCCTGGATCTCATTGACGTTAGCTGATAGAATCGTGTTGAGAAATTGTGTTATCTGCCTGAATTGATCATGTGATTGTCAGCCTCCACTGAGAGGGATGACTCGTCATCATGTGATGGTAAATAAAAATGGTAGCTAGGATGAGAGACTGACACTGGACGACGGTTTCATTTAGTATTTGTTTTGTGATACACAAACCACATAACGTGTCTGGACTCTCTTTTGTGATTACTTATTTTATTGAATCTTTAATAGCTGTTTTGTTTTTATTTTTAAAGACTTTGGGGTGGGAGTTTAGCCGTAGTCCTTCGTGTTTTTGCCCCCTGCAGCTGTTTAGATTGGAAACACTTCTGTGTACTTATTGTTCAATTCCCATGCTTTTTATTGATACAAGTGTTTTGAATTAAGAGTTTGTAATTTCCATAATAATTTCTGTAATCCCTGTCTTTTGTTCTTCAGTGTGCAGAGTCTTTGGCCAGGATTCAGTCCGCTTTGACTAACACAGCCAACAAGAGGGAGCGAGTAAAGATTCTGCACAAAAAAAGTAGGTCATTCTAGAAACTGTTAACTGAATCTTTACCTATTCCATCTGAAGGAACTCCAAAAAGATGGAATTTAGCTTTGATGGTTTGTCGGCATTTAACTGATAGAATTATAAAGTATGGAGAAGGATAGTAGTTAAACAAATTAGCACATTGTAGCTAGCTAGTACTTGTGAATTACAAATAGGTCATTATCATAGGATTTTTGGCATTACAGAAAAGGGAAATTCTGCAGTATTTAGAGAAGAGGAATAAATAAATCTGGACAAGAACTTTATTTTAGAATTCAGCTGTCTGAAGGATCTTTTTTTCTTCTAAATATAGGTTGTAATTGTTCTGCTATCTTTTTGATTCCCTGCTATGTGATGCAGTTGAGGACCTAATGAAGTATCTGGATCCGCAGTTCACCGATCACATCACAGTACCAGACACCATAAAACTGGAGTTCATCCTTGCTGGTAGGAACTGATACGACAGTTAAACCAAACCTGGGGTTTAACAGAAGATGTCCTTTTCATGAATCTACTGAAACACACAGTAAACTTTTGTTCTTTTGCTTCTCCAATCAGAGGAAGACTCCCTGCTGTCTCAAGCTGCGCTGCTGGAGCAGGTCAGCAGCCTGCAGCCACTACTAGACAGTACCTACATCCGAGGTAGAATTCATCAGAAAAATGCAAATTTAACACTAACATTCAGACACTTCTTTAAATATTAAAATACTAAAACTCAACATGGAAAAATGTCATTTTTCTACCTCGTTGACTCAATGTTTTGAAAATAAATGTAATTCTGAGTTTTAGACCTTTGTACATTACTAGTAATGTGTTTATGATTCTGTAATATTTCACAACTTCCGATGTCTGTTTTGGTGCTTCACAGATGTGCCTGAACACGCAACCAAACTGCATCGCCTGTCACAAATTCACATTAAAGAACAGGTTGCCTTTTCTGCCTTTCTGTAGTCCGCTGCATTCAATTTCTCTCAGTTTGTTCTCTTTTGAATTAACGTTTGATTATCTTTCAGGACCAAACTGAGGCTCAGTCACAGGAAGTCAAGAAGCTTTTTGAAGAATACAACAAAATGGTACCAGCCACATACAGCACTCGTTCTTCACATTCAGTCCAAAGTATTAAGTTCAGGAGAAGAGTCAGAAATATTAAGACGATAATATTAATATGCAGCATCCCTGTGTTTTCAAACTCATTTATTTGTGAATGGGTCAAATCTTCAGCAACTGAAATGTTAATGTCTGGTCATCAGATGTTCCTGCTGTCAAAGCAGTTCACCCAGTGGGACGAGAGCCTGAGGACCGTGGAGGAGAACAAAGGAATCCGACCGGTGGAGTAGTTTCTTCAGAATGGATTGGATTCGAGGTGAAGAAGCCTGGACCACAGGCAAAACTCTGTCCGACTTGTATCATATTTTTCTTCCTGCATCATTTTATGTTCAAAGAAACGCCTCAGACTGAACCGCAAATAAATGAGAACATTTTTGATGAATTAAGAAGTCTAAAATCTCTTGGGTCAGTTGTATTTTGGGGTTGTGTTATTTATTTAGGGAAAAGTAAGTGTCTTTCTCACTTTTTAGGCGTTAACTGTAAGTTTTTGCCATTTTAAACACCACCAACTTTAAAGTTGTGGGTTTAAAGTTTGACACCCTTGATGAATTCTCACCCTGCAGCATTTTTGTGTCTCTGTTACACAAACTGGTGTCCATGTTGTTCATATAGACATTTTGAAGTGAAAGAGTTCCTCAAGAAAAATGTGTCAGTCCAGGTTAGTACATTGTTAAAATCCACAATGGCTTCTTTCTAGAAAATATAAAGAATCCCTTGATGATTTTCTAAATTGGGAATGATTTAGTTGTGGTAAAGAACTCCTCGTAAGTGCATTGTTTAGCCCCACTGCAAAATAAGTAAACAACATTTTCAAAGTAGTTTTTTTTTTATTATAAAACCCCTCTAAATGGTCCGGAAGCAGAGCTCTAAAGAAAGCAAACCAGAGCTGGATCTTGTGATTTGGGTCTTTTCTGTCTCAGCTGTGGCTCAACGGCTCTGCACAGCTGCTATGCATTGATGTTCATTTCATCAAGCTGTTGTTTAATGATGTTTGGATGACTGAAATGACAATGCTCATGGACATTCTCACCCTTTCAAACTGCAAAAGTCTCAGTAATAAAGTGGTTGTTCTTCTGAAATGATTAGCTTTTCTTTGTGCTTAAAAGCTGTTTATAAACTGTTGCCCTCCCAGATTCCCCAAGTTTCCTTTTTTAAGACTCATCTGTGTCCACTGGTCTCTTTATTTACATATTTGTATCCAGCAGGGGGCGCTGTGTTGACCGATTTTCTAAAGACCATTTTGATGTAAAAGTGGTTTTGATTTCCTCTTGAGGAACTGCAGCAAGTGTTCTTTGTCAATTTCTTCAGGCGTCATGGAGAAGCCCTCACCAGTCATGCCCAGCTGTAACAAAACAGAGAACCTTAAGGAAAAATGGGAGTAAATATAAAAACGTTCATCTAAATCCTGATCAAATATTTCATCAGTCAATCATATAGAAGCTAAGCAGTTCTTGTAATTATTCAAAAGCGGCAGAAGCAGCTGTGTTCACAGACACCAAGAGGAAAACGTTTGAGTTAAAGGGTTTCGCATTTATAATGAGGTCAGAACTGGACTAAAAAATATCAAAGTAAAGATTCAGCCAGACTTTAATTAATAGACAGTCAATGGTGGAGAAGTTTTCTGGACAATTTTATAATATATTTAATTTCATCGTCTTCCTTCCATTAGCTGGAAATTACCACAGCTGCAAACTTCGATTTCATATTTTTGGATTGTATCACATTTCTTTTTGCATATTATGCAGCATCTTGTTCTTTACATATGTCAGTTAACAATAAATATACCTTAAAAACAACAATCTATTAATTTTTTTTTATTTGTTTATATTAATTTTATTTATTTTTAATATATATAAAACTGAGCAACATAAACGATGTATTAATTTCATTGCTGCTTGTTTTTTAGATCTAAATTATTATAAAAATAATTAACTTATTGAAGCCAGAAAGAAGATAAATGTATCCCTCTGTTTTTAAAGATGACAGTTTTTGTTTGTCAGGGAACTGAAGATTGAGTTTTTCTCTACTGTGACTCCCAGAGGAGAAAAAAAAGATTAACATATGTGTGTTTATTTGTTATGTTTTAGCCAAAACAGAGCATAAAAAACTATTTCTTCATGGTCATACATGCACTCACCTGCACTGCTACCTTGACTCCATAGCGCACATATGTAGCCAGGTGTTCACAGTTGTAGTGAAACAAGCCATACATCCCCGAGTCCTCATATGTCTCCGTGATGCGATCAAGGATGCTCTTGTCGTCTCCTTTACAGTACGTTCTTCCAGATGAAGGATCCATATAGTCGTCTAGGTAGTTGTTCACCTCAGGCTCCAAATTCATTTGGAGTTCAGAAAATCTACAGCGGAGAACCTTCTCTGTAAGCAAATCAGATATTTAGGACTCTGTTCTTCAGATCATTTCATTGAACTTTAAATATAAGCGCACTCACTTGATTGTTCATAAATGACCTCTGTTTGCTTTTTGCCACAGAAGTCTACGTCTCCCACATAAACAGCAAAGTGCATGAAGCGAAATCCTGCCCAACACTTCGGTTTAAAGGAAATGATATCGCCAAATTGAAACTGGAAGACATTGAAAAGAGCATAAAATTAGATTAGTTTATTTAACTTTAGTTATCCCATGATGGGGAAATTCACTTATCTGCAGCAGCAAAAAGGACATTCAAAAATGACATCCAAATTAAATAAATGCAGCAACAAAAGTAACATTCATCAACAACATTATAAATAAAACAGAAGAATGTCTGCAAAAATCTGTCTATTTTTAAATACAATAATTAATAAGTACGGAAAAAAAGCAGCTCAACATCTCCTGAGAGATTTACAAGCTAAATGAGAAAAAAAAACAGTGATCAACTCACATTGTTCATTTCTATTTCTGAAAACCAGAAGCATAAAAGGTTTGTCATCCTTCTAGAGGAGAAGCTCTGGGATGAGCATGTTACACCTGTAAAAAGGAAAAAATACCAAATGGTAACATTTAGTCAAGAAAAAGATTTAAAACATGCAATTTTGTGAATTTTGTGTGAATAAAAAGACGGCTTCTGTGGTCTTACCTTCTTCAGTGGAACACCGGAAAAGGAATCAGATCAAAATATAATTTTACATTCACTTATGAACAATACTCCTGCATTTTCTGTCCTTGATGTGCACTCCTGTCCTGCAGAAAATGACACTGAAACTATCTGTGGTTGGTTCTGTACAGTTTTGCATATGAGCTGTGCTATTATTTTTTCTGCACTGCCAACTGTTCCGATACTCAAAGTTAGTCCATTTAGGAATGTACTGCAGCTAACATGCATCATTCTAGTTTTTTGCATCAAAACCAGGACCTGAAGAATTTTTATAAACATTAAAAAAGACAAAGGTTTCTTAGTCACAGAGACACTGTGACTGAGGTAACCCTGAAATTGTCTGCAAATGTTTTCTTAGACTGATGTAAAGGAGTGGAAATGCGGATGTGACTCAATTTAAAATCATTTGTTTTTACATCACAATTTTAAATATCATTATTGGCTATTAACAGAGTATAAATTACTCTTAATCTTTTTAAACTTGTATGTAAGGAAAGGAATTACTCTCCAAAAAATATCAGTTACATTATGAATGATTGTTTTTTGAGTATGAATCCTGCCTGACCTCAAAAACAGTTTCATTCTCCAACTCTTGGGATTGTCCTCCATATTTTATGCATTGTAAAAATACGTTGCACTTGAGAAAGCCAGCTCTGAGCTTCTTACTTTGTGGATGCCTGTGTTTTCTCTGCTGTAGTTTTACGTTTGAAGAAAATGTGGAAACAGAAACCAAGAGGTCGATCATTGCCATGCAGGCAATTATGCAAAATTGATCCTTTAATATCAGGCTGGTTTAGGGTTATCTGATTGGCAGGAGGTTACAGCCCTGATGGGGTGGCAGCGTAGGCAGCCATCACATGTATGTTATGCAATAATTCTTTCATTTTCTGCATGGAGGCTGGAGGCTATTTTATACTCATGATTCTACAGACCTACTTAAAAAAAACTCTAAAAAGGTTTTATTGATATAAGTGAACTTAATGTTTTGTTTGTTTGTTTTTTTTTTGCTTTTTTTATCCCACAGCTTTTGGATTTCATTCTAAAAGTGGCTGCAGTTGATATTTTCTCACGATCAAGTATGTTATACTGTGGAATAAATCTGTTATTTTCCTAATCTGATGAAGTTTGAAAGATGGTTTGGGTTTATTGTTTCCACTTTTTAATAATATTTTTTTTCAGGTTTACACTAGCTGCTGTAAAAGTGGAATCATCACACACAAGGGGGAACTTAAAAAGACTAAGACAAAATACAACAAGCAAACGAAACATGTGTCCAACATGTGATAAATTAACATACACAATGAATGAAACTAAGAACCATCAAAATGGAAACTAAAGTAAAGAAACACAGAAAGAGTTCCTTTTCCACTGGGCGATGGTTCAGTCCAATTAGCTGCCTGCTGAATATAAGGCCTCTGTTGACTGTCATGCATTCTTGTGTCAGGCCTGACTTGATTGTTCCAGCAGCAGATGGCAGCAGCAGCAGCAATGGTTCCCTCAGCACTGGTAACTCAAAACAAAACATCAAATTATAATAAAGTAAACTGAAACATGTTAATAAATGTTATGTTCAAATGTGTGTTTGGGTTATGTTTGAAAAAAAGAAGTCTAAAAGTATATGCACAAAATATAAAATGAACAAATATATGTAGGGTGTGGTGCAGGAGGTTACTGCCCTGATGGGGTGGCAGCGTAGGCAGCCATCACATATATGTTATGCAACAATTCATTCATTTTCTAATCCGTTGTATCCCTTTCGGGATCACGGGGCTGCTGGAGCCTATATCCCGGCCACTTTAATACTTTAGTTTCCAAGAAATGTTATGATTTTTTAGTGGAAAACAGGCTACGTTTACATTACGATTATCATCCTCTCATGGAGCGAACCAGTGCTAACAATATTTTCAACAATAGTCAAATTTTTCTTACCAGAGGCTCAACAGACTGCAACACTCCATTCCTACAATCACCTTTATGAAAATATTTTAAATAAATTGGTATCGAATACGAAGCAGACAACTGGGAACATGCAAAAAAATGGAAAAGCTCGTTAGTGCTTCACTTTAGATTCAGCGAGGATGTTAAAGTCAAAAAGATTTGAACACAAATCTAGAAACAGACCTTTATTTGAATAACATCGAAAAAACATGTAATAATATGATCAGAGTACATTGCTTAAAAAACATTTGCAACAAACACCCACAACTTTCATGAGAGACAAATGTCAAAGTGTTGGGTTCAAACAACCTGCAACATCATAACAATTCAAAAAGGAAAGAAAGACCAACGGACAAAGGTACCTTTACGAGGAGAGCAGACAGAGATCTACCCAGTAAACAATCTCTCTCCACTCTGGCGCAAATTCTGCTGCCTCCTCTTTTAATACGTTGATTTGGGTTGTCTCTAAGTTACACATGCGCTGAGCTCTAAGGAGGGGAAACAGATAAAAACACAGCTGCAGCGCTATCAGAAAGCATTTATTACAACATGTCCATCCTTCCACAGTCTTCTCAAATCATCTCTGGACCTGCAAAGCCGTTTCTCACAGATAAACTAACACAGAGCGTCCTTCGATTCATTTTAGACATAGCTAACACAGGTTCTCAGGAGAATGCTGAAAAGACGCAAAGATAAACATTTTTCTCCCAAGGGTGTCACTGCCACCTTCCTGTGAAACAGATTTGGACACACACAGACACTTCTGCAAACATGATTAAATCACCTATATATATATATAGCAAGGTGATGCATAAAATAAGCAAATATGAGATAACCTATATACATTATTCCAACACAAAGAGGCATTTATTCATGCCAGCAGGTTTCACTTCTAGATTTGAAAGCTTGTTTAGGTTTGACTTTTAACCCTGTAAGACATTTTCCTTTGTTTATGAGAATATCAGAAAAAACAAGCAAACACATTCAAAGTCATCAGTAAAGCGGATTCCAGTGTACTTTTAAGCATGGGCTTCCTAAGGCTCAGTTTCAGCTTTTTCTCTAAACAACAGATCAATCTCCAGTAGGAAAAACTGAAGAAGGTCTTTAGCGATAAAAAATCATCCGGCTTTTACACCAACTTTTACAACATTAAAGAACTTTTTAACAAATAAAGTGCCTAGCAATAAATAAAAGAAGTGTACTGAGACAGTAAAATGTGGGTTTAAATCCACAATTAGACTGCTATAACATCAACAAAGTTGTTGAATCTAATCCATTTCTTGAGTTTACAACCTCTGGAGTTCATCATCACAGGGACTTTTTCCTTTTCCATTCTCTTTATTTTGGAAGAACCCCATGGGCTCCATGTATGTCTCTGCCCCATCGTGCGTATCGCCGCCTCCATCTGTTCTTTTAGATCTTCATCCTCCGTCCGTCTCACAGGGACCTCTGTCCGCCCAAGAACCACGGGGAGCAGGGCGTTCTGTCTGGAACTCTCGTCCATCAGAAACCCCAAACATCGGTCCACTCCATCTTTGAATCAAATTTGTTTACAGCACTTTTTTTCTTTGTCAATTTGTTTCTTTACGCCTTTTGTTTTCATAGTTTATCTATTCATTTTGAATTTGGGCTTTTTCTTTCTTTCTTTCTTTCTTTCTTTCTTTCTTTCTTCCTTCCTAATTGTAAAGTGTCTTTGCGGGTTTTAAAAGGTGCGTTTAAAGTAAAATGTAGTAGTATTGCTCCATCGGACCTGTTGCTCCACAGTTTCTTTACTCTTGAACACTAGATTTCCTCAGCATCTTCAAACACAGACGTGCTTCATAGAGGATGCTTTAGGACCCAGAGTGTAGATCAGCATCAAGTCCTTCTTTTCAAGCGGTTTGAGCGGCGCATCCAGTAGAATCTCAGTCTTTGACCTCTTGACCTTTTCTTTGAGAGTATTCTTCAGACAGTACTGTGGGGAGGATTAAAAGAACATATTAAGATTAAAACACCCAAAAAGTTATTTTTTAGAACTGAATAGTTTCAAAGGATGAAAAGATGAGAACTTTGTATAAAGTGTAAAAGGATCAAATGAAAATAAAAGTGTGACATTCTATTAATTACTTACATGGCTGAGGATGAATATCAGAAGTGCAATTATCAGCAGTGCTGTGGCAAACAAAACCAAGCTGGTGTCCCTTATGACAGTTTCCATCACAGTATCAGTAGGACAATCTGAAAATGAAGGAGAGATCAAATGTTACTGTACTTGTATTTGAATCTGCTGAAATATAAGATGTTGATTTGGTAGCAGTGGTGTTAAATAAAATTTATTTATTATTGTTTTTAGCAATTTTGTTTTTTCCTTCACAAAAATAAGCAACGCTTTTAAAAATTGACAGCTTCCAGTTTTACATTGCTTTTTAGTCAACACTATGATTGTGCATTGGCATTTTTTAAAGCAGTTTCTTTAGTGGAACTGTTTTAAATCTGTGCCTTTAGGCCATTTTTTTTAATAAAAAGGCAGCATGAAGGAGTCTAGAATCTCGTACAGGGTTGCTGTAAAAACCTTAGACAGTTTGCTGCAAATGTTTAAGAGACATCTAACCTGAAAACACAACCTAAGCTCATATTTACCTTCCACAGAGAGGACAATCTTCCCTTCCCTGTTCTGCTCGCCCACAGGTGCAGCCAGGGAGCAGATGTAGACGCCGCTGTCGCTGCACGCCAGGCTGGGCAGGAGGATGCTGTGAGCCTCCTCCAGCAGCTCCACCTCCCTGTCCATGCCCTCATACAGCCTCGTTGGACCATCTGGGAGCTCTTTTCTCAACAGGCCACTGCGATGTAGTGATGGGCTTTTTTCAAGCTGTGAAAGCAGCAACGATAGATTTTTAACAGACTATCACCAGTGAATAAAATAAATGAATTTGTCAGTCCTGCTAGGAATGAACCCTTTGTATTGAATTGAAAATATGAAGTGTTTAGCCACAAATTTGACAGAGTTTTATTGGACTTAAGTAAGTAATATAGTCATACTCGTAAAGTCTTTGGTTTAATCAGTTCAAACCTTAGGCAGAAATGGTTTATTTCAACTGTGTTCTACAAGTATACTAAAAGTGAGTATTTGAAGTTTATTTTTTATATACTATCTATACATTGTAAACTTAAAGTATTCCAATTTAGTCTGAAGATGTATTTATTTAGTAAACATCCTACTATTATGGACTTGCTACACTTGTACTTAATATTCTTTAAAATAAAAAAGTTTAAGTGTTTTTTGCAGAGGGAACATTAAAAGCAGTACAGTAATTTGTGTTGTCCTTGACAAAATTTGGCAGAAAAAAGCTTGAAACTGTGCAAAGGCACATTTTTCCCCTAAAAAAAAAACTCTCCAGTGACTTGGCAGATTTTCCAACATATTCCAGGAAAAACTCAAGGAAATAGAGATTATGGTTTTAGACTTCTGAGAATCAAATATTATGGTCATATAATATAACACGTGACTTCTGCTCCGTTTCAGCCTCTACAAAAATTAAAACAAGTCTCTCTCTTTTTTTTTTTCTTCAAATAGATGATAACATGAAGTGAAGCTTATCTTAATAGTTTTGGATTTACCTTATACCAGCTCACTGCCAAGTACGCGACCCCCTGCTTCCGCTCGGCGGTGCACTGCAGGCTGATGTTCCACCCGGTGGGAGCCGTGACTTCCGGGGTGTCCGCGACGACCGTCCGAGCCACCGCCACGCATGCGCCTGAAAACACAACTCCGTTAGGATCCATCCATCGCAGAAGCTCCGGGTGCTCGGCAGTACTTTAGTGAGAGAAACCATTAAACATCGAAAACATGGAAATTGAAAAACGTTCCCCAGCGCTTACTGAGTAACAGCAACGAAGCCAGGAGCAGCAGATGTGAAGATGTCATCTTGACGTGGAGCTGAAACAGAGCACGACGAAAGGAATCTGAATTTGAATGTAAAACAGGAAACTGCAAGTGCATTTTAACTGGAACCCCCGTCTGTCGAAATTGAGACGTCACGTGGGTGGGAGGGGCAGGAACTTTTGATCTTCCAGTTCATTTCATCAGAGCGCGCACCTTAAAACAACATGGTGTTTAACGGATTATGTTTCGTTATGGGTAAGTGCATTATGTCTTCAGTTTTTGTAATAACCGCGTTAATGCTGCGAGTTTGAAACATTTCGTAAAATATCCCACACACCTGCATGTCAAACTCACTCAGTCTTCAAAACAAAAACAAAAAAAAGGAAAATAAATATCTGCTGAGTATAATTCTGCTTCTTTCTAAACGAATCTTTGTAACCCACACTCCACTCGGGATCGCGGTGGTGGGTCTCCACAGTGTAGCCTCACAAAAATACTCATAATGTAATCGTTCTGACGTTAAATTTCTCCTCTTTTTCATTAAAGCGGGTCATCTCACCTGCTGTACAGAACAGGTTTGTTTATTTCTTTAACCCACGACCTTTCTGATCGATTTAGGCTTTTAATGTTGGATTATCTGATCAAGAAAGTGAAAACAAATAAATAATAAATGAATCGAGGAATTCCCCGAACTTTTCCCCCCTCCCACGAGTGAAAACATTTTAGGAAATTCCCAGTGACGCTGGTCTGACTCACTAGTTTCACTACGAAAAGGTTGAGGAACTCCACTGAGGAAATAAAAGCCAAACACGTGTAGACCACATAAACAACCATAGGTTACTCACTGTATAGTATTTAATGTATTAAAAATATCCTTAAAATGACTACAGCTGATATTATCAACACATACAAAAAGTGGCCAAACTAATTTGTTGGTGTTTTCATTTTAGTTCATTTAAGGCTGACTTTATTTACCCCAAGAAGAATTTCAAGCCTTCCAGCTGTACTAAAAAGTTTAAAAAGTGCAACAAACATCCAAACATCTGGGAAAAGCCGATATATCTCTACATAATATGCATTCAGTTAAAGTTCAACTGTGGAAAGAGCGTCTCTGAGCTTTTGCAGAAGATTAGAGATGATATTTAAGAAGTCCACCACCCCCTCAATGAAAGTCCAAGACAAAATGATCTGATTCTTTGCCATTTAACCTTTTTCTTGTTTTTGTTTTATTTCACTTTTCTGTCCTTTGAAGGAAATGAACATAAAAAACTCTGACCTTCTTTATCAAATAAACATATTTCTTCTTGCACAAAACATTAGACATACTCACCAAACCACCTTACTGTTGTGTAGATTTTTGTTTACAAATGTGGGTTTTATTTTTTTTTCTACGTTTGGAAAAGTGTGGTACAAACATTAACTCTATTATTAAAGATGACATCTGTCAATTACATATTTGTTCTCTCTTGTTCCCTAAAAAAGTCAAATATATGTGCTAAAGTGAAGTATTAGAAAATGAATCCTAAGAAACTGACATTTGTACATAACTTCATTTATAACCAAGTCCTGATGTTTATCTTTAAAAGTTGTTTTAGTTGCACTAAACAAGGCAACTGGGTCAGAAGAGGTGATTCTTCCTTATGACTGCTGTCACCCAAATATCCGGATCGATTCAACCTGTGAAAACATCCTGTCATGTAACGGCGTGGTAAGTCTAATGATCCACTCTGATCTTTTTAGTTCACCCCAGAGACAGAATTTAAAGCTTATAAATTGGTTTCCATCCTTTTATCTGCTGTCATTTCCTGTCATATAGAGGGTAATATTCTCAAAAGAAGCTTGAAAAGTGAAAGGATTCAACTACACAACAGCTGCCCCCAAAACAGCAAATCTATCAAGTTTTTTTCAGTTTTTGTTTCATCACAAGAATCTCATCAAATAAATGAACAAAACAAAAACAATCGACTATTCAGGCAAACAAACTTTAGACCTGACCGAACAATTTTCTTTTATTTGTTAATTGCATTTTCTAGTCTGAAGGTTAAGCATTTTCAGGAATTTATGCTCATTGTCTTTTTCAAATACAACCAAAGTGTTAGCATACACACTTCATGTTACATTTTCTGCCCAATTCCTGTCAGACATTGACTTATCTATTTCTGAATAAGGCAGGAGGAAAGGTTTAGAAAACCTGTCTTGAGACTAAACTAAACCTCAGTAGTTCTGTCTGTTTGTGTAATTAAGAAATGTATATATTGTATACAAAGAAGACTTATCTGAATAAAAGTCAATTTTATCGCAAATGGTTGATTAATTCTTGTTATTTTTTATTTTCTTTTAGACATTTGCTGTTTTCAGTGGGACTCGTAAAGACTGCTCTACTCCATGCGAAGGAAGAAATGGGGACATGGTGACCCTGAGTAAATGCGTGGATGTAACTGTGTCAACTACGTGCACCAATGTGAGTCACCCAATTCTTTGTTTTGTTCATTTATTTCTCCTCGTCTTAATTTATGAAGCGAAAAATAAAATCTACATTATCTGTGCGTGAACTGTTTTTTATTACTGTTTTTTTCAGGGAAATGGTCAAATCAAAGGAGTAAATAGAACCAAGTACGTGGGTCAACTTTGCCCTGACTCTCAAAGAGGCAATTCATCACCTGGATGTCAGGGTGAGTTTTCCTAATTTATTCCAATTTTCAGAACAATTTGAAATAGTCGACATTTAGCATTTTTAGATTAATGGTTTTCGGATAAAGTAAGAAAAAATATATGAACTTCCACAAAATACAGGTTTAGCATATTTCTATCATTCTAAAAACAATCACAGTCTGTGGGTTTTATTGTAATCACCTATCCAATTTTCCATATTTATTGATAATTTTTCTACAAATACAGGACATTTCTGGCCCCTGAAATGCCACTCTACATGGCTTCTTTTTACCATAGGCAAACTTCTCGATTACTCTAAAGATTTTAAGGCTGTTTTTGGTGTTTTTAGCGTGTTTTTTAGATATTTTTGTGATGATGGAGGACGTGAACATTTAGACAGACAGACAGACAGACAGAGCATTTCTGGGTATTTCTTTATTCAAATCGTTGTGAATCAGGAGAAGATGAAAAAATGCACTTTGAAATAGAACACATTTGTGGCATAGAAAATATGCTGGGCGGGGCCACAAGCTGCCTGCTCCGCCCCATTCTGATGCATCCACCTGCAGACAAATAGATCCATGTTTTCCTCGTCTGAACTGGCATCTGGCTCAGAACTGGACGACTGGATAGCTCCAATGTTACTCTCAGTCTTTGTTGCACCGTGATGTTAGGTTTGGGAGTGTGATGGGCTGTAAGCTAGTGGAAGAACATGTAAACAGAGAGCTCTCTGCAACAGGTAGGGGGGAGGGGGGTTGTTCTAAAGAACCCCTGCCGCCCTGAAGAAACTAGGTTCTAGAGAACGACACAGGTTATTTGATTTTGGTGAAAAATGATGTAATCATAATTACAACACCACAACATCTACTTTTAAAGTAGATCAAAAGATGATTGGAGTGTAACTTATATCAATCCAGTGACATAGTCTCTGTTCATCATTTCTTTGAACTGCAGAAGTCCTTTTTGCTTTTTCAGATGAATCATTCTTTTCTATTTTATCTATTTATTTAGATAAAATGAGGCGCACTCACCTGATTTTATTGTTTTTATGCTTCAGCCTCCATCACTGTGCTGCTGATGTTACTCATGGCTGGAAGGTTTCTGCTGCAGGGAATCTACTAAATCATCTCCAGGGAGAACTCCTCTGCTTCTTTGCTTGCTGATCTCATCACGCACCATCTTGCACTTTTACTCTTTAAGGTCTGGTTCTAAAGGCAGATATCTCATGTTGCCTTTGATTCCCTTCAGGCATCTAATTGCCTAACGCCTAATGCCTATTAATTCTAATTGCCTTCAAAACCACATTAAGCAGTTAAAAAAAAAAGATTTCTATTTTTATTTTCCCTAAGCTTTAATCACTGTCTACAACAAAATAAATACTTTATTATAACAGCACAAATCGATTAGGGACAGCAAATGAATGTGGAGTCGTTCTCAGTTTTGCCCAATTACGAAATGATTTAAACTAAATCCACCAAAAATGTCATTTACCAAAGAATGTTTTGAAAAAAAACCTCCTAAAGCATATAGCTTTAGAGATCAGAGGTGCTTCACAAATGGAGGATGATGATAATAATATCACTGATCAAATATGTATTTAGAGTTTTTATTTATTTACATCTAAACCACTACAAACTGACAAAACAGCAGCTATAACACTTTTTAAAAAGCAGCTAATGATCATGTTAATGGAATAGTTGGGCATTTTATAAATTATGCTTTTCATTATGTATTTAAATTTGTGTTGTTTTTAAACAAAAGAAGGGAAAACACTGTAAAATATTGAATTGGCCTCATCTGAATATTTACCGGTATCCTTAAAAAAAAGGTACATTCATTATTTTTGGGAAATTTTTATACATTCCAACAGCTGTTCATAAATGTGTTTTTTTTTCTTCTATATTTTGTAGCAACTGTCTTCTTGTTGGCTGCATGATGATGATGCTTGACTGTCTTTTGTGTTTTCAACACAATTTAACACTCTAAGTTGAGGTTCAACAAACGTTTGCACTGAGTCATTAAAAATACATGAAGGAAAAGTAGAGGTCAACGGAGCAAGAAAGGGCATCCTGTGAATATTTATTCAGTCATGGAGAACCGTTATGGAAATGTTTTTTTTCTTTTACATCCATGAAAACATTGCATTAGAATAACCCTATATTTTTATATGCTATATTACAAATTTATAGATTTTAAAAGTCCCCAAAATAAGACAGAAAATCATTTTTAAAATTAAGTTAATCTACTTAAAAACATCACACTACGTTAAATTAAGCTAATATTTATTTAATTGCTGCTAAAAAATAAAAAAAAGTTACTTAAATTGTCTGCTCCAATAATATTAACATCTAAATTAAGACTAATAGGACCATTAGGATGTTTTTTTATTATTAAAACAAGACAAACTAAAATATTCAATTTTGGGAAATTTAAAGTAAGAAAATTCTAAAATATTTAAGAATAAGCTATTAGTATTTACATCTTACCGCACTCATTTTAGCACTTTTATAAACTTTATTTGAGTTATAGTAATTATCTGACATTAGTTCGATAATGGAAGGTCTTTTACATTAATGTAAAACAATGACAACAATAATTAGACGTATTTCAATTCAGTAATTTTCTAGAGAAAAATTAGTTTGACATTATTTCCAGTGTTTTTAATAGAACTGCACATACTTTGGTGAATACTGCCAAGTGATTTCCTGCCAAACTTCTTTGAAACGACAAGAAATATCAGTCATACTGGTATTTGTGCCATGCCTTTTTATTTATTTACAGGAAAAAATAAGACACAGTTCGGTTCTCACTGCCACTTTCTAAAATCAAATCATTCCAATTATAAAACATCATATCCGTAGATGTTTGTGATGTACAATTTAATCTTTGCTTTTTAATATAACTCATTTCTAGGTCGTTAAATTTGCTTGGTTGCCAAAAAATACTTCAAATTTTACTCATTAAAGTATTTAGCTCTTAACGGCCCTGTATCAAGAAAAATTCACTTTTTGAGCTTTTAAGTGTAATATATTGTCCATTCCTCACTAAAAACATTCCCAAGGCAGTGTTTTGATCCGTTAACGCATGTCTGAGCATTCCAATCAAAACCCTACACTTTGATCACCAGTCCCTCGCAATTCATTAAAAACGAAAGGATTCTCACATTGTGATGTCACAAAGTGAGGAACCGCCCCTTCCAGGAAGAGTCTGTGCTTCCAAATAACTGAAAACATCTTCATTAAAACTTTAGTGTATCAAAGTAAATACATTATCATATATTCATGGATATAGTTTACTCTGAAAGGCTTAGGAAAAGTACAATTCAGGAACATTAAAAATATAACCACCAGCAAAATGCTTTTCTTTTTTCTTCAAACTTAAAACCCCTAAACAGAAATGCAGTAATTTACATTTTATCAATAGGTATCACCGTTTGTACATAAAAATCAGCTTGAATTTGTAATTATTTTATTATTTATTTAACTACTGCTATATTTAAAAATTTAAAGCCCACTTTTGTAAAAATGCACTTTACTTCGTTTACAGTTGTTAAAACGTTTCACATCTTTTTATTTAGTTTTCATTTTACTAGCTCATAAACATCTTCTCCTACCGTTCTGGTCCTGGTACACATTTTTTTTAAATCCTGCACCAATTTCCTTACCTTATGCCAAGTTAAAGGATGTGAATCTCTTATTTAAATCAGTATTAAGCCACTTTTTGGCACAGAGAAGATTAATTTTCTTAACTTTTCTTAACTATGAACTGAACAGCTGAAAACTGTGACGATGCTCTTTCTTGCTCCATGATCCAAAGTGGGGTATTTTTCAAAACTATGCATTATTTACTGACTCAATACTGTTTACAGCAGCAACAACTGTAGTTTCCACAAGGGAATGTCTTGCTAGACCTGTCATTTTGTAACAGTAAAACCCAACTACTCAGGTTGAAAATACTCTACAGAAACCCATCGGATACTTGAACTGACATCCAACTCATCCATGTTGGGTGTAGAAGCAACTTATTGCAGGTTAGACAAGCGCATTCTTTTCTTCATTGTATCATTATACTAAATGTGAAATTGATCCAATTATTTTTTTATTGGGATGTTCTCAAACCAGTCTGTAACGAAGCTCTAAATAAATGTGTACTGTGTTTAAGATGAACAAAGACCTATTATTTCCTTCAGTGCTGCTATTTTATCTTGCAAAAATAAAATATTTATATAGAAACTTTATTTCTTGTTATTTGTTTTGTTTATTACTTGAGAAACTGTTTTTTACTGACATTGTAGGAAACTAACAAAATGAATGAATGTTTTTTTTTAAGGCAGAAAATATAGTTAATCACGGATCTACTGCTATTTCTCTTCTTAAATTTCATTCAGAATTTGTCATCTTTTTATAAAATCTTCGCCATCATCTTGAAAACGGGTTTTAATGCAAGCATAAAAAAGTGTTTAATATATTTTTGTCTATCTTTTTCAAATAAATCACTTTTAATGGAATATAAAAAAGTAAATGGCGCGTTTAAGATTAACTGGATCACAACGAGCTTGATAATGTGATAATGTTTCTTTATGGACTTCAAATTACTGATTCTGTGCAACTTTTGTTTAAAAAAATATAATTGATCTCACTTCGCCATCTTGGCAGGACAAAAATATATTTTCCAAGAAGATATTATCTTAACTGATCATTTCTATTTTGTTCTAAAAAATACTGAACTATATCGCCATTTATATATATATATATATCATATTTTTTTTTTTTTTTTTTTTGTTATGGCGAATATAGTGACAATTTCACAACTCACAGACCAGAGACAAAACAACAGAAAACAACATTTATCTGAGAAGTTTGCATAAAGATGTTTTTTAGATTTTTTTTACATAGTATTTACATAGAATTATATATTTTAAGAATAAGAACAAAAGAAAAGATTTCTTTCATGTCAAGCTGTTTAGAACTTTCCCTTATTTGTAGTTTTTTCAAAAACCTCAGAATCTATTCATTCATTTGTGTTTACCGTATAAACACAATACTGGAGTTCACACGAATCATTGTTTCCGCTTGAAAGAAACATTTTTGCACCAAAAACAATCCAGATTTTTGTTTGCAGAACCATTTGAATTAAGCATCAACCTATCATAAAAAGTTTTTCTTTGGTTCGTTCAGGCTCAGGTTTTTGTACTGGTGGGTCCTTTTACCAGACCCTGCTCTTTACGCATCACAGGTGCGTAGATGCTGCAGTCTCTGGCTTCACAAAATCCTGGCACGCCTGGAAGTCCCACCATTCCCTGCTGACCCACAGGACCGGGGAAGCCTCGGGGGCCACGGGAGCCCTCCATGCCATTCTTGGGTTCTGCCGGGTAACCCGGCAAACCTGAAAAAGGTTGTTTTTAAATATTCACAACAATGTATCAGGAAAAAAAATCAGAAACATTTTACCATAAGAATAGTGTCAATTGAGAATTTTACAGCCTTAAAAGTAAGTGTATAAAAATTAGATCTATATTTAAAAAATGTGGTTTTGCTGTCACTAATAATTAAGGAATTGATGTGGAAAGTGTTCAAAGAATCAAACCTTGGAGTCCCTGCGGTCCGTCTGGTCCTGGTAGGCCTTTACCTGGATCTCCTGCATTGCCTTTGGGTCCCTTTGGACCTGTTGGAAGCAAAAAACAACAACAATACAGGTCACAACCATAAAGCGCCATCAAGTACCAACACAAAACTAAATGTTCATGGATCCAGGTTAAGAGTTTTATTGGTATTCACTCTGTTTGGTTAAATTTGCAGAATTTAAAAGAAAAACAGATATTTTTTACCTCTTGCACCTTGAGCCCCCGCCTGTCCTTCCAGCCCTCTCTCACCCTGAACGCCCCTGCTTCCCTTTGCTCCTGCTTTTCCTGCTTTTCCCTGAAAATTGGGCACAGAAGAGTATTGATTATTCCAATTGATTCACACAGTCTCCAAGTTTGTAGCATTAGTATAAGATAAGTGTGGTGTCAGTGTTTTCATCTTCCTTGTACACACCATTGTCAACTCAGGTTATTGTGTGATTCGTGCAACTCCGCCTTGATTTACCACATCATATTCTGAATCATTTAATAATTTTCAAGATAAGTTTTCACTAATTTTGCTTTTTAAAGTGAAGAAAATCTTTATGACATGCTAAATTATGTTTAAATCTTAACATTTATTTATTAAAAAATAATATTGATGCATTATTAATGAACATAAAAAAACAAATTGAAATATGTGAGATTTTAGCAATAGGCTAACTTCCATCGGCAGTCCTTTGGCAGGCAGATATTATAAAAAACAGAAAACATGTTATTGGAAGTAATTTTACATAAAATTAAACTAAACATAAAATTGAAGTAAGAGACATAACATACTATATAGTCAGCATATAGTAATAAGAAGTTCTGATTTCTGTTCTCTAACATTTGAGATTTCTGAAATTCCATTAATTCAGAATTTTGTTTTAGGTATGTTTTATAATGTACGGTTGGCTTATGAACCATAAAGAGCTGACAGATGTTTTCATGAATCTGGAGGAAACACTTACAGCTTTTCCTGGGGCTCCAAGAGGTCCCTGGGCTCCTGGGGGCCCAATTAGAGTTCTGTTGTTGATAGGACAGCCCTGAGAGCATTTGGCTCGGATTGACTGGGCATACTGGGAGATCTGGGCTGTAACCACTCCTCTGCAGAGCTGCAGAACCTGCTCATCGGTCAGACCGGGACCCTGCAGCATGCACAGGAACCTCATCTTAGCTTTTCAGAAGATCCAAAGGTTATTTTAGGCACAAAATGAAAGAAAAACTTAAAAATAGGAAAAAATATGCTTTTGCTTTCATTTTTCCCCCTAAACATTAAATATAGGAAAATTGTTTTAGCACATTTAACAAAAAGTATAATATTACTATAGGTTAAAAAGGAGCGTAAACTAAAACATTAAAAAAAGGGAATTTGTTGACTGTTGAGCTAACTTTAGAACTGCTGAGACTAAAAGATGTGTGTTGGTTTAAGATCAGTCCAAACATCTGCAGATGTTGCTCACGACTGGTCCTGGAGCTCCTTTTGGTCCAACTCGGCCTGTAACACCTGGATCGCCGATTGGACCTTGCTCTCCTCTGGACCCCGGTACTCCAGGTGGACCAACCGGGCCTGGGACGCCAGTACGTCCGAGCACTCCTTTTGGACCTCGCTGGGTAACAAGAACAAACAGACGTCCAGAACTATTTCTGAGTATATTATTGCTGCACTTCAAAAGATTAATTACAAACCAAAGTGTAAAAATCTTTCTTCTTAGTTCACAATAAAACCCCATTAAGTTCAAATAATTCCCTTGAGTTATACTTTTTATAAATAAATAAAAATTCTAATAGTTAGAATTTCAGGTCTGCCTAATTTCTCTGAAATATTGCTACTAATTGTTCAGATCTAAATTATTATTTAGATTTTACATTTTTCTACATGTATCTATCAATTCATTGAACATTCAAGGTTCTATTAGAATATATATTCCAATATACACGTAATATTTTTATATAATATTATACATGTAATTATACATAGTACAAAGTTGAAGTTTATGAATATATTTTTAGTGTAGCATGTGATACATTTTGATTTATACAAACATGTAGGGACCTGCTTACTGTTCAAAAACCTCCCTAAATGTTCTTTTCACCATCTGTTTAGGGTGGGATGTATAGTGCATGAAAACCATTCCATCACCTGTCCTTTGTCTCCACGATCACCTGGAGCGTTCTGAAAGGTAAAAAAAAAAAAAAAGAAATGAAAGGTAACTTCCAGCAGATGTGCAAACAAAGTGGGTGGAAGAAGTATTCATGCAAGAGTCAAAATTACCTTCTCTCCCTTTTCCCCTTTAATGCCCGTCTTTCCTGCTGCACCCTGTGAAAAAACAAAACAGGTGATGAAAGAGGAAGTTGAGAAAAATGAACCATAGGTGTGAGTCCACAAAGGGTTAACTAGGGGAAAAAACAAGGAGGTGGAATACACACAACAGACCATAACAAATCCCTGTCTCTGTCTGTAACAATGAGCTTTTCAGACAATTACTATGAATCACTGTCATTGTAAGCAAAACGAAACCACAGATGATCATAGGGTTTTTTGTACAAACTTGAAGCTACACACCAAGTTCAAGTTTAACTTTTAGTAACAGCATTTCACAACATGAGTGGTACCTCATCTTTAGAGCTCTGTGGATTTTTAACTGAATTAAAACACACTATTAAAAGCACATTTTCTGCAGCAAGAGTTCCAGCAGATAAACATTACTAACAAGCATTTAGTCATTTCCTAAATGCTTGAATCCAAATCAATTTGGCAGAAGACTCTGAAATAAAATGAAATTTGGGGAAACTGAAAAAATCTTTTTGCTTTGAAATATGTCAGTTGTGTTTTAAGACATTTTTTTAAAGTTCACACTGATTCACAGTTCAAATTAGTTTTTCTTCTTTCAGATTTTCAATGTGGGAATAGTCATATTTCAAAAGCTAGATGAGTTGCTTTTTTTAGAACTGTGTTTGCATTTTGCAGTTCACAAGCTCACCTTTTCTCCATCAGGCCCTGTCTCACCTTGTGCACCCTGGAGCAGAGAGGAAAAAAATGAAAATAAAGTTCAGTTCGTAGGACTTTGATTGTGACAATAAAAAGCACAGACAGGTGCACAGAAAGATGAACACAGATGGATTTGAGCAAAAAAAGACATTTTTATATTGCATTTCAGGATGTGATGACTGCAGTCTTCTTGTATGCTATAAATCAAAGTTGTGTTTTTTTAGTTATGCTGTCTTTCATCTTAAATCTGATCTTGCGTGTCAAATAAATTCAGTCTAATTCGAGTTAAATATGAGCAAACACATTAAAATGGGAAGCAAAAAGAAGAAACCCACATCAAAAATTCCTTTCTAAAATTACAAAAACAGAATGATCAAATTTTAAGATCAGTAAACTGTTGTATTTTCAGACAAATTATGCCCCATCACAAGCTATAAAGCCATAAAGTACTTCCTTTCATTAAAAATAGTTTATAATTGAACTTTTTTTGCTAATTTGCTAACGCGGATTTTCAGAAATGACTCGTATATGCAGTACAATTTGACTAAATAATTTGTTTTGTGTAGTCTGTCGTTTTGTTTACAAACCGCCTGGCCCTGAAGACCCTTTACTCCCGGTTTTCCTGGCACCCCAGCATCTCCAGGCTCTCCTTGAGGTCCCTGTTGCAGAAAAAGATATGGTCATATTTAAACTGTCAGTGTGTTGACTGACACTGAACAACTTAAAAAAAAACTGTTACTGTGTTTTTGAATTTATTGACTGTTTATATCTAGAATATATACAAGAATATGAAGTGGTAGGACTGAAAACATAGAACTACTTGTAGCACATGCAGACTGAATGGACTGCATCAAAACAACTGGTTAACATACTGAGCCTCTGCTGCATGATGATAATGATATTTATTCAGGAAATGTACTTTAAAAGGAAATAATAGGACAAAAAATAAATATCAGAAAAGGGACTGAGTAGAAGTAAAAGCCTTTAACCCTTGTGCTATCCTAGGCACTTTAACATTGGAAGTTGGGTCATCTAGACCCACTAGACAGTGCTCTGAACCTTTTCTTCAATGATTTGTGATCTTCACTGGTGTCCATGGATTACATGAAATCTTTCCACCTTTATCCACCTTTGTCATGGTAGGGAGAACACGTCAATGTAAGGGTGGGGTCATCTAAGATAGCACATGGGTTAAATTCTCACCTCCATGAACTAAACCAAATGTGTTACACCCTTAATCTATTACCTTCCTGTTCCTTCTCTAAATTTAAGCTGGTTCTGTCCCACAGCCTTCCTCCACATAAGGATACACAACTTCATTTTTTGCTTGTGTGTGCCTTGTGTGCAATAAAATAAGACACTAAACTAAAACTTAACTCTGGTCCTATCAACAGTCCAAAATATCCTACATTTACTCTTTATCTCTGCTACAATAATATTTATTCAAATGTGATATTTTCTCCTCTATCGATTCAGAAAACTGTTTTTTTGGTGTTGTCCCTCTGCAGCTGCTGTGCAGTTGTTAAGGTGTTTGAAAGTGTCTTTTATGATGGTGACTCTGTTAGGATTTCAGAATAATTTTGCTCTTAACTTCCTTGTGGGGTAAGATAGTTACTTGTCTCCCCTCCTTGAAAACACTAAAAAAGACAATGTATTCCCTCCAGACCTGAAAGCATGCAACATATCAAATGGTATTATGCTTGTTTCCCTATAACTCAAATTAAGTTTGCCGGTCTGAATCCAGGATTAAATTATTATTTAATTATTAAAATGCAATGATTATCAGAAAGAAAGAGTTTGTAGCAAACCCATCGGGTTGAAATTTAGAAGACGTTGCCTGACCGGATGAGAGGAGGAAGCCGAGTTTCTCTGTTATAAATAATCTTTTAAAAGATGGCATTTAAAAACAACAACACTGCCATTGACTTCCCCATATCATGACAGTGAATAGTTCTCCTTTTCTATGAGTTGTGATCAAGGGTGTTTGTATTTTTCTATCAGGGAAATTCCCTCACAAGGTCAGCCTGGTATCTGGTTACGACCACAATGTCAAAACAATCCCAACATGGTGCTGCTAAGCAAACGAGCATGGGGGAACTGCTGATGGTCACATGTTTGGGGGAATTTCTTCCCGTTTTAGATTTATAGTAAATTCTGCAAAAACACACAGAAAATTCTCTTCAAACATTAGGACTCTTTTCTGCAGAATTCTGTGTGATAACGCTTAGTTTGGGGGGGGGGGGGGGGGCACTCCATCTCTGTTACTGCAATATTTGTTACTGTTTGGGTTTTATCCTGAGTTCATCAGGTTTCCAGAGCCAGCTTTTTGGGTTTGGATTTTATTTGTCTTGGTTTTTAGCTTAAAATGCTGCAAAAGTCAACGTTTCTTCCTAATTCAGTTTACTTTAACATTATCTTAGTAGTTTTATTCATAAGTTCTAAAATAAAAAACTTGCACACATAGAAAAACAATTTTTCAAAATTTCCACAAGGGTGACATTTATTTTTGCACTCGTGAGTACTATTTAAAAACCAGAAGTAACTTCTCAATCTGTCACAGAGTAGTTTTTGTTCTCTTCATCAGAAATGAGAAACAAATCGGACTCTCACTTCCCTGACTGGACCGTGACTTCCCTCACAATGTCAGAGTGTCTTGGTATCGCCCCAGAAGGCCAGAGAAACTGACAACAAAAACACTTTTGATGGGAGACACACTTGTCTTTAATAACAGTGACTCACTCCAATCAGATTTTGATCTATTGTAAAAGCATTCCCAGTGGTCTTTTAATTCTGATTATGCTGTTTTTAAAAAAAAGTTTTTGAAAAAAATCTGTCATTTTCTAGGACATAATTATAATTAGGGCATAACTGGCTTATAGCGCGAAGCACGCCCACCTCCACTTTCTATCACTCCTCTGTTTACATGCTCTCCCACAGGCTTAAAGCCCCTCAAACCCCAACGCTAACATTAGCAGTGCCACAAAAACGACAAGGAATATTGTCGCAGCGAGATCAGACGAGGAAAACAAAGGCGTAAATAAATCTAGTCGTCTACAGTGTGGGCAAAAAAGTATTTAATCAGCCACCAATTGTGCAAGTTCTCCCTCTTAAAAAGACAAGACAGGCCTGTAATTTGCATTATAGGTATCCTTCAACTAGGACGGACAAAATGAAAAAAAAAATCCAGACAATCACAGTGTCTGATTTTTAAACAAATTAATCTGTAAAATATGGTGGAAAATCAGTATTTGGTCAATAACAAAAGTTCAGCTCAATACTTTTTTAGATCCCCTTTGTTGGCAATGACAACAGTCAAACATTCGCTGTAAGTCTTCAGGCTTTCACAAACTTTTGCTGGTATTTTGGCCCATTCCCCCATGCAGATCTCCTCTACAGCCGTGATGTTTTGGGACTGTCACTAGACAACCCAGACTTTCAACACTTCTTAAAGATTTTCCATGGGGTTGAGATCTGGAGACGGGTTAGGCTACTCCAGGACCCTGAAATGCTTTTTACAAAGCCACTCCTTCAAAACCCAGACAGTGTGTTTGGGGTTGTTGTCATGCTGAAAGACGCAGCCACATTTCATCTTCAATGCCCTTGCTGATGGAAGGTTTTTTATTCAAAATCTGATGATACACTACATGGTCCCAGTTATTCTTTTCTTTACATGGATCAGTCATCCTGGTCCCTTTGCTGAAAAACAGCCCCAAAACATGATGTTTCCACCCCCATGCTTTACAGTTGGACTGGCGTTCTTTGGATGAAACTCAGCATTCTTTCCCCTCCAAACACAATGAGTAGAGTTCTTACAAAAAAAGTTATATTTTTGTTTCTTCTGATAGGACATTCTGCCAATCCTATTCTGGATCATCCAAATGCTCTTTAGTAAACTTTAGATGGGCCTGCACATGTACTGGCTTTAGCAGGGGGACACGTCTGGCACTGCAGGATTTGAGTCTCTGGTGGCGTAGTTTGTTACTAATGGCAGCCTTTGTTACTTTGGTGCCAGCTCTCTACAGGTCATTCACTAGGTCCCTCGTGTGGTTCTGGGAATTTTGCTCACCATTCTTGTGATCATTTTAACCCCGCGGGGTGAGATCTTGCAGGAAGCCCCAGGTCAAGGGATATTATAAGTGGTCGTATACGTCTTCCATGTCCTAATCATTGCTCCCACTCTTGATTTCTTCACACCAAGCTGCTTACCTATCGCAGATTCCGTCTTCTCAGTCTGATGCAGGTCAACAATTTGGTTTCTGGTGTCTTTAGACAGCTCTTTGGTCTTGGCCATAGTGTAGTTTGCAGTGTGACTCTTTGAGGTTGTGGACAGGTGTCTTTTCTATAAATAACCAGTTCAAACAGGTGCCATTAATACAGATAACGAGTGGAGGACAGATGATCCTCTGACAGAAGACCTTATAGATCTGTGAGAGCCAGAAATCTTGCTTGTTTGTAGGTGCCCAAATACTTATTTTACACCATGATTTACAAGAAATTCTTGAAAACCAGACAACAGGCCTCTCTGATCTTTTTGGGTAAGAGAACTTGCACAATACTTTTTTGTTTGTGGATGCATTAGAATGGAACAGAGCAGGAAGCTTGTGGCCCACCAATCATAACTTCTACATCAAAACTACAATCTTTGTCAAACAGCCTTTTTTTCTCTGCTCCTGAACCACAACAATTTGGATAAATAAATACTTGGAAATGCAATTTTGGGCTTAATGTACTTTATGTTTGTACTCCATCGTGAGAAGAATGCCATGTTAAAAAACAATTTTCATCAGAGTGGGTCTTTAAGGGGAAAGTAAAGACATGGCTTTGTGTTGAGTTTGTAAATTTCTATTAACCACTCTTTAAATGAATGGCTTTTAGCAGGTGAATAAATTCAGTTCCAACCAGTTAACAATTGTGAAAAGCTGTTCTGCACTTGTGAAGGTTAATGTCTTTTTTTTCTGCTTTGCATACATGCTATGCATGGGTATACATGAACAGGGGGAGAACATGCTTACTCTACACAGGAAGGTCCCAGCTGGGATTTGTACCAGAACCTTCTCGCCTCAAATGAGTCACTGAATACTATTCACTTTAGTTGTCTGCTCACTCACCGCTCTACCCACTCGGCCACGAGGCCCTTTGGTGCCAGGATCGCCTTTACTGCCCTATAGATAAGAAAAAGTGGTGAACAACGTTTATGCTGCAAAATACTTCAAATACAGCTTTAAAACAAGCATATCTGACTGAAACATGGATACTTTTAAATGTAATATTTAGAATGAATGCCCATAAATGGATTCTGCTTAAAACAAGTTATAGCATGATTCAGTATAAGGGACAGGATTGCTGCTAAAAAGCAGTCAAAAAAAAATCTTTTGGCTTAGTAAAAACAAATATGGACATTGTTATTGAAGTTTATCCCACCATCTTAATTTCTAAAGAGATCCAGGTGATTCATAGAAAAGTCATGGTAGAAAACAATAAGCAAAAGGAAACAAGAACTTGAAAAAATCTAGAATTTCCCAGAGAGGGCTCTGCTGTGACTTTCAATTCACAGACTTAAAGGGATTTCTGTTTAAATGCTTGTTTTAAGCCTCATATGACTCTGAGTTCGTCAGTTGTTAGTGATCACGAGTTTTTTTATTTCTGACTAAAAGCCAACATTTCATGATCTCCTCAAAGCTATCACTGAAACAATAAAAAACCCCAAACATTTGAAAGAGACTTAGGTAATATTAAACAGAAGAGAAATGAAGGAGTCAGAAAAGCACATTTAAACGTCATTACCTTGACACCAAATGGACCGGGCTCCCCCATGAACCCTGTGACTCCTGTTGGCCCCTGAAGAGGACAACGGTGTAAACAGGCAGAAACACACACACAAAAACAAAAGATCATATATTTGATTTAAGTTGGATCTTCTGACATCTTCTCCAGGTTCCCCGTCGCTGCCTGGAAGACCACCATGACCTTTGGAACCCTGAAATGAAAACCGGGGAGAAAAAGGTGTTATTACATTTTTGTCTTCTTTTTGTTTTTTTGTGAGCCAGGTATTTATTAAATGATACAGCTGAGTAAAATGTAAAATCATAGTAAAAAAAAATATTCTATTTTGAGTTCAGGGTGATGCTAAATCAAGTGAAAGTCCTAGAGCTATGTTGCGAATTAGCCAAAAATTACATGTAAGTTTTGATAAAGCATTTTTGGAAGTGTGCATTCAATGAAAACTAAGTTTTAAAAGAAGCAACCAAAGGTGAATTATGTATAGAATGACATTGTGTATACATTTTAATAGGAAAAAGTTAAAGAATAACTGAGACACACAGTCATAAAAAAACGTTTCTGTTTTTATTAGATTGGTTCTTTTCGTGTAGCTTTATGTACCATTTAGTGGATTTTACTGAACAGTTGCTGATTGCAGGTTTTCCTTGTTGCATTGCATATTGCTGTACATAACAAGGCAGGTCATGGCTGTGGAGTGTTGGGGAAATTACCTGGCGGATACCAAGCCTGTTTGTCAAGGTTCCGCTTGAAGGTACTTTCAGTTTCACTTTTCACCATGACCCACAAAGCAGCCATTCAAATACTGTTCTCACTGTCTTTTTATAGAACAAAACTCCATCCATCCATCTTCAAGACCTGCTGAATCCCTTTTGAGGTTGCTGGGTTGCTGGAACCAATCCCAGCTACTGTCTGGTGAAGACGGGGTACACCCTGAACGAGCCACCAGTCTGTTGCAGGACAGACACACACTCACATGCACACCTAGGGGCTATTTACAGACGCCAATCAAACTGTGAAGCATGTTTTTGGACTGTGGAAGGAAGCCAGAGCGCTGGGAGAAAACCCACACATGCAGGAGGAGGACATGCAAATTCTACACAAAAAGGACCCAGCCGGGATTTTCGGACCAGGGCCTTCTTGTGAGGTGAGAGCGCCAACCACTCAGAACAAGCTCACATTAAATAAAGCAAAACTATATAATATATAAAATATATACCCAATAAATACATGTAATAAAACAGAAAAAAATGGTTTGCAAAACTGTATTTCTGTTGCTTGAACTGATAATAATGACCACTCTGTGCTTACATTTACTGTTTGCTGTGGAAAATTCTACAGTAAACTACTGTGTAAACTCAAAAATGGACACAAACTCAAAACCTTTTTATTTTAGATACACTGACAAACAGTCCCACTAATCTACATGGAGTTGCATAGGAATTCATGGCTAATTTAGCAATGTAAAAGTCCGAAAAATGACTTCCTTTACTTTTCTTTTATCATCCAGAAACTGTTTAGTTTCACTTCTCATGATAATGTCTAGTTAAAGATCAGCTCTACCAAGCATACTTTAGATGCTTACCCAGCAAACCACAGCAAAACGACTACACTGGACTTCCCCAGATTCCACATAACAGATCAACTTTACACTTTCATCTAAATTTCACAGGAATTTCATGACAAAGATAAGGCGAATTACTTTTGTTGAGTTGCTTCATCTGTAAAAGAAACTTATAAATATAGAGTAACTCTCAGATAACTGACAGAACTGGAGCTTTAAATATGACAAACTCTGAAAATATTATTTTAAAACCACCTTGATGAGGTCTGGTATGGGACGGGATGATCAAAAAGACGTTAACGTGGTTTTGGGTTAAAGTAATGTGTGTACTTTAAAGAAAAGCTAAACTGATTTTTAGATCTGTGCGCTTTCCTTTGCTGAAAACGATAAAAATACTAATGTGAAATGTTTTTTTATCTGTTCAGTGTTATCTATATTTGGATTCAAGTTAAGAGCAGCAAAGAGCACAGTCTGTTCTGATTACTTTTTGTTTTTATTAATTACCCCAAAGCTTCATATAAGCTGCTGGTTTCCCTTTGATCATTGTCCAATCTTCTTGTCATCATTACCTTCAACATGTATTGTTTTGGTGTTTTGGACTTTTCATATAATATTTTAGTACATTTTTCCTCCTCTGGGTTTTATTCATTAAAGATTTTTGCCAGAAAGCCTGACTTCCTGCAGCACCAAATTTTTATTTCTGACACCTAATTTGTTAAACTTAGCGATTTAAAGACGAGAAATTGAATTTGTCACACAACTGAAGCATGATCAAAACTTTTGAAAATATAAAATGATTTCAGTACCTCCTACTTATTTATTTTTTTCATTTTAATCAGCAATTGTGAAACACATTCATATGAAGATATGAGAAATTTCTCGCATGGGTCATCATAAACGCAGATATAAGACCGGTCTGCCAAAAAGCTGACACAATCTTCTGGGTACTCCAGGGGTCTTTCAGCAGTGGCTTTCTTGGGACTGCATGAGAGGATGGCGCCCTTTGGTCTGCTTTGTTATCAGTCATGTCTTCTTGGTTCTTGTCAGGTTTCAGTTTTTGTGTTTTCCCCTTGTTAAGTTATTCATTTTGCCACGCTTTTTGTCTGTCTTTTTTCGTTTCTGGATTTTTTTCTTGTTTACATTTATTTATTAGTTCCTGTCATCAAACTCCTGCATTTGGGGTTTTACTCCAGTGATGAGCAGTTTTACTGTTACAAAGAGAACAGCTCATCTGCTTAATATTGTATTTTCTCTATTTCCCACAGATTGGCCCAAAGAAAACAAGTAATTTTTAGATTCTAGGCTAAATTATGGATTGTTGCAACTTGCCAAATAATTGTAATCTACCGATAAACCTAATCATCTCATTTCTCTGTGTTGCATTTGATAAGTTAGATATGATGAAATCGGGCTTATATAGATTGGGCATTAATAAGTAACATTTTACTGATTTATTTAGCCTAAAACCTGTGATCTTTTTTCACTTTTTTAAATGAAACTTTTCTTTGTTGGGCTTATTTTACACAAGGGGGCAAAACTAAAAAAAAGTCCAAATGACTCTTGAGTTTCTTTCTGAAATTGCATCATGGGGGAACTAAAAGCTCAATTCAAAATGGATATGCTGGTAAAGCATGATACTTTTCAGAACTATGCTGTCTCTCCAACCCTGAAGGCTGTAAAATGAGGGTCACAGAAACATTTTAATGGGAGTTTGTACCTTGGGTCCACTTGGTCCGATCCCCCCTGGCTGTCCTGGATAACCCTGGGGGCAACACAGGGAAAAAACTTACAACGTTTTTACAGAATATTAAACGACGAGAAGAACAATTAAAGCTTTTAGTCATTTTTTAGTAAAAGAGAACATGTTGAAAACTCTGTAAAGTCTTAGCAGCACAGTTGGAGCAAAACCAGCATGAGGAAGTCTGGGGCCAGCACGTAAAACGTCACATGCTTATTCCGTCATGCGTGATAATGGAAAGCACAAAAAGCAGAAAAGGAACAAGCCATTTTTGCATAAAACTGAGATCACATTGTTTCATGGAACAAAGTGGCAGTGACGTATAAAAAAATACTTTCACTTCATTTTAATGCAGTTTTACTTGTGGAAACAGAATTAACCCTCTGGTGCGTAGCAGTCACGACAGTGGACAGCTACTAAATAAAGCACTATCTCCTCAATGCAGTGGTTTCTGTGGTAGAACTGTACAAGTCAGTAAACTCGCCTCTTCTACTCAGTGGTTAGTTGGTGTAACTTCCAGTAAATTTACTTTTAATCCTGGATCGATAATAAACAGTCCAAACCCCATAAAATAAAATAAAAGCAGCCACCATGACTACAGCTTGCATGTCCTATCAATTCTTCTATGCTGAAAAAAGTCTCACTAGTGCAAACATTTTTTAAAAAAAAGCAAAAAATATGTAGAAAACTGGAGTAAACTATGTGTCCAATGAAGTAGAAGAAATAGACATCAAATGATCGTCATTTGATGTCACATCATGCATCGCCCAGTATATTGCAAAAACCATGCAGTTGCTTCACTGTATCTTGAGGTCTACTGGATTGGACATTTTCGTAACTTTCGGGGAAATAACCATATTTGGAAGGGAAAAAAATCTAAACACTTTTATCATGTCCTGAGAAGAATAAAAACTCTTTAGACAAAAAATCTTGACCAAAGCTTTCATAATGTATACATCAGAGGGATAATATTTCCTAATTGGCCCAAGAACAATTAGATTTTTGGAAAAACGACTTGAGATTTTTGGACAAAAAGTAAACTTTTTTTAAAAGTTGCTTCAACAACTTACAGAGTATCCTCTTTCTCCATTGTCTCCTGGAAAGCCTGGTGCTCCTATCTGACCCTAAGGGAAAAGACAGGGACGTCACAAGGAGGTGACGTGTGCTGGTTAGCAAGAGAGTGCAACAAAAACTCTTGAAAACCTCTTGAGCCCTGAGCTCTAGTTTCATATGCTTTTTATTTATTTATTTTGTAGTCACAGGGGCCCAAGTAATCAGAATTAACTGGAGTGAAACTTAAACCCACAATGTGATGTCCTCATATGTGGACGCCAGGTCTCATGAGGTTAAAAAATGTTAACAAAGAAATTCACCATGAGAAATCCATTAAAATCCCAACTTAAAGAAAATGTGAATTTCCATTTCAATAATACCAAATATCATTTTACCTTCAGTCCATCTTTTCCCTGAAGACCCTGTTTACCCTGTTCACCACGAGACCCCTGCAGAAATATTACAAACACTTTATGCACATTCAGTGCACTTTTAATATTCTGATTAACTAGTAATTGTTTTTTTTACCTTGATACCTTTACCTCCCCTGGGTCCTGCAGGTCCTGGATCACCAATGGAACCCTAAAAAGGACAATAAATAATGTATGATTAAAATTTGAATTAATAAATATCAGCCTTTTCTAAACAAATCTAATAAATCTTTTTCTTTTCGGGAGTATCATAATTGAATAAAAATATATATTTAAATTGAATCAGATGTGACAAACAGATGTGTAAATATTGAAAAAATGTGGTGGTGTACTTGATTCCAACCAATTCATTTATTTTTATTTTATTTGATGCTTTTACAACATATTGATTATGATGGTTGAAGCTGGTGAAGTGAATTTGTGAAAGTGAATTTGGAGCCATGCAGTAACTGAAGCAGCTGTTGGTTTGTAAAAAGTCCCCACCCACATCCTCATACCCAACCTGTTTGATGATAACACGACGGCCAGCATGGTGGCATGTGGTGGAAGGAAGCATGGGGAGTTTTTCAGCTGTGCATAAACACAATTATGACCTAACAGGTGCTTTTGATGCACTTCATTTTGGACCCACATCATTTTCAAATGATTATTTATGATTATGCAAAACAGAAAAGCCTACATGATCAATGAAGCATTTTTAGCTTAAAATACAATTTGCTTTTTTTATTTATTTACAATTTTTTTAAATATCTGAATTATCATTTTCCATATTCAATTTTGAATAGCAATATGCATTTTCAAATTGCACGATCAAACTGGAAATTGAATTGTCAGTTAAGAAATACATATTACTTTGAATCACGGCTGAAAAAAACGTTGGTGGTCATCACAACATTTCATTTCTTTTTATAATATCAGCTGCCCAACAGCTAAAATTTAAAAAAGTAAGGAAAAAGTAATTTTTCTTTGAAGATTAAAAACGTTTTGTTTTAGTTCTTCCTGGAAAAAATGGGGTTTCCCCTCAAGGCCGAGGCAGACTCATGCTTTAGCCTAATAAAACGTGGATACTGTGTTGTTAAATTCAGGATTGAGACCGTTTGTTGTAAAATGCACTGTGTAAAGTCAGTGTGAAGCTTGTGTTACTTATTTCTAAATTCATCATTTTTACTAGTTTGTGTTAATTTATTTGTTTGTTAAAAGAAAATCACACTTCTATAATACTAACTACTTCGAACCATCATGCTGTACCATACTATGCATTTGATATTGAATATTTGTATAGGAAGGGAATTGGTGATGGTTATGTATTTAAAATTAAACATTTTTCATTTGTAAAATTGTGTAAAATAATTTTAAGTAGAAATTTTCCAGCGCTGTCAGACAGATAGGAAGCTGTTTTCTTACAGTCTCACCAGGAGCGCCGACTCCGCCGCGGGGTCCCTGTATGCCGATGTCGCCCTGCAGGCAGAGAGGGTAGATCAAAACAATGCAACACATTTTGGTGGGAAATCAGAGAAAACTAAACTATTAATAATAACTGTAAAAGTTATCTGGAAAATAGACCAATATGACAAAGTCCTGCTGCTTTTAACTGTTTGGATTCATTCTCAGATAAATACAATAAAACAAATGATAATAATAATTTGTAGAAATGTTTGTATTAAATGTGTTTTAATTTTGATAAATAAGATGTGAAATTTGACCAAAACTAAACAGCAGTTTGCTTGTTTCTGTAAATGTGAACTTTTTGTAAAATGTACCTTCAGACCGAGCTCTCCACTCTCGCCTGGGTCGCCCTGCAGTCCAGGTTCTCCCTGCAGGAAGAATCCATCCAAATCAAAAGGCATTTACAAAAAGTCAAAGCAGGTAATCATTCAGAGAGCAGTGTTTGACGTAATGCTTGATGCTGACATGAAGCTTTGGAATGTCAGATCTGCTGGTGAACTCACCATCCCTCCAGAGAAACCAGAAGCTCCTTCTTCTCCTTCAGGTCCAGCATCCCCCTGCAAATTAATTCTGAAATCTTTTTAAAACCGAAAATTTAAGCCAATAAAACTTCTCTTCTTTCACGTTTGTGAAGATCTTCCTCTTCCTTAGATATTTATCAGATTTAATCAAACCAGCTGTGCATGCATTTGCTCTCTTTTCCATTAAATTTGTACATTTATGTGCTTGGGGCTAATTGAGACACTTTTCTGTGTAACATTAACTAATGAAAGTCATCATAATTGTTACTTTTATTGTCTCACTTTCATTAGAATTTACTTACCACTGGTCCAGTGTCTCCTCTTTTTCCAACGACCCCTTTGGTTCCCTTATAACCCTAAACACAACATAAAAATGAATTAAAAAACCCATAGAAATGATTTCAGACACGCTCTTGTTCTTTCATGATAATGAGCACGCAGGACAGGCTTCTTGACCTCTCTGCCTTGAATTCCAGGCCGACCAGTTTGCCCTTGAAGACCTCTTGATCCCTAAATAGACAACAGACAAATTCAAATTTAGGAAATTATGATTTAGAAAGAAAAATCCTGTTTCTGCCACTAAATAACCAAAATTTTAGAATGAAAAACTAATTCTTCGTGTCCTTTTATATTAAAAGGTAAAGTGTTGTATTTTGGTTTGCATGCTAACTTGAGAATCCAGTGGGTTTAATACAGAGAGCATCAACTCAAACTCTTTAAGGAGTTTTTAACATCATTTACTTTAAAAACTAAGAACTGCATACATTTGCAGATGACATCATTCTTACAAAAATGCAACTTCCTGTAAGCAGTCCTTTGAGTAAAAAGAGACAAATTCTCAAATAGACATATTTTATAAACTCCTAATTAAATGAAATAACCTAACTATCATGACTTTATACCTTTGGTCCCGCAAAACCAGCAAATCCGGGCCCCCCAGGTTCACAGTCACACTCTGTGGGGCCCTCCTCCCCGAGCGCAGCATCGCCTCCAGACTCCTCTAAGGAGTCGGTGTCCGGGCCTGCAGGACGGTACGGCACCTGAACAAGGACAATAACGTCCAGCGAGGGTCAGAGAAATTCATTTGAGTCACTCCAGAAACATTTAAAGTCAAAGTTTGTTTGTCTTTTACTGGTGACCACAACATTAATGTTTAACATTTGACTTTATTGACATGATCAAAAATAAGCTGGTTTGCAGGACAGAATCACACGACACTCTGGAGAATCTAAGGGGTCAAATTTGGCTACTATTTTGTCATTTCACATTAAAAAAAATGTTTTCATTTTTTCCCAAATTATTTTATTTATTTTTTTAGGCTGCATTTAATTTCTATGCAAAATGAATAAATAAAAATAGCTCAAGAAGTTTAAAAGTCCAGAAGAAAGTAATTCTTGAGTTTTCCAGATCCTTTCACTAAACAAGACATTTTTCTTTGAAAATGCCCACATTTTTATTTATTACATTTGGTGATGGAGTAAATGCTGTTGTATCAGATGTATGCTTTTTATTAAACGCATCTCAATTGTTTTTCCGTAAACCCTCTTGTTGTCTCAGCTAAGAACTTGGACCGAGCTCCCTACCTGCATGGTCTCAGTGTCCTCCTTGGCGTAGTGAGACTCGGTGGTGGAGGCGATTGGAAAGACCTCCTCTGTGATCATGGTGACTCCAGTGCGGTCGTAGTCCTCCTCCTCTGGTGACTGGCTGTAGTGGTCGACGGCAGGAGATTCTTCATAGATGTTCTCAGCTGCAGAAACACAGGCAACATGAGAAAACTTCAACACAAAAGAAATCTGTTAGTTAAGATTTATAATTTCTTCTTTAAATATGAAAATTGACAAGTTTTTAATTAAAAAATGTGGGGAAAAGTTAAAGGGAAATAAAAGCCCTCCATCAATCGATCATGTGATTAAAGGAGAAAAAAGGTGATTGAAAATTTTTATATTTCAACACTGACAGGACGCTTTGAAAATTCAATTCTGGAAATTTTGATTTGCTTCATTGTCATCATAAGAAATTCAAAACAGGAGCAAAGAAGCAAACATCTCAAATATACATACATGTATCTGTTGTGTCTTCGTGAATGAATGATTTGATTTGCTTTAAACCGGTTTTGTCCACCTTAGTTAAAATGAAAGAGGAGCATTTGAATTTTAAGAACTTTATTGTACCTGACGGGTCTCCCGAGTACTCGTCCTGACAGAGAGAAGAGACCACACACAGCAGGAACACAAGGAGCTTCCACACCTGCAGCAAACAGCCTTAATTTAATCCACAAGATTGTGTGAAAGTGAAAAAAGACAAAGATAAAGCAGTCAGATGGGGAGTTTGAAAAAAAACCCAGCTCTGGCGAATGTTTTCAAAAATTCTTTCTGTAGAGTTGTTAAAAGAAAAGCTCATTTTAAAATGTTTGCTAAAAAATAGTCCATTTATAAACTATTTCTAGAACGAATGTATCTTTTAGTAAGCGCAAAAATCAAGATATGTAATGTTTGAAAAACAAAGAGAACTTGTGCATTTAATGTTTGTTTTTTTGTGGAAAAAAATCTATGATGGGAAAACATCAATAACAACAACAACAAGTATTATTTTTAGAGCTTAAAAAAAACAGGTTTAACATCTTGAAAAATGGAGACAAAGAAAAAAGTGTGTGTTTATTGAAAATTAGAAAATATAGTTTTAGTTCAGCAAGTATTCTAAAACGCTCTTAACTTACAAAATAACCCTTGTGCTATCTTAGATGACCCCACCCTTACTTTGACTGGTTCTCCCTACAATGACAAAGGTGGATAGAGGTGGAAAGATTTCATGTAATCTATGGACACCAGTGAAGATCACAAATCATTTAAGAAAAAAAGGTTCAGCGCACTGTCTAGTGGGTCTAGATGACCCAACTCCCAATGTTAAAATGCTTAGGATAGCACAAGGGTTACAAGTGGACCATAAATGCATCTTCTAAGATGTTTAGGCGTTCATTTTCCCAAAGAACTAAAGTTAAAACTGTGTTTGTGTGCTTTTTATGCTTTTCCAGTTCAAGCTACCTTAATCTACTGAAATGAAGAGTAGGCATCAACCACTTCCACTGATGAACCCTCTGACCTTAGTGCAGAATGTCAACCCATCAAGAGCATCAAAAATGCTGCTGAAGCTCTGAAGAGCCCTGATGATGATGATGGTGGTGGTGTTTGGGTGAGAAGTCAAAAGACTGAGGTTTCTTTGTCAGGGTAGAAACCGCACAGCCCTTCTCAAACTCGTTCCACATTCCTGAAGCCGCGGTGAGAGCCCGAACACCAACCCAGCAAAGAGCTGCAGGGTTCAGCGGACAGCTGACACCAGGTCAACGGTCTGATGGTTGAGGAGGACCAAACCTCAGCAGTAACCACCATCTCCCAGCATCAAGGTGACAATGAACTTAAACACCTTGGAGAACCTAAAGGGTTGAGTTGTGAGGGCAGAAACACTTTGAACTTCTTTTTTAGAGTTGAATGAATTTACTTTTTCATATCACTTTCAGTCTAATACCTGGAAACACTGGAGGAGCTGCCTACTGACCCTCCCACTTTAATTAATTTATTTTGTGTTTTTTAACAATCATTACTTTTGAGTTATGCATTTTCAACTATTTAAATATTTTCTGTACTATACTATACTATACTTTACCATACTTTACTATACTATGCTATACTATACTTTAACTATTGTATTTTTTTCTGAGCCATAGAATGCTGTTTTGTAATGAAAGAAAATGATACAAATGAACAAGAAGAAATTATCTTACAGTTAAAAAAATGACTGGATTGGTTTGAAAAAGCAGTTAAAAAATATCTTTATTACGTGCAAAATTAAAGAAGCTTGTAATGTTTGAAAAAAAGCAGAATGGATGCGTTTGATGGTTTATTTTGGTGGATAAATGTATGAAGGGAAAACTCAAAAGCATTATGAACATTTCATAGACTTTAAAGAGTTTGAAACAGTGCACACAAAAATGAGCTGTTTTTGTTTAAAAAAAATCTTTAAAAAATCATTTTAGATTAGTAAACAAAACTTCTCAAGATTCTAAAAATTGTGGCAGACAAAAAGTACTCAGATTAAAAGACTTTAACTCCCTCTTTTACGTTTTCCCTCCATTTTAAACCATTTCCATGAAATAAAATGGATTTTTTTTTGTCCCCGTCTTACCTTGGGACTGGAGACTCCCATGATGCTGCAGTCTTCTCTGATCAGATCCTGATCAGGAGGCTTTAAAAACACAGATCAGGACTCGCTCGGGCTGATTTAACTGTCTGGCTCACAGCATCTTGACTGCAATGGTTCCTCTTCCTGTCCTCCTTCCCAGGATCCCTCAGATTCCCCGGATCTGAGCAGATCCGCTCCATCTTTGCCCTCCATCCCCACCTCTCAGCGGGGTGAGAAATATTTGCTCCAGAATCCAACATTAGTGAAGAGGAAAAATCCACGAAAAACTCATTTTCTGTTCATATTTTAACATTTAAAAAATCACAAACATTTAAGCTTTGCCCTATTTATTTAAAAAAAAAAACAATATACTGATAGAAATGTTGGGCCGCCAAGTCAAAAAGTATTCGCAGAATGAATCAAAAGGCACATTTTAATGTTTCCTGCATTTTAGTTGGAGCAAGCAGGACCTTTGACCCCGTGGAGAAAGTCTGTTAGTCATAACGCTTCTGTAACACATTCTTCAGTTTGTAGAGACACAAAAATGCACAAATGTTTTAATAATGAGCAGATTTAGTCCATTTGAGATCAAACTGAAAATGAAAAGCGCCTTAAAACATCTTTTAACAAAAGGATCAACAGATTTGTGATGTTTATTCCAAAACCTTTATTCCAGTTTACATTTTGAAATGAGGTGACATGTTTCTACATCTGAGAGAAAAGGAGTTTCATTTGATCAGCACTTTTCTTTCTCTCTGTCGTCTTTCTTCTTTTTCTTCTTCTTCTTCTGGTCGTGGTGATGATGATGATGATGATCCTCTGGAGAACGGGAATCCCTGTTGAGATTCATCCAAAGTGATCTTTAACATTCAGAAGATATTCTGCGGTTTAACATAATAAATATTTCATGTTGCGATTCTTAGAAGCAGTTTCGATCATTTGGGAGACTAAAATGTTGTGACCTCTCCTTCCTTTTCTTCTTCTTCTTCTTGCTCTCCCTGTCGGGACTCCGTTCCCGGCTGCGATGACGTCTTCCGTGCGAGTGACGAGACTCTGCGGACGCCGACCGCCTTTGATCCAGCCGCCGACTGAAAGGGAAACTTCCTGTTTTAGTAAACCGCCCACAGCGGTTAAGTCCTACTCGACCAGAATATGTGGGACATGAACATGAGGGATCTGTACCTGTGGGAGGAGTGCTCAGATCTCTGTGACTCCTCTTCCTCTTCCTCTTTCCACTGACGGGCCAGTTCCTCTGAATGGACACTGATCACTTCTCTGATCACCTGCAGGGATCAATAGGAAGTCATTCATGAGCGTCTGACCTGACGCAGGTTCATTAACAGGAGATGTATTCACTGAGAAGAGACTGCAGCCGCTGCACGCCAGCATATTTCCATACAATGAACGTTTTCTGGAACTGTTTGCTTTCTGTGAAGACAGTGAAAATAAGCCACACCCCCTTGTTTAAATCTGTAGTTTATATTATAACAGCTTTGTGGTTTGTTTCCACTCCTCAGAGCGGAGAGTGTCGTCATCCTGCAGAGCAGCTTGAGCTGGAAAGCAGAAGAGCTTTTAAGCCGAGCGCTGAGGTCGTTTTCTGTTGTAAGCGATAAGAAAATGCACAAAATGCTCTGTGGTCTGCTGGCCAGTTAAAGTGTGCAACATTTCCAAAGTTAGCAACTTTAAAAACTACTCAAGTGTCAATTTTGAGTCAAACAGAAAGGCAAGAGGTCAGAGCACCAAGTCCATGAGGCAGCGCTTCGATCATCTTTTGATCTATTTTCAAAGTGTTCCCAGTGGTCTTTTAATTATGTTTATGCCATTTTTAGCCAAAATCAGGACATATTTTCTGCAGAGCAGCAGGAGTTCATTAGAAATTCAACTCTAAGTTGTGGGTGGGACTGTTGGTGCAGAGCAACCCCGCCTCCCCTTCCCCTTTCCATTGCTAAGAGCTCGGAGCAGGGAGCCCATGGGAACCTCCGCCCGGCGTATTTTCTACATCATGATAAGCTCTTTCTCCAACAGCACCTGATTCACAACGATTCGATAAAATAAATACTCAGAAATAAAGTTTTAAGCCTAAGTTTCTTTATAAATGTCCTCCATTATCAAAATAATACCTGAAAAACATGTTAAATAATACGTTTTTTTAATCAGAGTGGATCTCTAAGTGTCAAAACTTGATTTGTCACACAAATGAAAAGGCTGGATGGACAAACTACCGGTAAGCAGCAAAAAAGTAAACCCCAAATGCAGTGAAGGGTTGGAAATAAAGTGAAAGTGTGACTTCATTGGTTGGTTTACCTCAGTGTAGGACTTCTTGGTGATGTGAACATTCTTGGCTCGGTAGGACTGACGCCGCCGCTTGTAGTCCCTCATCTCTGCTATGAGCTCCAGGTGACTCTTTGGCTCATTTTGTTTGTCATCTGCAAATAAAACACACATTAGTGCTTAAACAAAACAAAAAAAAGCTACAGTTTAAAACATTTGCTAGAAATATAAAATTGCTCAAGAATCGGATAATTTGCTTTCCAGCTATGTCTGTTTTAAAGAGTTGATCAGTGACTCGCACCTTTCTGGAGTTTGGACACCAAATCTACGTAGAGATCGTCTTTGTTGCCTTCCTTCTGCTGGCCGAGGGCGCCGATCACGTGATCGTAAAGAGCCAATCGATCGGCGACGGTGAGATCGCACACGGCCCGCTTGTGGTTCTGAGGAACGTCGACGGCTTCGCCGGAGTACTGACCTGCAGGGGGATCAGGGAGGCGTTAGCACGCGACCAGCGGACGAACATCTGCTTCATCTGTGGGTCAGTCATTCACACAACAGCGTCTGTCATCTCCACAGACTGGCATGTGCAATTTCAGACACAAAATTCAGTTTTTTCTTCATTTATAATGTAAGAATATTTTCTTAAATAGCCTTACAAACATGAGATAATTGACTGAGAATTAAATAATATTTTAAAAATCCATGTGCTGATTTACCTTGATAATAGTAGTAAAAACACGGTGGGAAAAATAAGAATAATAGAAAAAAAATTCTGAGTAATAATACCTTCTATTTGTGTTTGTATTTCACAAATTGTTTTTTGTACTGAGGCTCTAAAAATAAGTTATTTATTGATTATTGATTTATTGGGGTTTAAACCTAAAACTAGACTGAAATAATAAACATGAGTCTATCAGGATCAAATGGGAGCGACTGAATATTAAACTTTTTTCACAACTAAATCTCTTTACAGATAAAAACAACTTTTCCAGTTGACATTTCTCACATTTTTGCTATTAATTTATATTCGAAATCAACTGCTAATTTCAGACCTTTAAACTAAAGATTTGTCTAGTAAATGGAACAGGAATGCTATGTTTATTATGGAAAGATCAAAAATATATCAATATGTATGCCTATATGAATAAAAGTAACATTCTAAAAGTCTTTCCCCACCACGTAGAGGGAAAAGCCTGCTGTAACGTAAATTCAATAATGAGCCTGCAGATTCCCTCTGGAGGTTTCAAAGGATATTCTTTTTTAAAGGATACTGCACGCTATCAGGCAAGCCTGAACCAGAGCAGCAGCACTTTCTACAGCCCACCTCTTGTAATACTCACCCCTGTTGCTGCAAAGAGAACACACAGGGAAAAAAAATGACATCAAACCAAAAAGAAAAGTCATTCTTGTCTGCTGTAGCTGCCATGTTTCTCTTCCAGAGAACAATAAATACATATTTGATCTTAATACAGAGTGGCACACAAATGGTTCTGTATTCTCCTTAACAGGAGCGGATACCTTGCCAGAAAACTCCCTCCATCTTCATCAGCGGCGCTGCAGATCTAGCCTGAAGGATCACCTGGTGTTGGGTGGCCTTGTCTGTCAGACAAAAACAGAAAACTGTCAGAGAACCAAAAAGATCCAATTTCAACATGCATGAATGTTAGCAGCACAGTTTTACATCAATTTATGAATTAGGAATAGAGGGTTCATTCAGGGTTTATGAATTAATCCTCAGTAATCTCCAATCGGTGAGTTTATTAATCACATCAGCTAAGACAGGAATGACGCCAACTCATTCAGAATTTAACATGTAAAAGGTTTTTGACTTTGACATTTTTGGTTTAAAACAAACAAGAGGAATGCAGCATAATTGTGATATGCCTTAGAATAAATCTATGTAGGATTTTAAAGATTTTAGGAAAGTTTTGCTTGTTTTTATAGTCATTTTTATTATTTTGACTTTGTCTTTACTATTTTCTTTAATTATACATTTTTTAGGTTTAGGTTTTTAAATTTACTAGTAGTTAACCATTTGGTTTACTACAGTTTTATGTTTATTGTGAAAATAATGGGTCATAATAAAACAATATCTGTATAAAAAAAATAAAAGAAAGAAATGGCTGAGGTTATACTCATGAAAAAGCTATTTATAGGTAAATTATTAGAGCAATTTGGAAAATTGTGAATAATGCTAAGAAATGCTCCAGACTATTTAGAATTAAGATAAGCAGATATATCTGTGCCTTTTAATTTTTCTCTTTTTGAGTCTGTTTTATCGCTGAAATTTCAATCGATTGTCTTTAATCATGGAAACTGTTTTACATTCCTTCAAATTAGCCTGGAGTTTCTTGTTTTTCTAACAAAAACAATCCAAAAATGAATGAATATCAAGACAATGAATAAAAATGTGAAACAAACAACAGCTAGAAACACAATTTTTGTCTTTTTTTCAGTGAATACTCACCCATTGTCAAGCTTCTGACAGAGCTGTTTTCATAACACACAGATGGATCGTACATCTCTGCCTAAGAGAAGAATTGACAGATTTGGAGTAATTTAGTTATGCAGACAACAACAAAACAAACAAAGAACCCAATATTTGCATAGTTTCTGCATCACCTGCTCCTCTGCCGAGTAGCCCATTTTTCTCAGCCTGCAGGAGGTCTTGTGTTTCTCCATGGACTTGGCTGGGACTCTGTGGTCGGGGTCATAGGGACACTGCTCCAATGGCTCCTAAAATCCCGCCAAAAAGACGAGAAAACACCCCGTTTCTCACTACACATAAATGTGAGCGGTTCATGGGCGCGGATCTGCTGATCTGTGATCATCATGATGATACCTGGTTGGAGGCTCTGTAATCCGGTGACCATCCTAGCGTCTCAAATATGTCGTGCAGCTGTTTTTTGCACTTTTCCGTGAATTCCGTCAGCTCCCGAAGACATTTCAGACGATCCTCATCGGTTTGTGGTTGGAACGAATCCGACATGATATATATTTCGACGTTTTTTCCCCATCCAAACCAGCAACGTTTCTGCTTTACTTTGCGGAGACGGAAGTTTGTTGTATTTCCGCGCGATTTGATGACGTGACGGAAGTTTGTTGTATTTCCGCGCGATTTGATGACGTAACACTACTTCCTGGCAAGTGCTTTCTAGGAAATGTAGTTTGATTACTCACTTGGTGGTTTTAACATGTCCTTGTAGTATTTTTTCTCATGATGCAAGAAATATATAAAGGAAATTACTGTTAAAATGGATTCTCTTTATTTATCTGTGAATCATGATCTGATGAAAAAAACTGCAGTTGAAAAAAGCTTGTAGCAGTGACATAAGTGCTGCAATTCGCTGCTCCCCTCCATTCTGATGCATCTGCTTTAAGACAAGTAGATTCATGTACGTCTTTGTTTTCCTCGTTCGAGTTGACAACTGACTCAAAACTACTATTGCTCGCCATTTTTGTTGCACCTGTATTGTTAAATTGGGGTTGTTAAGGACTTTAAGCTTACAGGAGAGTATTTTAACCAAGGGACGATGTGACACGTGGACAGGTTTACATCAACAGTGCCACTCACAACTCAGAGGTTAATTTCTAAGGAACTACTTTTGCTCTTCAGAAACTATGTCCTACTAGAAAACTACAGATTTCTTTGATTTTGGCTAAAGAGATTTAGATAATAAGTAGAAGACCACTGGTAATTTTTAAGAAAAATAGATAAAAAAATGATTTGAGAGGATCCTTAAAACTTAATTTGGCTCAACTTGGCTGGGAAATTGCTGAATATTTTTTACCTTTAAATAGGGATTTTGAACGGTGACAGTGAATCTAAAATATGAGGAAATGAAAACTTGATGCAAGTTAAGAGAACTGAAATTAAGGAAGGTTCACTCAACCATAATAGCTTCTATAAATGTTTAATGGCTCTGCCGCACATGAATGATCATGAGAGATGGCTTAGTGTAAGTAAAATCAAAAGCTTAAATGTGCACAATGATGTAGTTGTTCCAGTTTAGCCTGTATTATTTACTTTGGATTATTTCGTGAATAAACAACATTCTAACTATATGTCATGGCAGAACAACAAACTATTTTAAAATACATCATTTTGTACAGTTTAGCTGCAGTGGTCTGTTTCAGGAAGACTACCGGTACATTTGACTGCTTAGAACTGTACATATTATCCATCACCAGCAGAGGGCAGCAGCGCAGCATCTGATACATAAATAAATATACAGTATATACAGAGAGAGAGACTCACAGATTTAAACATGTTAAATTCATCAAGAACAGTTCCGCATGGCATATATATTGATCTCAAGTTACTTTTAAGACACAAAGGACAATTACATAAATATAACAAACGCAAAGTGACCGACTGAAAGTGTAAATAGCTGTTTTGTCAGTGGCAAAACGCAAATTCATTTAAGTTTCAAGTGGGGTACAGGTGTTCTTGCAAAAACTCAGGATCCATGAGGCCATCTGTAAACACATCCCCTGTTCTGTGAAGAAAAAGACAGCAATCGCATGTTAAGTTTCTTTTAAAGATGTCCAAAGCCTGCAATGAAAGAAAGAAAAAAAAAACAAGGTATGAATACAAGATCTTATATTTGTTCTTCCAGAAAGTACTTACATTACTTCAACAGTATCTTCAACAGCCACTTCTTCCACCACTTCCACCACAACATTTCTTGCCACTGCAAAAAAATAATCAAAAACAAAACATTAGTTTGGCAAATGCACAAACTGACATTTGTAGAAGATGACATGCTTATTCAGACACATTCAAAAAAGATAAGACGAGAAGAATTACTTAATGATCAAACTGAAAACATTTGTATTTAGCAAATTAAAGTCTAACATTTACCGCAGGCCTTTAGTATCAGCAAACATATTGTTCTAGTTCCTATTAAAGGATTTCTTTTCTTATGGATTTTTAATTGATTTAGATTTTAGATTCAGATTTAATTTATTTTTCATTTGCACAGTTTTCACACAAAATTGGTTTCAGTAATGCCCAAACAAGATTAAATAGAATTTGAAGAACAAAATAAAAAAATGATATTAAAGGTTTTTTTTCATATTTGTCTTTCCAGCAGATCTGGTATAATTGTTACAGCTTAAAATAATAACTTATTCAAATCAGTGCTTGTATCCCCCACCTTTTCACCTCTTCCTTTTACACTCTTCCACCCTCCCCTCACATTCTCCCCTCTCCCTCCCCACACACACTAAATGTAACAAATAAATAAAAACTAATACAACAAAAAGGGGTTTATAAAAAGCTACACTCTAGTTTCTCGAAGCTATATAACCTCTTTTTGTGATAGTAAAACCTGTCCAACACAAAAAGCCTTCAGCTCTAATCTGTTGAACAAGTTAAAAGGAGAAGAAGAAAGCAAAAAAAAAAAAAAAAAAAAGTTTTTTTTTCCAATATAACTCTATGTGTTAAATTGAACTTACTTCCATAGTAAATCAGTGGAGATCCTCCCCAGAGGGGGCTCATTCCTTCTGGGTCCCTTTGCTCATAAACATCAACACACTGGTGAGTTTCTGTTCTTACTCCATCACTCCAACAGCCACTTTCAATGAAATGCTGCATCTCCTCTTGATCATCTTCAGCTATGGTTCTTCGATTTTCCCATGAGGAGATGCTTTGCTCCTGGTCGGTCACGCACAGAGAGCTGGAGACTCCTGAGTGTGTGGGAGGTTCACATGGAGACCACTGAGCATCAACCGCCTGACAGATGAGGTTTTGGTAACCTGAAATCAGAGGGGCAAAGTCATCGGGTGGTGACACGAGGAGCTGAATCGTCAAAACTAAAAATTACATTTCAATTTTTCGTCACAAAGGCACATGGCTGTTTGATGCAGGAAACAAAGGGGTTGGTCTTCAGGTCTGAATCCTGCGTTGAATCCATCTGTTTCCTGTCCCTTCAGCGGTGGCCTGCTGTGCTTGGATGGAAAATAAGATCTGCAGTCCTGACGTCACACTGGCACTCCATCATAGTGCGCAGACTCTCCTGACGGGAGGCCACGCAGGTCTTCAAGCTCCAAACAAAAATGCTCACACATGCACACAATGTCTGGATAGTTATCTGGAAAGTTTCTAGTCAGATAACACATTTTAGCCTCAGAGATTTAGTCATTCCATTATTTTTCTTGATGAGAGTCTTGCTTTTATGCAAGATCTAAATAAATAAACTGCAAGAACTATAAAATAGAAATGATGAAAGTATGTAAGAAATCTATTTTTAAAGCCTTGGGGAAAATGAGCAGCCTTTCATTAAATGCAGTTCAATCTTTAAACCTGTATTTACCCGTGTGATGACACACCGAAGAAAAATCCTCTGCTGCGTCTTCATCTTCTTCTTGGTAGGTTGGCATGCTTGAATGTAGACAAAGACGAGGACACACAGGTGGCATGACCCAAAGATTAGGATTATGTGGGTACATTCCTGTTTAGACGAGGGAAAACTAACAGCCTCTTCCTTTCTGCTAGCCCTCTAAATAGAGGAGCAGACTTCTGGGTATTTCTGCTCTCTGCAGGAGCCACTGTGTCACCTCAAAGGACAAGCTGATTGGGCGAGATTGGTCACTTATGATGTAATGCATTCTAGTAAAGGATCATTCCAACACTTTATGCTTCTGCAAAATACATTTGATTCATGAAGACACGCAGGTCTGTTTTTGTCATTTGCCGCCACAGCTAAAGGTTTTTATGAATCAAAGTTGTTATTATGTTTGGCAAATCCTTCTAGTGTTAGAGACATTAAAAAATAACTACAGTAAAATACAGCTCAGTCGATGTAATTGTTATCATTTATTGTTTATGTATTTGATTATCTTCTTCAGAGGGGTTTGGCTTTCCTGCATTCTGGAGTAGCCTACATTAGAAGGCTGCCGCCTGCAGTGGATGTGTTTGATCAGCTGTTGGGATTCTCCCTGGGGAATTTGCATCCTTGCACTCTGTGGATGTTGCGTTTGGGCCGAACAGCAGTACAGGAAGGGTACCAGACTTGGAAGTGCTTTGTTCTTCTAGGAGGCTTCAATGCCCACATGGGCAATGGCACTAATGCTCAGAGGGGAATGATGGAGAGGAACCAAAATGGGAGTTTGAATATTGGACATTAGAAATGTCTTTTGACCTTCAGTTGTGTGTCCTTGACCTTTGGGTGAATGAAGAGGTGGAGCTTTTACGACTTGATGTTTCAGAGTTCAAGGTCTCTTGTGCCAGTCGGAGCAGCAATCCACAAACCCAGTGGTGGTTGTTAAAAGTAAGGTGTGCAGTAAAGTGGAAGAAGGATTTCTACTAGGTCTGGCTGCCTTGTGGGACTCCTGAAGTATCAGCATTCCAAGCTGCATGAAACACAGGCAGTTGCAGAGGCAAAAACTCGGGTTAGGGAGGACTTCAGGGAGAAGTACTACTACTTTCCCTCAATGATGTTTTGGGAAACCATTTGGCACCTCAAGAGCAAGTAGTTCTGGAAAGTGCTCTGTGGGAGGTTTTCTGGGAAAGAGGGACCTGGAGCTCCATATAATGACCTTGACCTTGGTGACGTCAAACCGAAACTTAACTCAGCAAAGATAGGAAAAAAGTGACATGACACACAACGCATGCGAATTTCTTTTTGGCGATGTCAGTGGCAGTCATATCACGCTAAGTCGCGCTCAAAGTAGTCAGCAAAATCAAAGAGAAGACAAAAGCGAGATTTGACACAACGCACGCGAAAAAATGTGTTTTGCAAACGCAAAAAACGTTTTTGAAAGCGAAAAAACGTTTTTGAAAGCAAAAAAAAGTTTTTAAAAGCAAAAAAAAATTTTTTTGAGCAAAAAACTTAGAAAGTTTTGTGTTCAACTTAGAAAGTTTTGTGTGCAACGTGGTGGCAGAAATATCACTCCATACAGATCAACCAAAATTCAAAGCCCTCAATTTCCTTTTCAGTCTATGTTTCTGCCCCCATGTGAAGTCCTGAGCTTTGGTTTCTTCACTGAAAGGATAAGACTCAGGATTTAAGCAGCTGAAATGACTTTCCTCCACAGGGTGGCTGGGTGTATCCTTGGAGATGGGGGGAGGAGCTCAGTCAGAGGTGTAGAGCTGCTGCTCCTCCACACTGAAAGAAGCCAGTTAAGGAGGTCTGAGCATCTCCTTTAGATGGCTCCTGGAGACCTACCTGGGTAGATATGTCAGACATGTTCCACCAAGTGGAGAGCACAGATGAAACTCAGGCCATGCAAGAGGAGCTCTCTCTCTGCAGCAGCACCTTGGTGTCCCATGACAGGATGGAAGGAAGCCTCTGTTCCTCCACATGGACTGCTGCCCCAGTAATCCAACTCTGGATAAGTGAAAAAAAAGATGGATGTATGGTATTATTTCTGTGTGATGAGTTGTACTTTTTACATTATCCTCCTGCTAAGGGTAGGTTAAATTTGATGCAACAAACTGTGCAACAAAAGTCTTATCTATATGACACACAATAAAATACGACTGCACCCACTTTAGCCCAGAGATTGACTAATAAAAACTGAAGACCTTTTATCCTAATATTTTTTTTCTTCTGTTTTAAAAAAAAAGTTCCATCTGATGTTGGTTTGTTAGGTTATGTATTTGGACCGTCACAACACCATTACATTCTCTTGCTTTTTAATTTAACTAAATATATATTAGGTGGTATATGCTACATTTACACTGTTCCATTTATTTCATTTTTTGTCCACAAATGTACTCTTAGGAGTAGTAATATCAAGCTGGGAGTGGAAACACAGTACATTTTACTTTAACCTGAGGAGTTAAAATTCAAGTACAGGGGGTCGATGTGGCTACAAACATGGCCAGCACTTTTATTTATTTATTTATTTATTTATTTAAAAAAAAATTTATTTATTTATAACAGTTTAACTTTTTGGTGCCCCCCCCCCACGGCATAGCCATGGGACGGCCTAAGAGGTCACGTGTTCCCTCTCCTCCAATAAGAATGCAGTATTGTTCCTGGCGTTCAGGAAACTGGCCACTAGAAAGAATCCGGAAACAGACTGACGCTTTCACCCTTTTTTCTCTCTTAATCCACATATCCTGTGTTATCACTTCAGTTTTGCCGGAGGCTACAAAACAAACGACTCTGTCTGTTGTTGTGGCCACACTTTGGTTTGAAAGTTTATTGTTCACCGGCAGAAACAACCCTGTGAAAACAGCGAAGCTTCGATTTTAATTGGCTTTTTTCCTTTGATACATTTCCTCAATGGCCTATCCTGGATACGGAGCCCCACCAGGAGGATTCCCAGCAGGAATGGTAAGGAACTCCAAAAATGCATCTGAATCCTGAATAAAATCTAAATATTTCCACAGTGACACGCCCGTCCCCTGCAGTTTAGAGGCTGCTTTAATTATAAGAAACAAAAACAAGACTTCTTCTCTCAACTTTAATCAAACCAATGCATAAAATGGTTATAAAGTTTTATTTAATTTTAATATAATGATACTTTATTTTAAAATAAATAAAATCAGATTTAATCACGAGACAAAAACTAAAATAATAATAATAACTAAAAGATATATATTTTTTAACCCAATCATGTTAGTATTTAAATTTAAATCAATTATATTGGACATTAAGTGACTTAAACTGAGTTTTAACATGGTTTTACAAAAAAGCAAAACTTTGATTTTAATGTATTATTTTTAATTGTGGCAGGTACTTTTCAGTGCAAATGATGAAATGACCGTTTCCTATGGCGACATGGCCATAGGTTTATTAGACATGTGTGACACTCCTTATGGTTTTCTGAATCTTTTCCAGGAGATCAAAGATCATTGGAGTCTGTAGGTTAGTCAGAGGTCATTCACAGGTCTTCTCTGCATCCGTTTCTTTAGATAAAAACTGATAAAAAGGGTTTAACATTCAGCAACGATACGAAGAATAACTTGTTATACTGGAAAGATAACATCAGAAATTCTTTTCTGTCCTAAATGTTTTTATTTAAAAGAAACTTATTATAAAAAAATAAAGAAAATACATGTGTTATACTTCTAAATATATATAATATAATAAAAAAATGAAAACCAAGGTTAAATATTGATAAATAAGTAATTATGAGTCACATTTTTGTTTGCCCAAATTAGGCAGTGGTTAAGAGACTCTGATTTAGTTGTTTCTTCTAATCTTAAAAGTTTACTTTCCCTTTAATTAAAAATGTAGTTTGAGTAGCTGCTTGTAGTTTTGACTAAAGTTTTTTGTTTGTTTGTTTTAGCAGCAAGATCCTCTTTATGGATATTTCTCTGCAGTGGCTGGACAGGTAAGAAACCCACTGAAGGAAAATGAAATCCTCGTCAAGTTTCTTCACTTTGGCAGTTCTGCTTCCTGTGACTTTTGTGCAACAACTGTCAGTTATTGGTCTTCATCCTGAACCGAAGCCTTCAGGGCTTCTTCTATCAGCCTGCACGAGAAGCTAGTTTTATCTCCTGTTCTTTTATCCTGTCTTGTGTGATGATGTTATTATTCATGTGCTAAATAAATGAATGACTTTTCTCCAGGACGGACAGATCACAGCAGATGAGCTGCAGGCCTGCCTCACTCAGTCCGGCATCTCCGGCACATATAAACGTACGAGCAGACGCTTTTGTTCTTTGGTTCTGATACTTTTTCAACTTAAAAAATAATTAGTATATACAATAAAAGCATTTCTATTCCCAGCTTTCAGCCTGGAGACCTGCAGGCTTATGATCAACATGCTGGACGTATCCTTTTTAAACAAACTGCTGTACAGCAGAGTCAGTACTACTAAATATTAATCTGTACTATAAAGTCCTTCTAAGCTGTCATGTACAGTAGTTTCTGAGCAGATCACTAGGACACATTTAGAATATTTTTTGGTGAGTTTTTTCCATCAGAGATGCTAGAGGTCCTTGACTGACGTTGCTGACTCAGAGGGACATGTCCGGCACCATGGGCTTCAACGAGTTCAGGGATCTCTGGCAGGCTCTGAACGGCTGGAAGGAACAACTGTGTCCTTCGTCAGCGATCAAAGTGGAACAATAGAGGGCCACGAGCTGCAGCAGGCCATCAGGACCTTAGGTAAGGGTCACACTCTTTGCCCTGATCTATTTCAAACTGTTTGCACATTGAAGACTCAATGCCTTATCTTCAAGTCATTCTGGAGTTTAGCTGCAGCTCAGTTTTCTTGTTGAACTGTGGTATGACAGTAGGTTTTTGTTTACTGCCGTTTTCAGAGGAATAACTGGAATTGAAAGGATTTTCTTTAACATGGTTTCTAAACTTGTCAGTTGCTGGCTCCAAGGTCTGTCTTGGCATCTCCGTTATCTAAATGACTCATTTAAAGGAATAATGGCGGTAAAATCATGTAAGAAGACTCAATAATTCAGGATGGCTCCATAGTAGAAAATGGTTTTAAAAACTTTACTTTTTAGAAAAATTGAGTCTTGGAAACATTTTTTAAAACTTCTTCTTATCACCTAAATCCATATTTAAATGGCATATAGCTGTTTGGGTACAACCTGAGCCCTCGAACATGAACTGCATCATGATGGCGCTATTAACCACGGCAAAATCACTTTGATGATTTTGTCAGCTGCAGCGTGAAGCTGCGGGCTCTGACCGGTGAGTAAAACCCAAAATAAATCAGAAATTCTTTGGAAACTAGGTCTTTTTATAAACTTTATTTCAACCTTTTTAATCTTTTACCAGGTTGTTTCAGAGCTTTATGGATTGGTATTACTTTAAGGGAGGACCTTTTTACTCTGAATAAAGTTTCCAACAAATGTTTTTATTCACCCTTTTGATTTATTCTGATTTTCTTTCAAATCTGTTCACCTAAAGTTGTGATAGTTCAGGTTGATAGCATAAACATTCATATCCAGCCAATTACTCTGAGTATGTTTTATCACTAAGAATAAACATGCTTATTGTTAATATAATATCTTTTTTATTTTATTTTTTATTAGATCAATTCCGAAGAAGGGACACAAACCAGAGTGGAGGCGCCTTATTTCAGTATGATGATGTGAGTTTGAACCTTTTTGTAAATTTTTAATCTTACATTTATACAATTTTTTTCTGGCTTATTGTAACTTTAGAGAATTTTAAACAATCAGTTTCATTAAAAGGAATTTGTTTAAATATTTCATAGCAGAACTAAGCATGTTGAGATTCAGATTTGGACATGTAGAAACATTTAAAGACCCACTCTGATCATCCTTTGATTTATTTTTGAAGCATTCTGGTCTTTCAATTAAGGTTATGCCGTTTTTAGCCAAAAACAAGATACCTGTTGTTTACTAGAATTTATGTAACTACACAACAGCATTAGAAATTTGCCTCTGAATTGTGGGCGGGACTGTGGGTGTGGAGTAACTTTCTCCCACTAGCTTTCAGCCCCTCACACCCCCAACCTAACATTACAGATGCAACTTACTGTATATGTAGAGAAATATTAGATATTTGAGCCAGATGCCAGCTCAGTGAGGAAAACAAAGATGATCATTGATCCTATTGTCTCTAAGCAGAGAACTTATGCCCTTCTGATTGTAACTTCTACATTACAGCCACAATACTCAGGAAGTTTTAAGCTTAATTTTGTTTTAAATATATCCACTATCATGAGAAAAAATGCCTCAAGAATGACTGTTAAAAACACCAAAAAGATGAGTTTCTTTGGAGTGGGTGTTTAAATATGCTTGCACAAATATTGTTTTATACAGACGGTTAAATTTTTGTTGCATTAAATATGTTTAGTTATTAATAAACTAAAATCTTAATGATGGCTTTATTCGTACAACAATCTCATCAGAGCTGCATTGTGTCTGATCTTTTTTTCTTTGGACTGTGTGAAACGGTCACATCAGTCAGGTTGAAACAGTAACACAACATAATTTCTGTCTCCTCAGTTCATTCAGGTCACTATGAGCGTATGAAGAGAGGACGACTGAACGATGGGGACGCAGCAGCTTTTACAACTTCTGATTGACTGTATGCCCTTTTAACATGTAAAACTGCATTACAAACTGGACCTTAATGACACATTCCATTGTTTTTTTATATTACAACTATGTAACTGGTTATACCACTACACATACTTGTGTATGTATTAAAAACACTTAATCCTCACAGTTTTAAAGTCTTTCATTATTTAGTGTTGGTTGTAATCCTGACATGCATGAAATGCACCACACTGTAATAAACGTATAAAAGACTCATTGTTCCTTTCTTCTTGGTACGACGGTGTATCTCAGTGCCATTCTGCCTCACAGCACCACACTTCTGTACACCATTATGTAGAAGTAAAACCGGAGTATTTACCTTTAATGAAAGGAAAACCATCAGACGATTACTTCCCAGTTTTATTTCAAGCATCGTGCAGAAATAACTGAGCAAAGGACGATGAAGTTGTGCTTCCCATGCGTTAGCCGTTCATAGAGGATTCTTGACCGGGAACACATTGCCTCTGTTTCTTCTGTTATTGCTTTCATTCTTTTAAGAGCTTCATTCCACACGGGACATTCTTTTTCACCTTTGGACCACATGGCTGCTGCTGCAAGTGATCCAGGCTGTGAACAAGAGCAGATGTAAAAAAGAAAAATAGAAATAGTCCTCCTTTAGTTTTGTGCTCTTTTACACATCCAAACATGCTATTTGTTTGGTTTGCTATTTTCAAGCCTCAGTTGACAAATAGCAGAACAATGGTATATGGAAAGCAGTTGGGCGATGCCTGGTTTGAATATGACACTCCGTATTGCATAAATGTAGTTGTTTTTTAGGAGATGGTAGTCTCCAGTATCAAGTACAACATAGATAGGTTCCTTAATGGCCTTACTTGTGTTTTATGCACAAGATTTTCAATCATCAAGGTAGTTCTCTGTATAGGCACCTTAAACTGCTAGGTTACCAAAAATGATAGGCCTCCTCTGTTTTCACCTGGTTTAATATAGGAACAGACATTTAGGAAAAAGCAGAAGAATTTAGGTGAGTTCTTTGTAAACACCAAACATTGTGGTTTTGTAGAACAGCAGCTGATTTCAACAGACTTAATGAAAAAGGGAATTAAAAAGTCATTACCGTGTGTTCCTCCTAAACTTTCTGAGCATGTTGGTCCACCTTTTTTTTTTAACTTGATAATTTTACTATCCTTTAGGGGTGTTACCATTAATCGATGAATCTATTTCTGTGATCCAACCAGATCAATCTGCTGCATGTTAATCAAATCGAATCGTCCTAAACCATTACAAAATCCTTTCAAAATGAGATAAATCGATATTGGAAAACATTATTTGCATTGAGACCTGTAGGTTTATAATACTACAATGTAAGAAAGACAAAGTGTCATCACAGCAGACAACACACATGTGATGCAGCAAAAACTGATCAGTCCTTCATTTCAGTCTTATGTTGAAACCCTTTGAATTTAGCAAAGACGTGACCATGTGCTATGTTCTAATAATATTCCCTTTGGATTGTTTGGATGTGGAAAAACAACAGTGGACTGAACTTTAGGAAACTAAAATGTGAATGGATTTGACATTCATTTTGTTTACTTGTTTGTACACATATTTCATTTACACTTGATTATCTTGAAGTGATAGAAGGAATCAGGAAAACTTCACCTGCACTTTTCAGTATCAGGTATTTATCTCTGAGTCACACTGGTTGAAGTTTTGGTTAAAGATGTTCTGGATTGAATTTAGGGTCAGTGAATCGGATCATTTAAAGTGTAATATCGAGAACCACAAATTATGAAATGAATGGAATTGTTGTTAAAGGAGACAATTATGCTGTTCTTTCATATTCACTTAGCTCAGTGCTTACCCACGTGATGTAATATGTCGCCTTGACCAGGGTATTCATTTCCCACATACAAAGCAAAGTGTTTGTAAGTAGGGATGCGTTTCATAAGACACTTTCTCGGAATTGATAAAATGTCTCCAAATTTCTACAGATAAAAGAAAACAATCCATTACTTTCAAAATTAATGTATAAAAGTATGAGCATTTGTTCTTTAATTAGAATCGTAACAAAGACACAAACTACTCACCGGTCCATTACACTGTACTATAATGATTGTCACATGGACGGCCAAAGCAAAGACGAGAAGAGTCAAGTCAAAGTCAAAGTCAACTTTATTGTCAATTCTTCACATGTGCATCACATACAATGAATCGAAATTCGTTTCTTGCTCTCGTGTCTGTTCAGAGAGAAAAATAAAAAACAAAGTATGGATTTAAAATAAAATAAATAGGTAAAAAGAAAAAAAGATACAATTTACAATATACAACATAGGCAATTTGCCATAAAAGTGCGAGTGCACTTAAGGCAGTGTCTCAAGGCAGCGGGGGTTGTTTGAGCACTGTTCATGGGGGGATATGGGTGGTGGGTAGGTGGAGAGGGGAGAGGGTGTTTAGCATCCTGATGGCCTGGTGTTAAACTGTTTCTGAGTCTGGTGGTCCGGAGCGGAGGCTCCTGTACCTCCTCCCTGAGGGCAGAAGGCTGAACAGGTTGTGTGCAGGGTGGTGTGCATCCTTGATTGTGTTGGCAGTAGTGTTTCGTGGGTGAGGCGGGTGATGTATAAGTCACGCAGGGAGAGGAGTGGTGTTCCAATGATTCTCCTGGCTGTGTTGACTATGCGCTGCAGGTCTTTCCTGTTGCTGTGTGTACAGCTGCCCCCCCACACAGTGATGCAGCTGGAGAGGATGCTCTCAGTGGTTCCTCTGTAGAATGTGGTCATGATGGCTGGTGGAAGCACCTGATCTTTTTAGTTTCCGCCCAGGAAAGTAGAAACGTTGCTGACCTTTCTTTGCAATAGTGTGGTGTGGGCGGTCAGGGAGGTCCTCACGGTCTTGAACCCCAGAATTTTGTGCTGCTCACTCTCTCCACAGCAGTACCATCAATGATCAGTGGCAGGTGTTGAGTGTGGCCCCTCTGAAAGTTGACAACGATCTCCTTTGTCTTGCCGACATTTAGCAGGAGGTTATTGTCTCTGCACCATTTTGTCAGCAGATCCACCTCTTCCCTGTAGTTGGTCTCATCGCCCTTGGTGATGAGACCCACCAGGGTTGTGTCGTCTGCGAATTTCACAAGGTGGTTTGTGCTGTGGGTTGTTGTGCAGTCATGTGTCAGCGGTGAAGAGCAACGGACTAAACCCACACAACCTTAGGAGTGCCCGGTGTTGAGAATGATTGTATTTGAGGTGTTGTTGTCGGCTCGTACTGTTTGTGGTCTTTGGCTGAGGAAGTCCAGTAGCCAGTTGCAGATGGGGGTCAACACCCAACGTCCAGTTTACAAATGAGTTGCTGTGGTATTATTGTGTTAAATGCGGAGCTGAAGTCTATGAACAACATTCTGCATAATCCTTTTTGTCTAAATTGGTGAAGGCTGGATGAAGAGCAGAACAAATGGCGTCCTCTGTCGATCGTTTGGTCAGGTATGCAAACTGAAGAGGTCAGGGTGGGTCAAGTCTTCATCTTAGACATTTTGAAGCTGTCACTATCAATTAAAAAAAAGCAAAACTGTTAAACATCTTACAGTCATTGATAAAAACAAATACAAATGCCTGGTAATTAAAAGGCAGAACTATGACAATAATTTGTTAGGAATGACAGAATAGAATTCTTTCACCCAAAAATGTTTCCGAAACAATTAGAGAGGAAAATATGTGGTTAAATCTGAATTCAACCAAATCTCTCTCTTTCTTTCTTTCTTATTTATAATGTTTGTGTGAATAATACTTCCTATTTTAAATTGAAACTCAAACTTTATTTATATAGCGCCTTCATTTCAGTTAGAAATACAATGCGCTTATCATAAAAGCAGAGAAAATAGTCAAAAAATAAGAAAATTATTCAAAACAGAAAACACAGGACAATCACAGACAGATAGGAGCCCTCCCTCACCAGATTCTCCTCCACCCACCAGTTCCCCCAGTAGAGACCTGAACAAAAGCGAGAACTGCAGCCTAAAAGAAAAGGTCACGGCAGTGCTGCTGTGGGGAAATGGTAAATGGCGTGCTCTTGTATGGCGCTTTCTACCTAAGGCCCAGCGGCTTCACAGTCACGATCCCATTCCCTCAAGCCCCACACACACATTCACACACTGATGGCGACTCGGCTGCTGGTTTCTGGCGCCAGCCTCCCACCAGAGAGCAAGAGTGGGGTTCAGTGTCTTGCCCAAGTTTCCTGTCGACTCATGAGCGTGAATCAAACCTGCAGCCTTAAGATCATGGGTCGACCGCCCTACCGTTGCACCACGGATCAAGTGACAGTTTTCATGTTCTTTTTTTCTTGTGACCACAGTTAACATTGTAATTAAGGGTTGCTTTAGTGGTACTTGACCATCCTGGATGATTCAGGGTTGGCTATATGGCAAGACGAGTAAGAAGGAACATGAGAAACTAGAGGAAAAACAGGGACTCGGGGAAGTGGAGAAAGCCTGGAAAGGTGAAGGTGACAGTGTAGTGATTGGAGCACTCAGGGCAAAATCCATCAGACATTTTCTTGTGAAAACTGAAGTTAACTTAAAAAAAACAGTTTTTCAAAAGCATTAAATAATTGAGTTAACTTTTTAACTGATTTAATGTTCTATCTGCATTAGATTTTGCACGTAAAACTAAAGGTTTTCATTTCCATTAGTCTCAACTACTGTAACTGGTGAATGGAAAGCCAAAGCAAAGAGCAGAAGAGTCATTATGGAAGCTTCAAAGGTCAATAAAAACTTGTTCGACTGTTAGTTTTCTGTCACTGCCTTCTCTATACTATTAGCAAGATCACTAACATATTTTAAAGCTGCCTTTCAATTTTCCTGTTCACCACCGCCTCTCTTTCTGCGGATAGTTGTCAGCCTTTCATCAGATCTTCGCTGGTTTTGGCTCGACCTGGAGCAGGTCCTGTGAAGAACTTCCTCCTCCTTTCACTGTATATGCTCTGACCAGCTGAAAGTGAAGTAGTCCAGCAACATCACCATTAGTTCAGCTGCTCCTCTCCCTCACTAAGATCCTCAGCCTTTAGTGTGGAAGTTCTGTTAGCCTGTTTCTCCATGCCTGACTTCCTGTTTCCTTCTGGTAACAATGGAAGAGATTTTCAACCACTAGAAACCACTTATTGCTTTGAGAGAACGAAATGAACTGCCTCCTGAACTGAAAAAGCACAAGGAAAAATTAGAAAATACTTTGTTTCCACGTTCACTAAAAGTGGTAATTTCAGCTGCAACTGTTGCATTATAAAAGTTTTTTAAAAAAAAAGCCACAGCCTTCAGTTTTCTCACAAAATCACCCAATTCAGATCATAATATTTTGTTCTGAACACCAAATAGAAAGAGGGCTATCACTGACTTATGCTAGCAACTGTATTTGGAGTTAATAAGATGTTTCATTTTTGTATTTGACCTTTATTTAACCAGGAGGATCAGTTGAGAACAGTTTCTCATAGTATTTAAGCATCATGACGTGTTTGTAAAACAAAATTGTTCTCACCATTACTTGCTTAGCAGATGCTTGATTTACAAAGAAATATATCTTTAATTATTCTTCTTCTGACCTGCAGTTCAGTTAGTTCAGTGGAGCACCATAACCAAAGTCAGCCTTAGTTGGATTTCGCAAAAGTCAAGCGTTTCTGTACTGAGGCCAAGTGTAATGTTTGTTATGTACACTAGAGGGCGCCTTTACTATAATTAAATTGTTCTTATAAGTTTCTCTCCTTAAAGTCAATAAAAGCAGAACTTGAATATCCTTAGGGTCTTTTTAAACTTTCAAATTATAAAATTAACAATAACACAACAAGAAAACAGCAAAAAGCAATTAATGTTTAAACTGATCTTTGTGAAATAGCCCTTATGATTATGAAGTAAAAAGTCTATTTAGACAAAAATAATTTCATTCCAAGTTCATTGCTCTAGTTTGTAACAATACATTTCTATTGTCCTCTTTTTATTTGTTATTTTTTTATTACAAGCTCAGAGTGTATCCTGTTTACAAGAAAAGTGTTTAGTTTCACTTTCTTCCTTTGTCGATTTCTGGTTGTGGACGCGGAACGGTACGGAAAAAATGTTTATTATATGTTATGTTAAATCCTTGTATTGGTCTCATCTGTATTTTATGGGCACTGATGACGTAATTTCGGACGTTTTGACATAAATCTTAAAACTGTACATCGAGCACCGTTTTAATGCGGCCAAGCAGTTTTCCCGCATTTGCGGCCTGTTTCTCTGCCGAGCAATCGAAACTTAAAATACTGAATTCAAATCTTTACCAGTAAAAATCCACCAAAAACAGCGGAACTGGGTCAATTCGAGTCGACTGGTTAAAACTGCGTTTAGTATAAGTGTTTCTATTAAATTGGTTTAAAGAAAAAAAACAGTAAAATTGTGCGACTGTTGAAAAATAATCGTCTGAACTGTTTTGAAGTATGTTGGGAATTGGGAATTTTGTGGATTGTGCAGGAAAACAAACAAACTTGAGAAATAAGATGAAAACAGAAGAATAATGTAAACAATAGACCAAACACGAAAGGCACTCGGAAGTCGTGCACTTCTAATTTTTGCCAGCGGGTGGCGTAAAGCTAAACTTCTACTTATCTTTTACACCATTGACAGTGTTTTACTGACACAAGAATCTTCACTCTTCGACTTTAGCTGACATAATGCGTCCATCCTTTTTCTTATGCATTAAAATTAATCAATGTTTAAAGATAAACTATATGTAATTTTAAATTCTCTTTAGATATTACACTTTTTTATTTAACTTTGACTTTATTCAGTTAGAATTTCTGCTGAAATAAGTCAATTAAAAGCTTATATGTATGTGTGTGTGTGTGTGTGTGTGTGTGTGTGTGTGTGTGTGTGTGTGTGTTTATGTATGTGTGTGTGTATGTATGTGTGTATGTATGTGTGTGTGTGTTTATGTATGTATGTATGTATGTATGTATGTATGTATGTATGTATGTATGTATGTATGTATGTATGTATGTATGTATGTGTATGCATGTATGTATACATACACATAGAGCGATCTTCCATCAACCGAAGGTTTGGTGGATTGATCCCCACTATATAGCTTGAGAGTTACTCTCCCGAGGGCTCCAATTACCACTATATAGTATATATGTGTGTGTGTGTTAGAGAATTTAGATATAGGGGATAAAAAGAGTATCAATTATTATTAAGTTAATTATTAACTTAATTATTAATTTCAGAGAAGTATGGAAGGTGACAGTGGTGCCTGTGGTAGTTGGAGCACACGAGGCAGTAACCCCTAAGCGCTGGAGGAGTGGCTACAACAGATACTGAAAGACCTTGAACCCCTCAGTCCAGAAAAAGTGCAGTGCTAGGAACAGCTGAATGCTGCTTGCCCAGAACCCTCAGCTCCCAGGCCTCTGTTGAGGACCCGAGCTTGGAGGAGCTTTCACCACGAGAAGAGAGGGTGAGAGGGGCGTTTTTGTGTTTGTTTGTTTGGTTTTTATATTATAATCGTTGCCTACCCAAACTTAGTTTTGATGTACATAAGGATTAATGTAGATCTTCTGTAATAACTAATTCTGTATTACCTTTTCTGTTTATCTGCAGAGTACAGGGCTGCACTTTCGCCTCACAACAAGAAGCTGGGGTTCGAATCCCAACTGCGACCTCTCTCTGTGGCGTTTGCATGTACTCCTTGTCTCTCCGGGCGTTTCTCCCCCCACTGTCCTAAAACGTGTTTTGGTTTATTGTTTTTTAAATTAGTTTGAATGTGAGTGTCTGTGGATGTGTGGCCGTGCAACAGACTGGTGACCTGTACAGATTCTACACCATTTTGCCCAACAGTAGCTGGAATATGGGCTCTAGCAACCCTGTGACCCTGAAAAGAACTAAGCGAGTTCGTTCAGAAAATGGATGGATCTTCAGAACACCAGAAAATTCCAAAGCCTGTTTGCTGAACTACGTGAAAATAGAAAAGACGCCTTAGATTTCCTACAGCTGTGAGGAACCTGACAAACTACGTCTGAAACAGTGACAAAACAAGCTGTTCACAAGGTACTTTACGTTTGTATTTGACTCTTCCTGTTAGGGTCTGCAGTTTGTGTGGTTGGTGACTTTTTCATCACCAGCATGTATGTGATGCAGCTACATTCTGCTAGTTTACAGTCCCACTCCAACAATATTTTGATCTGTACTGAAAGTTTTCCAAGTGGTCTTATGATTATGATTATGGAGATTTTAGGAAAAATAAATAAAACCTGTGTCGTTTTCTTAGAAATAGTTTCTGAGGAGTGGCAGGAGTTAATCAGAAACTAGACTAAGTTGTGGGCGGGACTCTGCAGAAAATAAACTCCTGCTATTATCTTTTACACTCTCCCGATAGCTTACAGCCCCTCACAATCCCAAGCCAATGTTAGCTGAGCAGCAAAAATAGTGCTTTTGGAGCTATCCAACTGTGCAGGTATGAGCCAGATGTCAGCCCAGAGAGCCCCCATGCGCTTTTCAAATGGCATTTTTTTTAACCTGCTCCCAATGCATTACGATTTGAATAAAGAGATACTCAGAAATGAAGTTTTAAACATAGTACAGACCAAAAGTTTGGACACACCTTCTCATTCAAAGGCTTTTCTTTATTTTCACGACTATTGAAAATAAAGTCACACTGAAGGCATTAAAACTGTGAATTAACACACGTGGAGTTATATACATAACAAAAAAGTTTGAAACAACTGAAAATATGTCACATTTTAATTTCTTCATTGTAGCCACCGTTTGCTTTGATTACTGCTTAGCACACTCTTGCCATCCTCTTGATGAGCTTCTGGAGGTAGTCACCTGGAATGTTTTTCACTTCACAGGTGTGCCCTGTCAGGTTTAAGAAGTGTAATTTCTTGCCTTATAAATTGGGTTGGGACCATCAGTTGTGTTGTGCAGAAGTCAGGTGGACACACAGCTGATAGTATAGATAGGATTTCAGTAGGTTAGAATTTGTATTATGGCAAGAAAAAAAGCAGCTAAGAACAGAAAAACGAGTGGCCATCATTACATTAAGAAATGAAGTTCAGTCAGTCCAAAAAATTGGGAAAACTTTGAAAGTGTCCTCAAGTGCAGTCACAAAAATCATCAAGCGCTACAAAGAAACTGGCTCACATGCGGACTGCCCCAGGAAAGGCAGACCAAGAGTATCCTCTGCTGCGGAGGATAAGTTCAACCGAGTCACCAGCCTCAGAAATGGCAAGTTAACAGCAGCTCAGATTAGAGAGCAGGTCAATGGCACACGGAGTTCTAGCAGCAGACACATCGCTACAACAACTGTTAAAAGGAGACTGTGTGAATCAGGCCTTCATGGTAGAATATCTTCAAGGAAACCACTGCTAAAGAAAGGCAACAAGCAGAAGAGACTTGTTTGGGCTAAAGAACACAATGAATGGACATTACCCCGTGGAAATCTGTGCTGTGGTCTGTTGAGTCCAAATTTGAGATTTTTGATTCCAACCGCTGTGTGCGATGCAGAAAAGGTGAACGGATGGACTCTGCCTGGTTCCAACTGTGAAGCATGGAGGAGGAGGTGTGATGGTGTGGGGGTGCTTTGCTTGTGACACTATTGAGGATTTATTCCAAGGCATACTGAACCAGCATGGCTACCATCATGCAGCGGCATGCTATTTCATCCGGTTTGCGTTTAGTATGACCATTTATTTTTCAACATGACAATGACCCCAAACACACCTCCAGGCTGTGTAAGGGCTATTTGACCAAGGAGAGTGATGGGGTGCTGCACCACAAAACCTGGCCTCTACAGCCGCCGGACCTGAACCCAATCAAGATGGTTTGGGGTGAGCTGGACCGCAGAGTAAAGGCAAACGGGCCAACAAGTGCTCAGCATCTCTGGGAACTCCTTCAAGACTGTTGAAGACCATTTCAGGGGACTATCTCTTGAAGCTCACCAAGAGAATGCCTAGAGTGTGCAAATCAGTAATCCAAGCAAAAGGTGGCTACTATGAAGAACCTACAATATGAGATATTTTTAGTTGTTTCAAACTTTTATTTCAGTTTTGATGCCGTCAGTGTGACTACAAGTTTCATTGTCATGAAGATAAAGAAAACTCTTTGAATGAGAAGGTGTGTCCAAACTTTTGGTCTGTGCTGTATGTCCTCCATCATAAAAATTCCACAATACATGTTAAAAACACAATTTTCCTTTGATTGAGTCTTTATGTCGAAACAAATCCCTCAGACTGAAGCTTGAACCTGATGTTTACCGTAACGATCCCAGCTGTGAGGAAATGATTTAATAGTGTTCACAGTAAAGTCTATGTCTTGTTGTGTTTTAGCAAAGACATTTTGGAACCATGAGTGAATCAGAGGAGAAAGCAGAGACTTCTCAGTCCTCAAGTGATGGTCTACCTGAAGATCATGAGAACCACAACCAACCTGAGAGGTAAATCATGGCGCACGATTACATCAGATAAAGCTGTAACATTGACTCCATCAGTTCTACAGAAGGCGAATATTCCTTTAATTGTAAATTTCAGATACTTTGTAATAATTTTGGTTGTTTAGCTTGCCAATGGAATTGGGGCTAAAACAGTACTACATTTGTTACAAGATAGTCAAAAAATATTGATATATATTGAGCANAAGTCTTTTATCATATTTTCCCTTCATAACACACAGCTCCTTATTTTAGTAGCAGTTGTTTTAAGTTACTTTAGGACATAAATTGGCCTTGAGCTGTTGAATCTAAAAGTTGTTGTTAACTTTCATTTCTAAATCAGGTTCTTGGGGAAACAACAGTTGGCAAAGAAACAATTGAAGGTGAGCTTGTGAGTGGAGAATACCCAGGTTAGATCATTCTCTCTTTTTTTGGGGAAGGTAACCTTTTTTTTTCCATCCATTGTCTTACTGCTAATTTTATTGTTGTTAAATATTGTTTATTAATTACTTTTTTTTCTAGTGAAGCCATCAAAATGGAAGCAACAAATAATTGAAGTTGCAGTTGCAATAAGTTCAATAGTTACTTTAGCATTTGGAGTATTTTTCCAATTTGATCTAATTAAAAAATGGATCAACATTTTTTTGCACATTTTTTGTTGTTCATCGCTACATTCAAAAGCTGTTTCTGTGTTGGTTGTTAAAT